>CM019075.1:16670375-16936346 GCA_009667805.1 Leptobrachium leishanense
CTTTATGCCAGGTTTAAGGCTAGGGTCAGACGAAAGCAGTTTTAACATGCGTTTAGACGCACGAAATCACGGCCGTGCTAGCAGCAAATGACGTCCAATGCCGGGGAACACACGAAGTACGGCCGCACGAAAGTTCGTCCGCGCAACGCAAGTGGCAAACGAACGCATTTTTTCTAGAACGTCAAACCTCTAGTACGGACGTACAGAGTGCGCTGCGTCCGCTAGAGGCGTGTGTGCGTGATTGGGAGATGTCAGACGCTGCTAATGTCCGGCCAACATAACGTCCAGACACAAAAAGTGTTTTATTGATGATCCGTACAAAATCACGGACGAAAAGGCGCATCGTATGACCGCTATCGCGTATTCCGTGAAAAAATGCGTCCATTCGTTCGAACGCACTTTTTCACAGACAACGCGAAAAATGCGTTAGTCTGACCCTAGCCTAAGGAGGGCCAATTCAGCAAGGTGCAGTTTTTTTTATGTATGACGAGTAATGCGGAATCACTTGTTATTCAGCCCTGGCGCAAGTGTGCGCATCCTATACAAAGTGTAGGACAAGCAAACCAGCCGTATAAATGCGAAAAAGCCGAGTGATGACACGTGTTACAACAATGCTTGATACTCAAAGTCGAGTGGTAACAACTGCGTGAAGACGAGCAGTAAATGGCAAGCCTCGCGCAACAGTTACCGCTCCCAATGGAACGGTGCCCTCATCTGTTACCCCTGCAAACCTGTCAAATTTACAATTTAGCAAATAAACCTCAGATCTTAAAGAATATGCTATGAAAAAATTGAATTGTGGCACAATCTGTCTACTTATCAGGGGAGATAGAAGGAAAAATAAGCCAGGAGAATACAGGACTGAGATCTTGATAAATCATATTTATATAAACATGTTGATACTACCGGAAGCCCTTTAAACACCTGGTCTGGTTTGTTGATGCTTCCATTAATACGGTGGCTTTTTGAGATTTATAAAACATCACAAGAATCTGTTAGTTGCAGTCGCCCCGGTGGGGGTCAGGTATGAAAGATTGTTTTCTGTTAACGCAAATTTTTGAGACTTATGCATTTATATTCTTAGTTTTGAGGCGTAAATTAAAGTTTCTAATTTTTCTGGAGCTTTACGGACGGTTATTGGAAACAGTCTGATCATTAAAGACTTCAACTGACAATCTTGTAATAGTGTACAGCAATGCAGGTAAAAAGACATTAGTTTTGTCCAGCAGTGAGCACAGAATGGCTGCTATGTAACCAGGAAGTCCCTTAGAACAAGACACTGAGCAAAGGGGTGGAAACTAGCCTGATACAGAAAGCTAAGGAAACCCAGCAGGGACAAAATAGCAATGAAATCAATAGCATGTAAGCAGCAAAGGCAGATTAAACAGAAAAATATGCAATAAATCCTAAATCATGGGGCATAACAACGTGATTACTTTGTTTATATAAAAGCGGATACAGAAATTCTAATTATGAGAAAAAAAGTGAAACCTCCGGGGGATTGAGAGGACGGGGTTACCAGATCGTGAGTTTGATTTTTCTAACAATAAGCATTTTTTTAAGGCCTCGGTACCTGGCAATATGTAGAGGACGTCTGGGAGCTTTCCCGCAGGAAATCTGCTCAGATTCAGCGCTCAGCATTGTGTAATCATAATAGCAGAAAAAAAAATACTTTAAAACCGGGCTATTTCTTCCCAAGGCAATAAAGGCTAAACTACTGACTCCAGAACCTCAGCCTCCTGTGCAAAACCAGGGCGTAGAAGTGAGGGAGTCAAACTGACCATGACAATGCCACGCTGTGCCAGGGTGACTCTCCAATACATGGCATACCATGGGCTCTATTCCAACCCTGGTGTAAACATAAACCAGAACTGCTGTAAACTTCTCAAAGTTGACAGCTGGCCGTCCACTGGGTCCATAGTCGATCAACCGACTTGGCCGGCTGACTACGGACAACTATTTTGAATGATCTGGGTCGTCAGACCGCTGAACACCACCCACGACCGATAAACTGAAGAAGGGAAAAAAAAGACTCTGCTATTCTCATAATAGGGTGTTTAATTGAAAAAAAAAAAAAAAGACTATTTAAAATGTGTCTAAATAATAAAAAGTCTTTAAAAAAAGAATAAAAAGTCCCATTGCCGAATAAAACGCCTTTTTACGAAAATTGGAAATAAATTCTTTAAAAAATACCAAAGCTACAAAAAGAATGTTCAGAAAAAGACGAGGAATAATAATAATGATGAACGTAAATTTTATTTTACATTGAAACCAATGGGATTCGCCTGTTTAAAACGGTCAAACTGAACCACTGAAAATCAGGACATTTTTTTCATGTTTGCTGTACCGGTTCTTTGTCCGACAAATCCCATTCAAATGGGAAAGATCGTTAGTCTGATGTAGTCGCACAGTGTCGTCTGAAGTTGTCCGATGGAAGTTGGAGGCAGGGAAAGAGGGCCGAATCTCCTGCATGTTAGTCGTACAAATACGCACCCATCAGACAGGCAGTCTAAGGAGTTGGTAGGTATAAAACAGCTCTAAGTTTACTCTGAGGTTGGAATAGGGCCCCAGGTGTATTATTCCAGGTTTTATATTTTTTTAAAAGGGATTTTCTTGCAGTGCCACATTGCACCCTAAATATATTTTTTCCACTGACCAAGTGAATCGAGGATTTCTTTCAATCTGAAAAGGTTTGTCAATTAACCCCTTCACTGCTGAGCCATTTCACTTCTCATAAAAACACGTTATTCTTTTTTTTTTTATTAATTTTATTATTTTTTCTCTTACTTTAAACATGGTCATGTTTGGTATCATTGGAAAGGCCATGCTCTGGCCTTTCTAATGATACCAAACATGACCCTACCAACAGTCGGGAGATATTGGGGTCCAAAGGAACCCCCTATCTTTCCTTAGGAGTCAATGAGGACGTTCCCCACACGTCCTCAGCAGTGAAAGGGTTAATGCCATTTTTACCCTTTTAGCTGAAATATACTGCAGAGTTTGAATATTTCGCGTTCCGCAGCTGTACCGGCTGCCCGTCTTTCGCTCTGTAACATGATATCAATCTTGCTACCTTCTGAACAGTACCGGGGAAAGTTCTCCCCACCACCTCCTCCCCAACTGTGAAGAAGACACAAACCAGAAAGCAACATGCTGGATAGGATTAACTCCTTGCAGGCATGAAATAAGAAAATAGTTCCGATTGCTAAAATGCAGCTTTTACCGGACTGCATTTCTAAAGCCTTACTGTAAAATCCACTAGAATTTCGGATACTCTGGTATTAAAACCATTGATGGTAAATCTTGGCACCCGAGATGTCTCAGAACTACATGTCCCATGAGGCTTAGACACACAAAAGGCTGGTTGAGCATCATGGGACATAAAAACATAGAAAAATGTCGGCAGATAACCTTTCGGCCCATCTAGTCTGCCCAATTACATGGATACTTTACCTGGATTTATCTTTTGTTTAGGATAGCCTTATGCCTATCCCATGCTTGCTTAAATTCAATTACTGTTTTGGCCTCTACCACTTCAACTGGAAGGCTGTTCCATGTATCCACCACCCTCTCAGTAAAATAATGCTTCCTGGTGTTACTTTTAAACCTTTGCCCCTCTAATCTAAGACTATGTCCTCTTGTTTTGCTACTTTGTTTCCTTTTAAATATACTCCCTTCCTCTACCTTGTGGATTCCCTTTACATGCAGTTCAGAAACATCTGTGGTACCAAGGTTCGCCATCATTGCGTTATACGTTGCATTGAGAGCATTTCTAGGGCACGGGTCAGCAACTTTGGCTCCCTGATGTTTTGGGAACTACATCTCCCACAATGCTCAGTCACCCATTAGGTTGACTGAGCCACATGGGATATGTAGTTCCCAAAACATCAGGGAGCCAAGGTTGCTGACCCCTGTTCTAGGGTAAAGTTTGTACTAGGGATAGACCGATATATCGGTTTAGCCGATTATCGTCGCCGATATTCAGAAAATTACTGATATCGGTATCGGCATTTTATTTGCCGATATTTGGACAAGTTTGCTCACTGCAGCTGCGACACGCAAGATCCCACAGAACTGTGCGAATCTGGGGCTTCTCCCACATCAGGCTGTAAGCCCTCACTGCAGAATGACTCCTGCTCACTGACCGTATTGTGCATGAGCGTGGTGGCAACAGAAATGGGGCTTCCATTCCATCTGGCAGGGAATTCCCTATACAGGAGATGCAGGGTCTATTTCCTACAGCAGGGTCCAGCAACCTAGGACCTCCAGATGTTTTGGAACTGGATTTCTCATGAGGCTCCAAGAACCTAATGAGAAGATGAGCATCATAGCAGATGTAATTCCAAAACGTGGGGCAATATTACAAAGTGACTGCTTAACCAGAGCTGTAATATAACTTTGTAATATATCCCTTGGAGGGCCAAGGTTGCTGAACCCCTTACATACAGGATCATATGAGGGATCTTTAAGAAAGCCAAAGACATGGTCTGATTGTTTGTAAAAAATAAAAGATTAAATAAAATAAAAATTCTTATTAAATTGAATAAATGAAGTGGACGTGGTGCAATGTTTACATGTTAAACACATTGGGCTATATTACAATCTTTGCGCAAAAACGCTCGCGCAAAGCGTGAAGTTTTTCACCAAGCGTTAAACGTTTGCGTGCGCAAATCACCACTGGAATTACAATCCTCGCGCATTTTGGATCCGATCAATAACGCACATAAACCGGACGCGCCCAAATGCTCGCGCAGTACCGTTGCGTGCAGAAATCAGTGTGCTGTCATTTTTTTTCACGCAAATCAGCCAATCAGAATTAAGAACCACAACCACAAGTCAGCATATATGCTGCAGCAATAATACATGCACGCAAAACTTCTCCATTTTATTGGTTTGGGTATGAGTGGAATGTGTAACTATACTTTGCTGCATTTTTTTTTGGGTTGGTGTATTTGGTTTCGGCCAGGACGTTTCAGCTTTTAGGAGTTGCTAAAATTATACGCGCAAATGCTGTGCGTTACAAACTGCGCATAGATTGTAATACCATCCGCGTACAAAGGCATTTGCGCTCACAATGTTAAGTATAGATCGCGCGATGTACAGTAAGCTCATGCAGGGTTCGCAAGTTCACCCGCGGTAGACGATTATGTGCATTTGTTGCGCTGACTATGTAATATGGCATTCGGCGTAAAGGGCTTTGCCCCTCGCGTTTAAATGTTTTTTTGCACCGGTGGAAACGTTTGCACGAAGATTGTTGTTTAGGCCATTGAGTTCATGGCATAGTCAGATTTGTCCTGTTTTTTTTCACAACTTTCAATTTACAGAATATCGGCACCAAATATCGGCTATCGGCCAGAAAAGCTGCCGATAATCTGTATCGTATCGGCCATGAAAAAATGATATCGGTCTATCCCTAGTTTGTACACTCGGGATCAATAAGGTAACACGGTGCCAGTCGCCACAGCCCGTCATGATGTGATACACGCCGCCTCTTAACAGATCAATAGGTAAAAGAATCCATTCAATCGAGAATGTCAAAGCATTCCATTGTCTCCTGTATCAGTTTGCAGAGGGCCAGGGAGATACAAGTCGCATACCTGAACGCTACCTCGAATACGGTCACTGTGAGGCACGCCAGCGAACGTGACCGCCACAAACTGAATAACAAAAAATCCCAAAAAGCACAAAGTTCTAAAAGTGGAGCAGTCACCATGGAGACCAGAGATATATCGGCAATACCGAAGGTTTCCATGGTGACTAGCCACAGTTTTAGTATTTCTTAGATCTTCCTTTATGGGTCCAGCCTGGTGGAAGATGCGATTACAAAAGCTTTGTATCATTGCAGGATGAGTAATAAATCGCACATCCTCTAGCCTCCCGTAATCCAGCTTTGCTAGGGGGCATCATGGACTCTCGGCAGCATTCGTGGCAGGTTAGCGTATAAAAATAAATCTGGGTGGGAGAGGGGCTCCTACAGGTTTGAGAAATAAGCACGAAAACCCTGCGATGAGCTCTTGTATTGTCTCTACAAATATAATGCACGGCACCTTTTGGCTACAGCGGAAGAGCCTGTTACAAAATACTGTTTGCTATTATTTTTTTCTCTTCCTCTGTGAATTAATGAATAAAAGCAGTATTTTTTTTTTTTTTATTTAGCACTGACCTGAGGATTTAGGCCAAACCTTATAGGTTGTGCTAAGATCAAACCGTCTGTGTTTATATATATATATCTAATAATAAAAATATATAATATATATATATTAATAAAAAAATATATATATATATGTATTTTTTTATTATATATATTTTTTATATATATTTTATTGTTATTTTTATTATATAATATTTTTTTATTCTATATATATTATATATATTTTTTATTATTCTATATATATATATATTTTTTATTATTCTATATATATATATATATAATATATATATTTTTATTATTCTATATATATATATATATATTATATATATATATTTTTTATTATTATATATATATATATATATATTTTATTATTAAATAACGGCATGTAAATATTTACTTATTTGCAAAGTATTTTACCAGGAAGGATACATTGAGATTTCTCTCATTTTCAAGTATGTCCTGGGTTCAAGAACATTGAAATTTTTAGTTACAGAAATACAAAGTAATAAAATGCAGAATATAAAAAACAAGAAGCGGTTATCTCAGAGGACATCCAGAGCGCACACATACTCTGCCCAGACCATATTCATTACACATAGCTTTCCATGGAAAGTTATAATCCAACGTTTAAATATTTGGAGAAAAAAATAAAAATTCTTTCTCCCTCTCCTATTCCTCTTATATTTCCATTTGATCATCTGACTTGCAACATGTTATTTTTTTTTATGCCTCTTTAGGTTAAATTTGTATTATTGGCCTACGTGTCTACACTTTGAATGATCAGTAAAAACATCACCACATTTTTTAAATTAATTAAATAAATGTATTTATAAAAACTAAAATATAATTAAATAAGAACAATAAAAATATTTTGTCTTTAGACCTAAATCTGAACTAAATTACATTAATTGCAAATGACATAATGACAGAAAGTTAAAAAAACAAATACAATTAATTAAAAAAAAACTATTGGAAATTTAATACAGATTTATAAAAACTATATGATAAATACAATTAAATAATAAAAATATTTTGTATTTATAGCTAAATATAAATTACATTAACCCCCCCCCCCACACACACACACATTTTTTTCATATTACATTTGTATTCTGATTTTGCAGATAATTCCGCTATTATAAAACCCCAGATTTGACAGCTCTTTTTTTCCGGTTGCGCCACTCTTTTGGTGCTCCTTTTAGGATTTATGTTTCTAGGCTTCAAAACTAGACTTGTGACTTTTTCAGAAGCCCTGTTAATTCCAGAGCCTGGGAATTACAATTCCAGCCCTCAGATCAATTCAGACCAAAGAGCTATTCATGTCACAGGGGCTTGAAGTTCTTTCCAGGAGAGCAACCTGACCTCGTATGCAAATACTGAATGATCGCTATACAGATCATGAAAGGTGGTGGCACAAAACAAGCAGAAAGTGCAGGGTATTCAACTAAAAGTTTAAAACAAAGATCGTTTTTTTTTTCGAGAAAGGATACATTGAGATTTCTCTCGTTTTCAAGTATGTCCTGGGTGGCGAGTATTTACTTGCCCAAGGACACTTACTGGAGATGTGCTCTTGCCGGGATTGAACCCATGTCTCCACAGTCACAGAGCAGTGATGTTACCTCTTACCTCTACTCCATTGAGGAAGCCTTTCGAACGGTTTAAAGGGAATCCAGACACAGCTGATAGTAGACGGCGCATATTAAGGGAATCTCGTTGACGTAAAAATCAATAAATTAAGTCTAGAGTGGTCCTCTGAACTTTGTAGCTCATGTAAAGCAGGGGTCAGCAACCTTGGTGCTCCAGATGTTTTGGACACCACATGGCCCTTGATGCTCAGGAACTCCTTGATTGGTTGAGCCTCATGGGAGATGTAGTTCTGAACATCTGGAGGGTCAAGGTTGCTGACCCTTCTGTAAAGACATTCGGTTTTTGTGGCCATGCTGCAGACGTGGAGTGCGGGGTGTAATTCTGGTTTTGAGGGTAAACGTGTCACCATTTTTTGCATCAAGTCTCTGCTGCACGTTCAACTCTCATGACCTTTTTCCACAGAATCCCCACCCAGAAACAGTGATTTATAAAGTCCAAGACAAGTATGTAGGTGGAGAAGATAAGGATCTTACCTGGAACCTCTGGACTAGCTGCACGGACTCCCTGTCGTTTTGGTCGGCTTCCAGGATGACGTCGGTCAGCTTGTGGATGATGACATCGAGCGGGCCTTGGTCTTCAATAGGTATGCACAAATTAAGCTGGAAAACAAACAAAACGTTGTCTGTGCTCAGTCCGTTGGTTAGATCAGCCTTCTGTCCTGGTGGAACATGTGTATGGAATGGAGATAAAGGCAAATAATGCCTAGAACCCTAGGGGATGATTCACTAAACGCTGGCATGTGCCAAAGTTGCAAATAGAAAATTGCTGCTGTAATACCAACAAACGCCAACATTTCACAAAAGAGAAATCCTCACAGGCACAGGAGAAGCTTCACTGTGAAGCTTCTGCTGACATTATTTGAATTTTTACGCTTGTGAAACGTCAACATTTTCCAGAGTTACTATAAAGGTTATTTTCGGCTGTGTTTGAAACAGCGGTAAACATTGCCGCTTACGGAATAACCCTCTTGGTGTTTGCTGTGGGTTTCTGTTTCTCTTTTCAGTATGAAGAGTCTAACGCATTCCTAAAAGGAGATGTAAACCATGTTACTTCAATCTTAACTCTTGCAGCGCCAGTGGGAAACACAATAAATTGTTCTGTAGCAAGTGCAATGAGATGTATCCGTATGGATCTAATCCCTATACCAACACACGTCATACACAAAGTCATGCATATTATTATCGACGTCATTTATATAGCGCCAACAGTTTCCACAGCGCTTTACAATAACCAAAGGGAAAGAGATACAGATAAACAGACATAGGAAGGAAACACTAGGTGTAGAGGTATCTGCTCCTAGGAGCTTACAGTCTAGACAAAAGCAAAATCCTACAACACCTGGTATTCCCAGGCAGTCTCCCATCCAAGTACTAACCAGGCCCGACCCAGCTTGGCTTCCGAGATCAGACGAGATCGGGCTCGTTCAGGGTGGTAGTATGTATATATCTATGTATCTCGATTCAAAGAGAATCGAAAAAGTCACCGCAGGTTCGGTGACTTTTCGTTATCTTCAATTCGGCTTGATTCGGCGATCCCATTTCAGCGACCCTGCGGTGTATTCAGCAAGCACCACAGGGCTGCCGTAGTGCAGGGAAATGCTGCCGCAAACCCGCCGAAAACTTGCTGCAAAACCCGGCGAATGCACACCGAAACCTGCAAAACATCTGGATTAACCCTGCCGAACACGCCGGAGAAACCCGAGCAGGAGCCAATAACAGCGCAGAGCAGCCGCCGGAAAAACCCGACACCGCAGACGAATGGGGTGAAAAGAAAAAAAAAAACAGTTCACTTGAATGTTTGAAAAGTGAAACGCTGTTTGCAAAGAAACTACTGAACGAAAATGTCTGAAATTTACATATGAGGTCCAGGGAATGATAATAAAGAGGGCTGTTACAGAAAAAAAATACTATTTTTAAAAAAATGGAAGAAAGTTTTGCAAAAAAAATGATGAAAAATGACTAAAAAAAATCTATAAATAGACTTTTTGCTGCAGAATTTTATAATGAACGGTTTATTAGATATTGGATTAAAACGGGAATATTTTTAACATTGAAGCCTATGGGATTCGCCTGAACAAACCTGTCGAATGAAACCACCGAACAGCAGGGCAATTCGGCAACTTTTCACTGCTGGGTTTTGTTCTCTGAATAGCAGAAGCATTGCTTGTCTATGGGGAATTTCACTGCCCTCGAACAGGCACCGTATGTGCAGGCAATTCGCCAACATTTGCCGAACTGTCTGTTCTCTGAATGGCCAGGAAAGGTAACCGTACGCTGAATTTCAATGTTCGGTTACCTTTCGGCCAAAATTCGGAGCTCTTTGAATAACCCTATATGTATCTGTGTGTCTATCACACTACACCCTCCGTATTGACCTGTCATCTGCCAATCTTACTGATAATTAGACTAGGCGACTCACTACAGCTGTGACACGCGAGATCCAACAACTCTGTGCTGATCTGGGACTTGACCCTCCTGATATTTAGGAACTACATTTCCCATGAGGCTCTACCAACTTATTGAGTAGCTGAGCATTGTGGGAGTTGTAGTTCCAAAAACATCTGGAAGGCCATGGTTGCTGACCCCTGACCTACATGGTCATTGCAGAGGCCCGGAGTCTGACATGATCAGGTTTGTAAAAATAAAAGCTTAAATTGAAAAAACATTTCTTTATTAAATCGAATAAATGAAACGGACGCGCTGCGACGTGTCACAATTTGATAACACACATTCAGATAATGTCAGATTTGTGCTGTTTTTACCACAACTTTAAATGTACAGAGTAACCGACAGCAGATATCGGCAATGGGACAGAAAGGCCGATTGATCAGAATCGATATCGGCTCTGGATACATTATATCCGTCTATCCCTAAATATATCTGTAAAAAAAAAAGAAAAACAGAAACGGCGACACAAGCCACATGACACCATGGCCTCGATGTGTTAAAAACGCTCCGGACAGTATCAGGAAGGAAGGGGCTTTGTGCAATGTGCTGCTTGTCCCCTCTGTCACCACTATATAGAGGCGTTCCCAGGCTCATTACGGGGTTCTGCTGCCGGGCCTGTATCTGCTCAAGTCTCTGACAGACATGGGGCCGGGTTAATAAAAAGTAATGACTTCTAAATGAGAGGTTTATGCTGGTGCCTGGGAGAGAGCCACGGAATATTCTAGAAACAGGAAACAAGTGTGGGGCCCCGGACGCAAGATGCATAACTGCGATACACGACGGGGGGGGGGGGTTTAGAAGTAAGAGAACATACTCCGGCGTAAAACAAAAATGGACCTTGCGTACACCAGCTCCTGACATTACAAGGAGGAGCACTTTATTAGGGACCCCGTGGCCAATCAGATCCATTTCTGTCAAAAAATGTATTTAAAGTGACAGCAAAAATCTATTCTATTTACACCGAGTGATTTGTAACGTTTTGTTTAGAGACTCGTTGCTGGGGGTTTCATAGCTTTGCAGCTCTGTCATACACCTGAACACATGGAATATATATTTCCTACATATTTATTTGCCGTGTTAATCTGTATATTTGTGTTCTTTTTTAATCTTGCCTTTATTACTTTGAATTGTTACAGAAATGCAATGTTCTTGAACCCAGGATGTACTGAAAACGAGAGAAATCTCAATGTATCCATCCTGCTAAAATACAATAAATATGGAGGAGCCCCTAAAAAGACACCCGCACACCCTGAATATATGGAGGAGCCCCTAAAAAGACACCCGCACACCCTGAATATATGGAGGAGCCCCTAAAAAGACACCCACACACCCTGACTATATGGAGGAGCCCCTAAAAAGACACCCACGCACCCTGACTATATGGAGGAGCCCCTAAAAAGACACCCACGCACCCTGAATATATGGAGGAGCCCCTAAAAAGACACCCACACACCCTGACTATATGGAAGAGCCCCTAAAAAGACAATCGCACACCCTGAATATATGGAGGAGCCCCTAAAAAGACACCCGCACACCCTGAATATATGGAGGAGCCCCTAAAAAGACACCCGCACACCCTGAATATATGGAGGAGCCCCTAAAAAGACACCCGCACACCCTGACTATATGGAAGAGCCCCTAAAAAGAGAATCGCACACGCTGAATATATGGAAGAGCCCCTAAAAAGACACCCGCACACCCTGAATATATGGAGGAGCCCCTAAAAAGACACCCGCACACCCTGAATATATGGAGGAGCCCCTAAAAAGACACCCGCACACCCTGAATATATGGAGGAGCCCCTAAAAAGACACCCGCACACCCTGACTATATGGAAGAGCCCCTAAAAAGAGAATCGCACACGCTGAATATATGGAAGAGCCCCTAAAAAGACACCCGCACACCCTGAATATATGGAGGAGCCCCTAAAAAGACACCCACACACCCTGAATATATGGAGGAGCCCCTAAAAAGACACCCGCACACCCTGACTATATGGAAGAGCCCCTAAAAAGACAATTGCACACGCTGAATATATGGAAGAGCCCTAAAAAGACACCCGCACACCCTCAATATATGGAGGAGCCCCTAAACAGAGGACATTGGGTAAGTGGCCTCTGTAAGTACTGACTGGCTTCTGCAGGGATATTAGCATAATGTGGCATAGATAGAATTGCAGAGTGGAATGGCTTGAAACCTCGTTCTAATCGTTGCAATTAGGTTTTCGTTTGGGCAGTAACACTGGTTTGGGTTGAGCATATTTGCTCAATAAGAAAAACGTTATACGTAAACCAGAAAAAGGGGATATGTAGAACCAGAATAGCTAAACAAAAAATAAGGTAATAAAGACATCCCACATCTCTGAGCGAAAGAAGGGTCTGTCACTAGCAGACGCAGTGTTTGGCAGACACTGAAGTAATGGAGGGACTGTCACTAACTGGTACTGTGGCGACAGTTTGAGTCAATAGACTGCCAGTAGCAAAAACAATGCTAGTGGTCTCGAACCTAAAGGAGGAACTGTCACTAGCATACACAATGTCAGTCACAGAGTTAATGGACGGCCTGTCACTAGCAGACACCGCTAATGGAGGGACTGTCACTAGCAGATGCAATACTGTCATCTCAGAGCTAATGGAGGGACTGTCACTAGCAGACACAATGTCAGTCAGAGCTAATGGAGGGACTGTCACCAGCAGACACAATGTCAGTCACAGAGCTAATGGAGGGACTGTCACCAGCAGACACAGCTAATGGAGAGACTGTCACTAGCAGACACAATGTCCGTCACAGAGCTAATGGAGGGACTGTCACTAGCAGACACAATACTGTCATCTCGGAGCTAATGGAGGGTCTGTCACTAGCAGACACAATGCCAGTCACAGAGCTAATGGAGGGACTGTCACTAGCAGACGCAATACTGTCATCTCGGAGCTAATGGAGGGTCTGTCACTAGCAGACACAATGCCAGTCACAGAGCTAATGGAGGGACTGTCACTAGCAGACGCAATGCCAGTCACAGAGCTAATGGAGGGACTATCACTAGCAGACACAATGCCAGTCACAGAGCTAATGGAGGGACTGTCACTAGCAGACGCAATGCCAGTCACAGAGCTAATGGAGGGACTGTCACTAGCAGACACAATACTGTCATCTCGGAGCTAATGGAGGGTCTGTCACTAGCAGACACAATGCCAGTCACAGAGCTAATGGAGGGACTGTCACTAGCAGACGCAATACTGTCATCTCGGAGCTAATGGAGGGTCTGTCACTAGCAGACACAATGCCAGTCACAGAGCTAATGGAGGGACTGTCACTAGCAGACGCAATGCCAGTCACAGAGCTAATGGAGGGACTATCACTAGCAGACACAATGCCAGTCACAGAGCTAATGGAGGGACTGTCACTAGCAGACACAATGGCAGCAGTCTCGGAGTTAATAGATGGACTGTCACTAGCTGACTCATTTAATGGTGAAGTAGTTAATAGCTGACTCTTTGCAGCAGTAACGGATCTGGCACTGAGCAGCTTGGCCACCAAGCCGGAGGTGTTTCCCGCAGAGAGGATAATGGGGTCGGCTCAGAGTCAGAGGTACCAAACTCCCTCCAAAATCAAATAGCGGAATGAACAGGCGGGGGGTGACGACAGCATCCGGTGCGTGGTTCCTGAAACAAAGTGACTCTTTAACAATCTTTTGTCAGATGAAGAAAAGCAGGTTAGCAGGAAATGGGAGCTCGTGGACAGGTTCTACTTAATCTGCTCGCTGTTTAAATATTCAGGGTTATTTCTTTTAATAACATGCAGAAAGCAAGGATCAGTTCCAGCAACGAGGCAGGCTGCAATGTTTGGGTTCCTGTTTGTGCATCACCGTAACAGCAGACAACAGGTTACATGCAGACATGTAAGCGATTATTCACTGAAAACCGCATTACATCCCGCAAGCAGGTGCTTCTCGCAATACGTATATAATCCACTACCAGATACACGAGTGGTTATTGAATAACAGGGCAGAATTACTTCACAATACTTCAGAAACCCACATTATGCTGATTATAATCACACACCCACATCTTCAACTGCTCTTCATCTACCACAAACATACATCAGTCAAACAAAACTCAGGACTGTCCAACTGGATCTGGGGCTCTTGGGAGGTATGGACTAGGGACAGACCAATATCATTTTCAGGGCCGATACGATACAGATTATCGGCAGCCTTTATGGCCGATTAACAGATATCTGGTACTGATATTCTGTAAATTTAAAGTCGTGGGAAAAAAAACCACAAATCTGACATTTTGCCTTTAACAATGTGTTTAATAAAGTTTTCAAACATTGAACCATGTCCACTTCATTTATTCAATCTAAGAAATGAAAAAAGGTAATTGTGACAGAACACGATGTCGCTGTGCGACTTTGAGGGGGCTGTGGGCTTGCCTCCGCCTACAGACAATGGACCAGCAGTTAAACGGGAGATTTTGGGGCTGTTAGCCATCTCCTGCAACCATCAGACGCACGGCACACAGTGCGAAGGATTTCTGCGGTCGCCAGTTCTTCTGAACCAGGCGAACGCAGCTTTTGTAGCCGCACGTCTGGAACTATTATGGACTACTTTTTCATATTAGCCCGGCTGAGTTAAATGTATAATGGAGTTTCTACAATGTTATCTGTGTATTTGAATAGGCTGTAATCTGTCAATCAGAATCACCCATTGTTTTAGGTTAAGAAATTTTATGTAATGTTTACTGTCTACGGAATGTAATTAGATTTCTCATTTCAAGAGGTCAATGTTTGTTATATGTATCAGTGTGATTAGGTCCCCCTAGAAGAGACTGTGATTCTTTTATATGTAAATGACCGCTGTCTATCCCCATAAAAATCTTTGCTCTTCATTTGATTAAACCAGTTCTATTCTGACCAAGTTTGAAGTCACCACTCATGATTTGGGGTAATAGGAATCTTCTGCCCGCTGTGCAAGGAAAGGCTCAAAGTCTACAGCTACGGATTATTTCTGGGGTGTTAGCCAGGCTCTATACATGCACCGGGCCTTAAGCTGCGGCTAAAGGTGTGACAGTCAAGAGGAGAACCTGGGTGTCCATGCGAGGAAGCGGCATTTGACAGATGTGACCCTGTTTGGGCACAGAGATCTGTTACAGTAATATTTTGATTTAAGCTTTTATTTTTTACAAAAAATATGGCCGTGTTGAGACTTTTGTAATGATCCCTCATATGATCCTGTATAGAAGGGGTCGGCAACTTTGACCCTCCAGATGTTTTGGAACTAAATCTACCATGATGTTCAGTTACTCAATTAGTTTCTTAGAGCCTCATGAGAAATGTAGTTCCAAAAGATCTTGACGGGCCAAGGTTACTGACCCCTATTGCAGGCAATAGGTGCCAGAAATAGAGGAGACCAATAGTCCATGCATCTCCTGTATTGGGAATTCCCTGCCAGATGGAAGGAAGCCCAATTTCGGTTGTCAACACGCTCATGCGCAATACAGTCATTGTGCAAGGGGAGGTCATACACCGAGTTGTCAGCCTGCTGTGGGAGAAGCCCCATATCTGCACTGGATCAGCATCGTTCTGCGGGATCTCACATGTAGTGAGCCATATCAGAAAATAAAAAGCAGATACCGATATCGGGAATTTTCTGAATATCGGCAAAACCGATAATCACCAAAAACAATAATCTGCCCCTAGTATGGACAGCACAAAAGTAATGGAAACGCGCTAAGGGATACTATTTATATTGTACGTGCATAAAGCACATGATGGATATTTTTGCCCATGCTTTAGCAAGCTCGGAGGCCCCACGAGTCCTTTGTACACCCCCCCCTCGCATGTAAACATAAATTATAATTATATATTTAACATTTTGTACCATCATTAAAACCTTTACTTCTAGCGGCCTAACCTGTGGAACGCTAAAATGGTCATTAATGAGCTGTAAGGATTTATTTACGTACAGGAATTGCAAATTTTGCATGATTTTCCCTAAACCATTTAGTCAATTTTGACAAAGGGAAAAAAATGTACTCTGTTCCTCAAGGTATCTTATTTCAGCACATAAATCCAAAGATAGACACAGTCAGAAATGTGCGTGCATGCCACCGATCCATACACGGAATATTACTGAAATGGTCAGTAAATGGCCTGAATTCCCCAGCACCACCCAAGGCAAACCCACAATACTAATTAACCCGAGATGATAAAGTGTCATTATGCTCACGATCAATAGATGTGTCATAGTGCACGGCGATAAGGCACAGGAGCGAACCCAACCCGGTTACACGCCTGGATACGAGGGACAATAATGCATACAGGATGGTGCGAGCACATTAAATCACGTTCACACTATACCCCATATGGTAAAATTCAACATATGATGTACTGCAATAAAGAAAAAGTAGAACGCTAAAAACATGAACATACAGCTCTCAAAAATCTACGTATTCACCCCATCTACTATATACATACACACAATGGTTTGGGTCGAAATCCCTAAAACCAGGTTCCCGACGGCCAACTTCCCTACACAGACAACTCCCTGACGGCCAACTTCCCTACACAGACAACTCCCTGACGGCCAACTTCCAGACATCCAAAAGCCCAGCGGGTAACACTAACCCTACTCCCTAACTCCCCTAGCCCTAACCCCCCTAAACCTAGCCCTAACCCCCCTAAATACAGCCCTAACCCCCTAAACCTAGCCCTAACCCTAACTCGCCATAAACATAGCCCTAACCCCCTTAAACCTAGGGTTAGGGTGTTAGTATTAGGGTTAGCTGCTGGGGTTATGGACGTCTGTAAATTGGCAGTGTAGGGAACTTGGTATGTCCAGCACTTGTTCTGTCTGGAAGTTGGCCGTCGGGATGTTGGCATTGGGGAACCTGGCTGTAGGGATTTTGTCCTGCACCCACACACAATATATTCATGCGTATACATAAAAGCATTGTATACATAAAATATATGTATATGGCAGTATGTGTATACAAACAGTCATGCATGCATCCCTCTGCGGCCCTGAACCAAGCATTCAAGGTATCCACCATTTCAACAAGGCATCCGACATCATACCCCAGGCTGCCATGATCTTGAAAATGTATTTTTATGTCTGCATTTATTATTCTCTGACTAGTTTTTTAAAGTATTTTGAATCTCCCTCCATTTCAGATAGAAAAAAAATCTGTGTTTCCTCCTCCTCCCCCCTCCCCACATGTTTAATTGGTGCTATCTGCATGTCACAAACCTCATTCCCTTTCCACAGCAAACTCCATCACAGACTCACCTTCATTTCTTCCCTCTGCGGCCCTAACCCATCCACCCGCCCACCCAGGGCCTGTCCCTAATTTCAGGCATCCTTTCCAGCTGTCTCCATTTCTCTCCCTAATTACCCTTACAAAGCCCAAAAATCTGGTCCATTTCATGCAATCCCTATGATATTCTACTGGCCACCAGTTTCACCTTTCTGCTCCCCTTTGTTTAAGCTCATGGGATGTCTGCCTGAGCTTTTGGTTTAAAGTGATATAACCTGGACAGTTATCCAACGACCAGGGTTTTATTTAATCTTGTATCATGCAAGTCTGCGGTTTGTGCTTCTCCATTGTAAAGCGCTATGGAATTTGTTGGTGCTGTATAAGTACTTGTAACTGTAACTTTGTATTTTTGTAACAATTCAATGTTCTTGAACCCAGGACATACTTGAAAACGAGAGAAATCTCAATGTATCCTTCCTGGTAAAATCCTTTATAATTAATTAATACCACCAAAATCATATGTACACGCACATGTAAACACATACAGCCATATATCCACCAAAATCATATATACATGTATACCACTAAAATCATAAGTACACGGCCATATACATATTCCAACTATATACACACGAATCCTATACATATGTACACACAGCCATATCCGTATTCCAACAAATCATATGTACACACAAGCATCAGATACACAGAATTGCACACATACTGACATGTATAAATGCATATGTACATATAGATTTTATATTTTATTGTGCAACAAGTAAACAAAATATGTATAAATATCATGTTTTTTTCAACTGCCTAACCCAAGAGGGTCAGTAAGAAGCAACGGTACCATTGCATGAACTCTGCAAAGTCATCCAGCCGCCAGCATATCTTTCATTTGTATTTGCAAAACATGTGCATCTCGTACTTCCTCATAACTTGTGTTCTTTTGTGCCCGTGCCTGGATCCAACCAGTTCCCGCCTGGCTCCTAGGCACTATTGCCAATTTTTCACATTTTCCTTCCGAAATAAAACTTTTGGTACAGTGGCTAGCTGGACCAGGAAGATCAAGGAGATAGATAAATGTTCAACTGGACACCAGGAATTCCTAGTGAGCTGTGGTCAAAGCCACCCAACAAACCATACCAATCCATGGTAAATCCACGAAAGCATTCAATAATGGACAAAGAGGTTAAAGACTCACTTTCAACCTAATTCCGATGTCAGCGGTAGTCATGGATTGAACTGGGGGTAAAATAACTTTTTACTTAAACAAGATGGCTATTTCTTGGACTGTGTGGCTGTTCTTGGACCATCTTTATCCAGCCAAGAGGGACAACGTTAGAAACCACTACCATTTAAACTCCCCAAAATCTATCCTAGATCGCTACTTGGAGTTTATCCAAGAGGATACATTAGTCATGCACTCTGACTGGAGATAAAAGCAGAAGACACGTGGAGAGAGGACAGCTCTTCCCCGCACCTATCATAGTAGATTTAAAGGTGGCATTGGTATGACCCAATAACCAACAGAGCATTTTTCACAAACTGTCTGAACCTTACAAGCCAAAATAGAATTTCTGGAATGTGTCGCGCATGCCTGACTGACGCACAGTGCGTCCAATACTCTGCATCATTCTGGTGATGCTTCCTGCATCATTTTACCGTTAGTCAATTCATGCACAATTCCAGATGCACAACCACTGCTAGGACCAATCAGGAACCACCCTTGGGTATACAACACCACCTCTTCCTCATCAGCCTGTTGTGACTTACTGTGCTTCGTGTGTTTCCTGTTGGGTTCTCCCACCTGGGACCTTGGCTTGCACTGGTTTATCCTGGTTTTACAAGCTCTTAGGACCTTGCTTGTCTTATCGGTTTCATGTAGCTCTACTCTCAGACCTTGGTTCATGCTCTCACTGTTGCATATTTCTCCTGTACCAGACCTCAGCTCATTATTGACTACTTTGTATCTAGCCCGGTCATCTTACAGTTTTCTAGATGCTTTATCTGCCCACTACACCTGATTAGGTTTGCTTGTTGGATATCCGATTTGCATGACAATGACAGCTTGAAGGAACTTGTCCTTAGGTTTCCAAAGAACATCAGTCTGCACTCAAAAGGGCAGTCCATATCCAAAATGTCAGGAAGTCGCCTTGGCTAGATACAATAACCCCATGATGATGGTCCTAGCCTTCACTGGGTCTTACCAGTAAGATGCAACCAAAACCCCTTTAGGCATGGTTGGCAAGAAGGTCCTCGTGCTAATTTTTCCAAACAACGTTCAAAAGAACTTTTAAAAATGGATATTAGAGGATAAACTTCATAATTTGCAACTACAGCCAGGTCTATACAAGGTCTATCTAGTCTTACTCCTTTTTTAATACAGAAATAAATACATTTTCATAAAGCACACAGACTGACCACACATTAGCTCCTTACTCACTAGAACAGAAAAAAACGTAGGGGAAGTTACTTGTTATGACTGTTGGGTTCTTGTAATCATGTTGTTTTGTCTTTAATTCTTCGCCGGCATCCATTTTTGTGTGTGTGTGTGTGTGTGTGTGTGTGTGGTGTGTGTGTGTGTGTGTGTGTGTGTGTGTGTATAAAGAAATTGCATCAACTAAAGGTTAAGCAGAAAGTTCAAGTTAACAATCCGTAAATAGAAAAAGGAATTCTTGAACATACAGGGAAAAAAAAGGTTAATAAAAATGCAAAAAGTTTTATTACACATTTTAAAAGGTATTTAGATGAAATGAAAATGTGTGTACCCATTCGCTAAAATCTCACTAATAATAGAATGACAAAAGGCATAAAATTTAATGAAAAATACTGCTTCGGGACAGTGTTGCCACCAGGTGGTAACAGCCAGGGCTTGAGTCCTGTGGGAACGGCGTTCCTGCACTTCTCGCACAGCGGGAATGGCGTTTCCGCACTTCTCCCGTACTGGGAACGCAGGTCCTGATGTGGGCTGACAAAGTATTTCATGGCTTGCTGGTATTGCTGGGGATGCTAGCGGAATGCATTAACAGCATTGCTAGTATCGCCCTCCGGCTGGCGATGTGTTTCTCAAAGCCGCAGCGTGGTCACCTTTCAGTGAAGGCTGTGATCACGCGAGAATGCGTCCCAAGCCAGCGCCCGCCCAGAGGAGCATGCTGGTGCTCAGAGGAACATGTAGGTTATACTTGACCCTGATGTGTATGCCTGGGTATATTTCTGGGGGTCTGTGCCTGGATATATTTCTGGGGGTCTGTGCCTGGATATATTTCTGGGGGTCTGTGCATTGGTATACTAAATTCAGGGGGGTCTGTGCCTTGGTATACTAAATTCAGGGGGTCTGTGCCTTGGTATACTAAATTCAGGGGGGTCTGTGCCTGTGTATACTGAATTCAGGGGGGTCTGTGCCTGGGTATACTAAATTTGGGGGGTTGTGCCTGGGAATACTTAATTTGTGGAGGTCTGTGCCTGGGTATATGCAATTTGGGGAGGTCTGTGCCTTGGTATATACAATTTGGGGGGTCTGTGCCTGGGTATACTTAATTTGGGGGGGTCTGTGCCTGGTATATGCAACTCGGGGGTTTGCCTGGGTATATGTAATTTGAGGGGTCTGTGCCTGGGTATATACAATTAGGGTCTCTGCCTGGGTATATACAATTGGGGTCTGTGCCTGGGTATATGCAATTCGGGGGGTTTTGCCTGGGTATACTTAATTCAGGGGGTCTGTGCTTGGGTATATGCAATTTTGGGTTTTTTGCCTGGGTATACATAATTTGGGGGGTCTGTGCCTGGGTATATACTATGGGGGTCTGTGCCTGGGTATATGCAATTCGGGGGTAGGTCTGCGCCTGGTTATACTTAATTTGGGGGGTCTGTACTTGGGTATATACAATTAGGGTCTGTGCCTGGCTATATACAATTAGGGTCTGTGCCTGGGTATATACAATTAGGGTCTGTGCCTGGTATATACAATTAGGGTCTGTGCCTGGGTATACATAATTTGGGGGGTCTGTGCCTGGGTATATACAATTAGGGTCTGTGCTGGTATATACAATTAGGGTCTGTGCCTGGGTATATACAATTAGGGTCTGTGCCTGGGTATATACAATTAGGGTCTGTGCCTGGGTATATACAATTAGGGTCTGTGCCTGGGTATATACAATTAGGGTCTGTGCCGAGTATATGCAATTTGGCGAGCTCTGTCTCTGGGTATACTTATTTTAAAGGGTATGTGCCTGGGTATACGTAATTCGGGGGTATGTGCTTGGGTATATACAATTAGGGTCTGTGCCTGGGTATATACAATTAGGGTATGTGCCTGGGTATATACAATTAGCGTCTGTGGGTATATGCAATGGGGGTCTGTGCCTGGGTATATACTTAATTGGGGGGTCTGTGCTTGGGTATATACAATTAGGGTCTGTGCCTGGGTATATACAATTAGGGTCTGTGGTATATGCAATGGGGGGTCTGTGCCTGGGTATACTTAATTTGGGGTGTCTGTGCTTAGGTATACTTAGTTTGGGGGTATGTGCCTGGGTATACGCAATTCGGGGGTCTGTGCCTTGGTATATGAAATTCGAGGGGATCTGTGCCATGGTATATGCAATTCGGGGAGGTCTGTGCCTGGGTATATGCAATTCGGGGAGGACTGTGCCTGGGTATACTTAATTTGGGGGGGTATGTGCCTTGGTAACTTAATTGGGGGGTCTGTGCCTGGGTATACTTAATTTGAGGGGTCTGTGCCTTGGTATATACAATTAGGGTCTGTGCCTGGGTATATGCAATTCGGGGGGTCCCTGCCTGGGTATATGCAATTCGGGGAGGTCTGTGTATACTTATTTTGGGGGGGTCTGTGCCTGGGTATATGCAGTTTGGGGAGGGCTGTGCCTGAGTATACTTAATTTTGGGGGTCTATGCCTGGGTATATGCAATTCGGGGGGTCTGTGCCTTGGTATAACGTAATTCGGGGGGGTCTGTGCCTGGGTATATGCAAATTTGGGGAGGTCTGTGCCTGGGTATACTTAATTTGGGGGTCTGTGCCTGGGTATACTTAATTTGAGGGGTCTGTGCTTGGGTATATACAACTTAGGGTCTGTGCCTGGGTATATGCAATGGAGGGTCTGTGCCTGGGTATACTTAATTTGGGGGGTCTGTGCCTGGGTATACTTAATTTGAGGGGGTCTGTGCCTGGGTATATATAATTAGGGGGGTCTGTGCCTTGGTATACTTAATTTGGGGAGGTCTGTGCCGGGTATATGCAATTCGGGGAGGTCTGTGCTGGTATACTTAATTTGGGGGTCTGTGCCTGGGTATACTTAATTTGAGGGGTCTGTGCCTGGGTAGATACAATTGGGGTCTATGCCTGGGTATATACAATGGGGGGGTCTGTGCCTGGGTATATACAATGGGGGGGTCTGTGCCTGGCTATACTTAATTGGGGTGGTCTGTGCCTTTGTATACTTAATTCAGGGGGTCCCTACCTGGGCCTATGCAATTCGGGGGGGGGGGTCTTTGCCTTGGTATACTTAATTCGGGGAGGTCTGTGCTGGGTATATGCAATTTGGGGAGGTCTGTGCCTGTATACTTAATTTGGGGGGTCTGTGGGGTCTGTGCCTGGGTATACTTAATTTGAGGGGTCTGTGCCTGGGTAGATACAATTAGGGTCTATGCCTGGGTATATACAATGGGGGGTCTGTGCCTGGCTATACTTTATTGGGGTGGTCTCTGTCTTTGTATACTTAATTCAGGGGGTCCCTACCTGGGCCTATGCAATTTGGGGGGGTCTTTGCCTTGGTATACTTAATTCAGGGAGGTCTGTGCTGGGTATATGCAATTTGGGGAGGTCTGTGCTTGGGTATACTTAATTCGAGGGGTCTGTGCCTGGGTATATACAATTTGGGGGGGTATGTGCCTTTTGTATACTTAATTCAAGGGGGGGGGTCCCTGCTTGGGTATATGCAATTCGGGGTCTGTGCCTTGGTATACTTAATTCAGGGAGGTCTGTGCCGGGTATATGCAATTCGGGGAGGTCTGTGTCTGGGTATATACAATTAGGGTCTGTGCCTGGGTATATACAATTAGGGTATGTGCCTGGGTATATACAATTAGCGTCTGTGGGTATATGCAATGGGGGTCTGTGCCTGGGTATACTTAATTTGGGGGGTCTGTGCTTGGGTATATACAATTAGGGTCTGTGCCTGGGTATATACAATTAGGGTCTGTGGGTATATGCAATGGGGGTCTGTGCCTGGGTATACTTAATTTGGGGGGTCTGTGCTTGGGTATATACAATTAGGGTCTGTGCCTGGGTATATACAATTAGGGTCTGTGGGTATATGCAATGGGGGTCTGTGCCTGGTATACTTAATTTGGGGTGTCTGTGCTTAGGTATACTTAGTTTGGGGGTATGTGCCTGGGTATACGCAATTCGGGGGTCTGTGCCTTGGTATATGAAATTCGAGGGGATCTGTGCCATGGTATATGCAATTCGGGGAGGTCTGTGCCTGGGTATATGCAATTCGGGGAGGACTGTGCCTGGGTATACTTAATTTGGGGGGGGTATGTGCCTTGGTATACTTAATTGGGGGGTCTGTGCCTGGGTATACTTAATTTGAGGGGTCTGTGCCTTGGTATATACAATTAGGGTCTGTGCCTGGGTATATGCAATTCGGGGGGTCCCTGCCTGGGTATATGCAATTCGGGGAGGTCTGTGTATACTTATTTTGGGGGGTCTGTGCCTGGGTATATGCAGTTTGGGGAGGGCTGTGCCTGAGTATACTTAATTTTGGGGGTCTATGCCTGGGTATATGCAATTCGGGGGGTCTGTGCCTTGGTATACGTAATTCGGGGGGGTCTGTGCCTGGGTATATGCAAATTTGGGGAGGTCTGTGCCTGGGTATACTTAATTTGGGGGGTCTGTGCCTGGGTATACTTAATTTGAGGGGTCTGTGCTTGGGTATATACAACTTAGGGTCTGTGCCTGGGTATATGCAATGGAGGGTCTGTGCCTGGGTATACTTAATTTGGGGGGTCTGTGCCTGGGTATACTTAATTTGAGGGGGTCTGTGCCTGGGTATATATAATTAGGGGGGTCTGTGCCTTGGTATACTTAATTTGGGGAGGTCTGTGCCGGGTATATGCAATTCGGGGAGGTCTGTGCTTGGTATACTTAATTTGGGGGGTCTGTGCCTGGGTATACTTAATTTGAGGGGTCTGTGCCTGGGTAGATACAATTGGGGTCTATGCCTGGGTATATACAATGGGGGGTCTGTGCTGGGTATATACAATGGGGGGTCTGTGCCTGGCTATACTTAATTGGGGTGGTCTGTGCCTTTGTATACTTAATTCAGGGGGTCCCTACCTGGGCCTATGCAATTCGGGGGGGGGGGGGTTTTGCCTTGGTATACTTAATTCGGGGAGGTCTGTGCTGGGTATATGCAATTTGGGGAGGTCTGTGCCTGGTATACTTAATTTGGGGGGTCTGTGCCTGGGTATACTTAATTTGAGGGGTCTGTGCCTGGGTAGATACAATTAGGGTCTATGCCTGGGTATATACAATGGGGGGTCTGTGCCTGGCTATACTTTATTGGGGTGGTCTCTGTCTTTGTATACTTAATTCAGGGGGTCCCTACCTGGGCCTATGCAATTTGGGGGGGTCTTTGCCTTGGTATACTTAATTCAGGGAGGTCTGTGCTGGGTATATGCAATTTGGGGAGGTCTGTGCTTGGTATACTTAATTCGAGGGGTCTGTGCCTGGTATATACAATTTGGGGGGGTATGTGCCTTTTGTATACTTAATTCAAGGGGGGGGGTCCCTGCTTGGGTATATGCAATTCGGGGTCTGTGCCTTGGTATACTTAATTCAGGGAGGTCTGTGCCGGGTATATGCAATTCGGGGAGGTCTGTGTCTGGGTATATACAATTAGGGTCTGTGCCTGGGTATATACAATTAGGGTATGTGCCTGGGTATATACAATTAGCGTCTGTGGGTATATGCAATGGGGGTCTGTGCCTGGGTATACTTAATTTGGGGGGTCTGTGCTTGGGTATATACAATTAGGGTCTGTGCCTGGGTATATACAATTAGGGTCTGTGGGTATATGCAATGGGGGGTCTGTGCCTGGGTATACTTAATTTGGGGTGTCTGTGCTTAGGTATACTTAGTTTGGGGGTATGTGCCTGGGTATACGCAATTCGGGGGTCTGTGCCTTGGTATATGAAATTCGAGGGGATCTGTGCCATGGTATATGCAATTCGGGGAGGTCTGTGCCTGGGTATATGCAATTCGGGGAGGACTGTGCCTGGGTATACTTAATTTGGGGGGGTATGTGCCTTGGTATACTTAATTGGGGGGTCTGTGCCTGGGTATACTTAATTTGAGGGGTCTGTGCCTTGGTATATACAATTAGGGTCTGTGCCTGGGTATATGCAATTCGGGGGGTCCCTGCCTGGGTATATGCAATTCGGGGAGGTCTGTGTATACTTATTTTGGGGGGGTCTGTGCCTGGGTATATGCAGTTTGGGGAGGGCTGTGCCTGAGTATACTTAATTTGGGGGTCTATGCCTGGGTATATGCAATTCGGGGGGTCTGTGCCTTGGTATACGTAATTCGGGGGGTCTGTGCCTGGGTATATGCAAATTTGGGGAGGTCTGTGCCTGGGTATACTTAATTTGGGGGGTCTGTGCCTGGGTATACTTAATTTGAGGGGTCTGTGCTTGGGTATATACAACTTAGGGTCTGTGCCTGGGTATATGCAATGGAGGGTCTGTGCCTGGGTATACTTAATTTGGGGGGTCTGTGCCTGGGTATACTTAATTTGAGGGGTCTGTGCCTGGGTATATATAATTAGGGGGGTCTGTGCCTTGGTATACTTAATTTGGGGAGGTCTGTGCCGGGTATATGCAATTCGGGGAGGTCTGTGCTTGGTATACTTAATTTGGGGGGTCTGTGCCTGGGTATACTTAATTTGAGGGGTCTGTGCCTGGGTAGATACAATTGGGGTCTATGCCTGGGTATATACAATGGGGGGTCTGTGCCTGGGTATATACAATGGGGGGTCTGTGCCTGGCTATACTTAATTGGGGTGGTCTGTGCCTTTTGTATACTTAATTCAGGGGGTCCCTACCTGGGCCTATGCAATTCGGGGGGGGGTCTTTGCCTTGGTATACTTAATTCGGGGAGGTCTGTGCTGGGTATATGCAATTTGGGGAGGTCTGTGCCTGGTATACTTAATTTGGGGGGTCTGTGCCTGGGTATACTTAATTTGAGGGGTCTGTGCCTGGGTAGATACAATTAGGGTCTATGCCTGGGTATATACAATGGGGGGTCTGTGCCTGGCTATACTTTATTGGGGTGGTCTCTGTCTTTGTATACTTAATTCAGGGGGTCCCTACCTGGGCCTATGCAATTTGGGGGGGTCTTTGCCTTGGTATACTTAATTCAGGGAGGTCTGTGCTGGGTATATGCAATTTGGGGAGGTCTGTGCTTGGGTATACTTAATTCGAGGGGTCTGTGCCTGGGTATATACAATTTGGGGGGGTATGTGCCTTTTGTATACTTAATTCAAGGGGGGGGTCCCTGCTTGGGTATATGCAATTCGGGGTCTGTGCCTTGGTATACTTAATTCAGGGAGGTCTGTGCCGGGTATATGCAATTCGGGGAGGTCTGTGTCTGGGTATATACAATTAGGGTCTGTGCCTGGGTATACTTAATTTGAGGGGTCTGTACCTGTGTATGTACAATTAGGGTGTGTGCCTGGGGATCTGTGCCTTGGTATACTTAATTTGGGGGGGTCTGTGCCTGGGTATACTTAATTTGGGGGATCTGTACCTGGGTATACTTAATTTGGGGGGGTCTGTGCCTGGGTATACTTAATTTGGGGGATCTGTGCCTGGGTATACTTAATTTGGGGGGTCTGTGCTTGGGTATACTTAATTTGGGGGGTCTGTGCTTGGGTATTCTTAATTTGGGGGTTCTGTGCTTGGGTATATGCAATTTGGCGGGTCTGTGCCTGGGTATGCTTAATTCGGGGAGGTCTGTGCCTGGGTATGCTTAATTCGGGGAGGTCTGTGTCTGGGTATACGCAATTCAGGGAGGTCTGTGCCTGGGTACACTTAATTCGGGTGGTTTGTGCCTGGGTATACTTAATTCAGGGGGGCTGTGCCTGGGTATAAATTCGGGGGGGGGTCTGTGCCTGGGTATAAATTCAGGGGGGGCTGTGCCTGGGTATAAACAATTTGGGGGGGGTCGGTACCTGCGGTCTGGTGGGGGTGTGTATGTATAATACACACACACTTTTTTTCAGGTAGTGGGGGGTATTGGAAATTTCGGGTGAGTTGAGGACTTGACTCCTGGTAACAGCCTATGGTATGTTCAGGAACCAGGTAGATCCCCCTAGCACTTATCAAACCCTGTACAGTGTGCCCACCTGCCACAGATATAAGGGTTGCTCAATGCCACTCAGGACTGGCCCAACAAGACACAAATTTCCCGATGTGTCGCAGCATCAGGGACCTGTCAGAACTCATCACTGAGGGAGCGATTTAGTATGCCCTGCGCCAGGTCGAGGTGCAGAGCGAACACTCTTTATCCCCTTGCTGAGAGGAAAGAGGAGGCAAAATGTGTTATTGTAAATCCATTTACTGAAATGGGCAGCTAAGGGAAGGGGGCCCTCCTGACAATTGGTTTTGTATGGGGCCCCCCAAGAATCCCAATGGCTGTTCTGCTTTGGGAAAAGTATTCACAGAAAACCCGGATGAAGTTTAGGTATTCATTGTCTGTGTCGACCTTGTCGTAATCAGCCTCTGTATCTGCGAGCCGAGCGTTTCTGCAGAAGATCAGCTAAGCCACAGGGAAAGCGCATGACAAACACAATTAACGTCTGGCAAGTTCCAACAATAAACAGGATGAGGAAGAACTATCACAGAGAAAGTAAATGGTCAAGAGCCTCGTATCCATCACTCTCCGACATGGAAAATAATCACATGTCCAGCAGAAACAACAATCGCACCACAAATCATTTCATTTTTCCCTGTCATATACATTAGGAAACAACACTGAATAACATGATGGTCTATGAGAGAAATGATTCTCGGAGTGCATATCCCCCCCCCCCACCTCACTCAGGAGGACAATCCTATGCATTGCTCTATCACAAAAGAGTGACTGGTGAGTTGGTGATCGATGTCCAAAATTGCAGAAATATGGCCAAGTTGTTTCTTTTTCCAAATGTCTGGTTTTGAGCATTAATTTTCAAGACTATTGCGAAATCACTCACCATAAGCAGACAGACAGACAGACAGACAATGGTTAACTGTCATGTTTCCAGCCCTGTCCCTGTATGGGAGCTGATCCGGTTTGGGTCTTGGTTCCTGTTGCCATTCCTGGGTTCCTGCCCAGGGGTTTCTTGATTGCAGTCATTTCACTAACCTGTCTCATGTTCTTATCCAATCCCTATTTAAGAGCACTGCTCCCATAATGCTTTGCTCCATGATTTTCAGTCACTCACAGTCATTGTTGTTCCGTGCTCCTGTTTCAAGCAAGTTCCTGTTCTGTTTGTATATTTCGTTCTAGAATATTGTATATTTCTTGTTCTGTTTCCCTCTGTTACTCTTGTCACCGGGTTCTTGGTTTATTTTGGTTATTCTTTTCGTGGTATTTCCCATCCTGGTTCTTGTGCGGTTCAGTTTGTGGTTTTCCCTTGCGGTGCTTTTTTTCTGGTTGGTTTCTCTGCTGATATTCTGTGCCAGGGTCATGTTCTGGCGTCCCTTTCTGGTGTTCTGAGTGAGCACTGACTATTCTGACCACGATTTTGTTTTAACTCATACCATGCTGACCCCTTTCTGTATTTACTGTTTATATTATGAGATTCTGCACGGCCCTGTGGTATTTTCTAGGGATGCACCGATACTGGTATCGGTCCTGATACTGCCGTTTGCACGAGTACTTGGTACTCGTGCAAATGGCCCGATACGTTCCCCCGATACCGGAAGCCAGTGCTGGGCTGGCTTGCCGGTATCCGCGGGGCTGGTGAAGCTGGCGGCATGCATTAAAAGCATTTGGCCAGCGTTCCCCTCCGGCAGGCCACATACTCACCCAGCAGTGGGTCCAGTCGCAGGGCTGTGACGCGGCCGCCGGGCCGAGGAGGCTGTGACGCTGCCTCCAGCCGAGATCTCGCGGGAGGCAGCGTCAAGGCCTCCACGGCCCGGCGGCGGCGGCGTGATCGCTTCACAGCCCTGTGACCGGATCCACCAGCTGGCATCCGTGGGGGCAGACGCTCCCTCCGAGCCTGGCTATCTGAGCTGGGGGCATTTTTAGAAGAGTTCTATTCTTATTGAAAAGCGGTCACATGACATAAAAATATCGGTACTCGGTCTTAAAAAAGTGGTATTGTTTATCCCTAGTATTTTCTACTAGCTCAGATCCGGCTACTCTAAAGACCGGCCTGTCTTAAGGTTCGTTGTGGTTGTACCGTGCAGGAGTCTCTACCAAGCACTATGGTGTTGTCACCTTCTATTATTATTATGTGTTGTCATCCCCTACACTTTGGGCTTTTAACCCTAACCATGGGTCCCACCACAGCTCAAGTCGGGTGCTACTGTGACATTGGCTCAGGGGACTAATAAAAAGGATGGCAAATTTCACATCTGAATACCGATCTGTATGCACTATGCAGCACTCCATGAATTTGCTGACACGGCATCCTTGGCACATATTGGAGTGGGTATGGCTCCAATTCATGACTGGCTGATGACAAGACAATGCTACTAATGAGCAATCCGTGTTGGACAATGTGTTGATGAGGCTGGCACCTTGCCTCTATAACGTTCACATATCCTCGTAGTCCTTACTCTTGAAATGGTTATATTTGGTTTCTTAGTGACGTTAATAGCATGTCAGTTTTCCTACTGTGCCCGCCATATGTTAAATGTACCATCTTTGAACCCCTGACACCAGCCCTGACCTTCCAGTTTGGCTCTGGATCTATGAAGTCAGCCCTGACCTTCCAGTTTGGCTCTGGATCTATGAAGTCAGCCCTGACCTTCCAGTTTGGCTCTGGATCTATGAAGTCAGCCCTGACCTTCCAGTTTGGCTCTGGATCTATGAAGTCAGCCCTGACCTTCCAGTTTGGCTCTGGATCTATGAAGTCAGCCCTGACCTTCCAGTTTGGCTCTGGATCTATGAAGTCAGCCCTGACCTTCCAGTTTGGCTCTGGATCTATGAAGTCAGCCCTGACCTTCCAGTTTGGCTCTGGATCTATGAAGTCAGCCCTGACCTTCCAGTTTGGCTCTGGATCTATGAAGTCAGCCCTGAGTTTGTGCCCTTGTTGCAAATGCTAGATCTGACTTCAGTCCTTATCTAGCACCCTGGTCACGTACTCTGGATCTGGGACATTGTTCCCTGATCTCTTGGTGACACTAGCCTGGACCTTGTGCCCTGATCTCTGACTCAGACTTAACACCACAATTGAGGTTGTACCCTGTTCTCTGGAATCGTGACAGAAGCTATAAAGCTGTCCCTTGTCTTTGTGAGCTGATATCAAACTCTAGCTCCGATATCCTTCTTATCTCTCCTTCTGGATCTGTGATGCCAGCTTCAGCTTTGACCGTGAGTGCTGGTCCCCAACTGTGGATCAGTGACACCAACACTGATGTTGCTCCTTGTGATAGATCCAGAGTTTGAAAACATCAGCTCTAAATTCTTACCTGGTCCTTCATTTGGCCTGGTCGGACCAGCTGCGATCTTGTCACCTGGTCTAGCTCAGACTTATGACACCAATCCTGTCTTTTTAACCTGGTTTCCGACTATGGACCAACTATGAACTTGCTACACCAGCCCAGTAGCTTTTCTTTTTGTTGTGCACCATCTCTTTGACGACTGCTACTACCATCCTGTTTTACAGGAAACGGTTCAATAAAATCCTTTCACCCACTCTGTACTGTAGGGCAGGTCCTGGGTACAAAGTGTGTCCAGCCAAAAAACGCTATTCTATCACTACGACTCCACCAGTAGACCAACTTTGTGATCAGAAAAAAAAAAGCAACCACAAAAGAACAAGGAAACAGAACATGCAACCTTTACCATATTTATTTAGTTTCGCTGTTGCTGCCAGAATGATTATATACACCCATATCCCCTACCGTAACTAGCAAGAGGGATGGGTAGCTGAATAAAGAAGCAGGTGCCCGTCCGTCTGGTGGCTCTTTGCCAATGCACACGTTACGCACGCACACACTTTCTGTATATATGCAACACTATACATAAATTCAGTACGCTTGCAGTTATATATAAATTTCCATATTACTTTTCTTTCTTAAATACCTACTTGCTTTATATATTTTTCCCCAACCCAGAAAGGGTAATTCACTCCTACGTACCCTCATATTTCCTTGTTCCCCAACATGCTACTCAGGGGGGCAACATGCATGGTGGATAACCTTCTTTAACCTATGGCCTATTGACGAGAGTCGGGGTGAATGGGGAGATCATGTACAGATCTCCATGATAAAGGGGAATTCAGGTCGAGCACCACGTTTTCGCAGGGCATCTGGAAGTAACATCCTTGCCACCCTAGCCCTCAAAGCTTGTGGGTCCTGCAAGAAAGTCAACTTAAGAATTTTTATTGTAAAAATAAAAAAACAAATACCCCTACTGGGTCCTTGCACCAATACCACTTCGAAAGGTTGAAGTACTTGAAGGGTGCTTGAAATGTCCCTTCAAAAGATTTAAAGGAAAAGAGGTTCACATGATTTTATATGCCTCAGTTAATCAGTTTCCTGTAAACGGCTTCCCAGCCCCAGGGGTGAGATGAGGACAGCAGAGATTGGAGCCAAGATACCTTCATTGTATCCCATCATGCCTATGACTAAGGTGTGTCGGCAATCCCAGAATCACTCAAATAAAAGTCTATCGTTTATAGACCAGGAGTTGCCACCATGCATCACTCCACCTGACAGAAGATGAAAAAGTTGTGCCAGGTCATAAGGCAATCACAGATGGGATGTACGGTGGCTTCTATGGAGATTGCCCACACTGTTCTAATATTGCACCACTTCTACATCAAGAACTTGGTGAAGTCTCCTGAATAGTCCTGTGGTTGGGAAAAGACCCACAGGAGATATTGATGGAGGTTCCGCTGACATGGGATGCACCTTCTCCAATCAAATGTACACATTTGCATACTTGCCGATTTGTTTTGTTTTTCCCAGGACAATCCTGATTAGTGCCAGAAGTCTGAGGATTAATTGTCCTGGTTTTTGAGTCTTGTGGTCAGCGAGTAGAGTGCTCTTCAGTTGAACTGGCCCTGCTCTGTAGTGAATGGAGACGGCAATTGCTTCAGTGAGTAGTGGAGTTTCAGCAACAGGAACTTGTTTTGTGAACTTTGTTCAGCCAACTTGTTTTATCTCAGTATTTTGGGGGACCAGATAGAGGCATCACTCTTTGAGGAGCAGACCCCATGTATACAATCTAAGACAGTTGCACGTGGACCCACATCGTGTCTGCCCCACAAAATTAGGAGCAGGTGGTTTCTGTGGTATGTGGACTACATCAGCAATAAGTCTGCTCACAACTGTGATGGAAAAGCCGGAAAACCTGCTGCATCATCTCCTTTTAGTGCTGCGGTATTAGCTCTACGTAAGGGTGTAGTCGCCTAGCCACATTCCTCTCGGATTTATTTGCTTTTTTATAATTACATTTTAATGTTCAGACTGATTTCTCTTTACAAAACCAGGGGTAGCCACCACGCATCATTCCACCTGTGAAAAAGTCATGCAAGGTCACATGAAGCAATCACCGATGGGTTGTATGGTGGCTTCCATGCCGATTGCCCCTACTGTTATTCTATTGAACCACTTAAAATTTTGTGGAACCTCCCACTGGATCTCCTGTGGGTCTTTTCCCAACCACACGACAATTTAGGAGACCTCCCCAACTGGCGATGGGTGCCGGAAAAAATCTCTACAGTTAGGTTCCCTAATGCCAACATCCCAATGGCCTACTTCCAGACAGAACAAGTGCCGGACATCCCAACTTCCCTACACGGCCAACTTTCAGACATCCATAATCCCAGCGGCTAACCCTAATACCAACACCCTAGGGTTAGGTTTAGGGGGGTTAGGGTTAGGGCTAGGTTTGGGAGGGTTAGGGCTAGGTTTGGGAGGGTTAGGGCTAGGTTTGGGAGGGTTAGGGCTAGGTTTGGGAGGGTTAGGGCTAGGTTTGGGAGGGTTAGGGCTAGGTTTGGGGGGTTAGGGCTAGGTTTGGGAGGGTTAGGGCTAGGTTTGGAGGGTTAGGGCTAGGTTTGGGGGGTTAGGACTAGGTTTGGGGGGGTTAGGACTAGGTTTGGGGGGGTTAGGACTAGGTTTGGGGGGGTTAGGACTAGGTTTGGGGGGTAGGACTAGGTTTGGGGGGTTAGGACTAGGTTTGGGGGGTTAGGGCTAGGTTTGGGGGGTTAGGGCTAGGTTTGGGGGGTTAGGGCTAGGTTTGGGGGGGTTACTGCTAGGTTTGGGGGGTTACTGCTAGGTTTGGGAGGGTATCGGCTAGGTTTGGGAGGGTATGGGCTAGGTTTGGGGGGGTTAGGGCTAGGTTTGGGGGGCTAGGTTTAGGGGGGCTAGGTTTAGGGGGGCTAGGTTTAGGGGGGTTAGGTTTAGGGGGGTTAGGTTTAGGGGGGTTAGGTTTAGGGGGGTTAGGGTTAGTGTTAGACATTGGAATTTGGGTGTCTGGAAGTTGGCCGTCAGGGAGTTGTCTGTGTAGGGAAGTTGGCCGTCGGTATTTTGGCATTAGGAAACCTGGTTGTAGGGATTTCGACCCAAACCCACTGGCGATGCACCTTGTCCGATAACCAGGAGTTCTTGGCTTCCTATGTCCACAAGGTTGGAACGTTTTGCCTTCTTTAAAGAATGGATAAGAAGATGACCACGAAGCTGACACTTCATACCAACCTCATCTATATAATAGAATTGGTTGTTTTTAAAAGGTTTCCCATGGGGAGGCTGGACTTGGCCAAGTCGATCATCGGGATATTGTTCAATAAAACGTTTCAGAACTAGAGACAAAGTATGTAACATAGGTAAGGTAACCCATGACCTACAGTTGTGTTCAAAATTATTCAACCCCCACTGAAATTGAGTGTTTTGGCCAGTTTGACATTGATTTTGATCATTCAGTCATCTTGCTTACAATTAAATCAAAGAGGCACGTGTAGGTCAGACAAATATAACATAACATTTATAATGAAATAACCACAAATGTCTTTTCTATGCTCACATCATTATCAGTTTTATTCAACCCCCAAGTGACATTCAATCTTAGTACTTATAACTGTAAAAGGATGTTGTACTAACAGCTTTTAAACGTGAAGCATAGCTTGACACAAGTGTCTTGCAGCGATCTACGGGTATCTTCGCCCATTCGTCATGGGCAAAAGCCTCCAGTTCCGTCACATTCTTAGGCTTGCACGCTGCAACTGCTTTCTTTAAGTCCCACCAGAGGTTCTCAATCGGATTTAAGTCAGGTGACTGCGATGGCCACTCCAAAATGTTCTAGCCTTTAATCTGCAACCATGCTCTAGTGGACTTGGAGGTATACTTGGGATCATTGTCCTGTTGAAAGGTCCAACGTCTCCCAAGCCTCAGGTTTGTGACGGACTGCATCACATTGTCATCCAATATCTCCTGGTACTGAAGAGAATTCATGGTACCTTGCACACGCTGAAGCTTCCCTGTACCTGCAGAAGCAAAACAGCCCCAAAGCATGATTGACCCCCCGCCATGCTTCACAGTAGGCAAGGTGTTCTTTTCTTCATAGGCCTTGTTCTTCCTCCTCCAAACATGGCGCTGATCCATGGGCCCAAACAGTTCTAATTTTGTTTCATCAGTCCACAGAACACTATCCCAAAACGGCTGTGGTTTGTCCACATGACTTTTGGCATACTGCAGTCGACTCTTCTTATTCTTTGGAGACAGCAAGGGGGTGCGCCTGGGAGTTCTGGCATGGAGGCCTTCATTACGCAGTGTGCGCCGTATTGTCTGAGCTGAAACTTCAGTACCCACATCTGACAAATCTTTTCTCAGTTCCTCAGCAGTCACACGGGGACTTTTCTCCACTCTACGCTTCAGGTAGTGCACAGCAGTCGAAGTCAGCATCTTCTTTCTGCCACGACCAGGTAGCGTTTCAACAGTGCCCTTTGCCTTGAATTTGCGAATGATGCTTCCTATGGTCTCTCTTGGTATGTTTAACATCTTTGCAATCTTCTTATAGCCATTGCCCTTCCTGTGAAGAGTAATCACCTCTTCTCTTGTCTTCCTGGACCATTCTCTTGACTTCACCATGTTTGTAACCACACCAGTAAATGTCTAGAAGGAGCTGAGTATCACAGTCATTTTAAAGCTGCCTAATTGGTGCTTATTATGCTTTATTGCTGCTCAGTGACATCCACAGGTGTTTTCAATACCTGATTGAAAACACTTGAATGAACCTCTGTTCTTCAGAGTGGTAGTCTTTAAGGGGTTGAATAATTGTGTCAATGAAGAATTCACAAAAGAAACATTTACTACTGTATTACAAAACCAATTGATGTCATTTTAGTTGCATATGGTTCTTTAAAAAGTCCTTGTAGGATTTCATTCTGAATACAATTACAAATGTACACTAAATTCCCTAAAAACCTTTACAGCATTGGGGGTTGAATAATTTTGAACACAACTGTATTTCTGAGTAACCACCCCTGTTCTTTACCTCCAGAAATAAAAGCGGATTTGAGTCACATTCCTTGACTGCCGGGAGAGAGCGACTTTTTATTCTTAATACCCTGCCACAAAATGAAAATAAGAACGAAGGCTTTGCGATACGTTCTTTTCTGCCAGGTCCTCAGTCCGATCGGTTCTTGACGTCTGTGTGCTTTTTCTGGCTTGTCGTTCGGATCGTCTCCCTTTTTTTTTTTCCCCACCCGATGCTCTGCTTGTAAGCCGCTACCATTAATATTTCATGTGAAAATAAACCAACGCCAATGTTTCAAGAAAAACAGCAGTTCCCTGGCAACGATAACACAGTAAAATCCCTCCCCGGGCCCAGCTCCCATCGAGTGGCAGCTCCCGGGGAACGCTCCTATTGGTCAGAATCGGGCGCCCGGAGATATGGGTGCAGGAAGGAAAGCTATTTCTGGAGAAATGCTCTAGAACAGGTCTAGATAGGAATCAAAAGGGAAACCATAAATAAGGAGTCCTACCATAGCGTGATAAAAAGAAACGGCACTAAAAATATAGAGACGAGGCAACAGAACTACATCCATCACCGGAGAACTTGGATCTAGTGTAGGGATGTCAAACTCCAGCCCCCCAGATGTTTGAAGTACAACTCCCATGACCCCTAGGCATCTATTGCATTGAAAGAATTCTGGAAACCGTAGGCATCGACATCCGGGAGGGCTTGAGTTTGACAGCCCTGATCTCAGGCGTCTTATTCAGGAGACCAAGACAAAAGCCTGGTATAAGAAGTATCTTAGCAGTTGAAACAATTTCTTTTCAGGAGTTAATCTACTTTATTAAGCATACTGCAGACTCCACTTTCTGTTCTATATCTGCCTTTGATGGACTTTGTGCTGCTCTGTGCAGGGGGAAAGGATTGTTATTGGGTTACAGTGTGAAAAGACAGAAAAAAATGAAAGTTCATCTGTAAAGCCCAAAAATTACCAAGGTTTTCTATTTTTCAGCTAAAAATGTTTTATAAAACCACTTATTGACGAGCCTTTGCACGGATTTAAAGAGAACGATGATGCAGGATGTTACCTACTAATATATATATTATTGATTTAGGGGTCATTTAAAGGGATACTCTAGGCAACATGACCACCTAAGCTTTTTTAGGTGGTCATGATGTCCTAAGTATGCCCTTTTCCTCCGCTGCCCCCTCCGCTGAGCCGATCGGATGACACAGCTGAGAGACGCGGAGGACTTTACTCCGCCCCCACCTAGCTGTCAGCAGAGCGGGATTTGTATTTCCCGCTTCGGCCGACTATTGCCGAGTAGGAGACGTCACCGCGCTTTCAACGCGATGACATCTCCAACTCGCCGCAGTAGCTGGCGGCAGCGGCTGAGATTAGTGTTGCGCGCATCCTCTTGCGCGTAACACTAATCAAAGAAGAAGATGGAGCCGGGAGGAAGCCTGCTGATTGGCTGGTTTACGTGAGAGGCGTGCATGCGCGCTTCTCACGTAAACCATTAGCCAAGTTGAACATTTACCAGGACTGGAGCGGAAGAGGAGGGAGGGGAGTATATAAAAAAAAAACGCCGTTAGAAATCAGTGGTTTTTAGGGTATGTATTACATTTAAAAAAAAAAAAAAAAAATACTGAATAACTAGGTAGGGCAATAGGCTAAAAATCACACACACACCTTTTTTTAAATTAAATTATACCTAGAGTGTTCCTTTAAACACTACACTGGTTTTATCCCACGGTCTGAAATAAAAGGAAGACGATAAGATCGTGTCATGGAAAAAAGGTGGAGGTTTGTGGAAGCGTCAGGAAAATTATGCTGAATAGTAAAAGAGCGACGAGGACAGATGAGTTCAGCGGGAACGTCCTACAGGGTTTCAGGGTGATTGCCTCACATTTGGAGATGGTTATCATATTTCTAGGAGTAAAACGTTACGGATCTCTGAAAGACCACATAAACAGAGGATAGTAAAAGTGAATCAAGTGGATTAAGCAAATGAATAAAATGTAAAACCACATTAACAAAGGGACACTAGCAGTTACATATGCATTACAAACACCTTAATCTAGTTAAAGCTTAAGTAAACACATTATAAAACACATGCTGCTGTTTTTCCTTGAAGTAATTGCATGTAAAAAGGTTTTGATCTCCTTTTTCCATTTTGTGGATTTCTCCCATAACATTTTGCAACATTTTCCGAAATCTGTGCAAAAGTTTTACTTTGTGGCTGTGCTTTATCTTGTACAGTGTTTAACCGTTAATGAGGTGGAGGAGGGAATGTTTAGAATTGCTGCAGGAGGTCTTATGTGATCCAGGCCAAGAGCTGGCAGTCGAAGGAGATTAGACAGGGACCTTAAAAGACTTCTAATCTACCCCCTGGTGATGTCCTTTGAATACATCCACACAATACAATGATGTGAGTCGGTGAATGATCCATTCACTCCATTCTATGGGCACAGCCACACAGTGAGGAGCAAGTGATGGAAAGCTACTTTCAGTTTACAATAGTGATGCACTGAAATGAAAATTTTGGGATCAGCTGAGAATCAGTCATCCGAACCTGGGTCTGGAGGCATGGCCAAGCCGGGGGCTCGCCGGAGCAGGCGGCTTGGCCAGGTCTACAGACCCAGGTTCGGCTGACTGATTTTCGGCCAATTTTTTCGGCCGTTTTTCCTTTTCGGTCAAAAGCGCCATTTTCAGCCTATAATTTTGGCGGCTCAAATTTCTTTGCATCCCTAGTTTACAACACAAAATATCACATAATGGATGCAACCAGTGACACATATAGAGGAAAATATCACACAATGGATGCACCCAGTGACACATACAGAGGAAAATATCACACAATGGATGCACCCAGTGACACATTAGTTAAGAAAATATTTTCCTCCTATAACATATTTTCTTAACTACAGTACACATACAAGAGAAAAACAAAGCACATGTAAGATATTGGCGACATAAAATAAACAAAATAAGAACATGTCATTTTTGGTGGTAGTGGCACTTTACGTTACCATGAAAATCAATGTCATTGCATACAGAGAAATTACATATGTGTGCTTATACTGTATGGCCAGCTGTAGTGTATATGGACACCCCCTAATATTAACATAAGAAAAGATCCGAAGTGACATGATCTTGACTACAAATACTGGTAGTCCTTCAGGCTGTCATCTTGGAGGACCTCTAAACTTTCATCAGGATTACATCACTACTCAGTTACTCGGACTTCATGGAATTTCCTAGCTCTTTAAAATACATCTTTAAGAGTACAACACTTAACAAGCTAGGACATCTTGGTTTATTGGGTTTATTATGTTATTTGTACATAAAAGTCCCCCCTTCTTTACCCCCCAAAAAAAAAAAATTGACCCTAACATGAGAGTGATCGGAAGAAACACAAATAGGGCAAGAGGGGAACAGTGGGGTTGAGACAAATGATAGGCACAAGACCAGTGACGTGCGGTGAGATCAGTGGCTGGTCAGGCACTGGGTAGTATCAGAGTCAGATATACACAGGGTTACGCAATCGCAATTAACGCATTTGATTATCGTTATATAGGAGAATAGAGTTTCACTATTTATAAAGTAAAGTTCGCATTTTTTTTTACAGTTCTAAGAGCATGCACTTACAATACTGACTAATAGAGGGCGCTATTTCACACATGCTGATTGCTGAGCTCTGCCTGCCCCCCCCCTCACGACTAACGAGGACAGTCACATGACTGTCCTGCGTCAATCAATCCATGGGGAGCTCTGCCTCCCATGGGGGGTGTTGTTTTTTTTTTTAAAAAAAAAGAAGTGCTTGAGACCAATGGAGCTTTCCCATTGGCTCAAGCTTTCAATTGCTCTCAGTGCCTCTGAAGGCACTGAAAAGCGTAGAACCAGGAAGTCAGCTTAAGCTACGCAATTAGTGTAGCATTCACCTGTGCAAATTGCGTAGGCTAGGCTGGCTCAGTGCTGCCCCTGCTGTCTGTTTAGTAAATCACACACACACAGCAGCCGGCAAACTGAAAGTGCAGGGGGGGAAAGTGGACAGAGAAGCACAGCTAGGGAGCGTAGAGCACGTGAGTATGAGAACCTTTTCAATAAATAACAGTTTATTTACAGTTTAAATATACACACATGTCATTACAGCACAATGAGCACATTAATTTACTGGGGCAGGGGAGGCTCTGCCTCCCCTGACTGCACGTCCCTGCACAAGACTGATCTTGCAGAGACACAAAGGTACCGAGAGGGCCGCAAAAAGGGGACAAGTGAGAGCCTGAGGCACAAATCTTGTTACACAGATGTGTCTGTGCTACAATATAGATGAGCGAGATGGGTAAAGGGCACAATGGGGGTAAGGGGGATAGAGCAGAGAACTAGTGGGGTTGAGTGCAGTTTAAAATATATTGGATTTTTATAGTTCTTTCCTTTGCCTCGGTCCTTTTTCTTTGAACAGCTATTAGGCAGATACCAGTTTTATTATTATTTCCATTAGAACATATTCTTGACGAACATGAAGTCCACGTGGTAATATGGTCTGGCTTACTTCACGGATTCTGTAAAACACTACCACCAGACCTAACAGCGATGTAAAACACAACATTTACAGGATTTAGATGTATTTACTCTGTGCTTGTCCCAGCATGAAATCTGTCACGTCCACGTATAACCGGCAGAAACCTAATCAGACAATCTCCATGCACTGTGTACTTTTCAACAATGGGAAGCTCCAAGCTTCTGGACGCCAGTAACAAGGCCGTGATGGAGGCCATGTAATGCACGCTGACTCACAAACTGCACGTCAACCATATGTGCTTGCACACAACCCATTCAAAGCCTTTGTCAACGAAATAATAGTCTATACTATATATATTTCCACACATAACCCCACACACCCTGACACAAATATCTTATGCACACATATATATATAAATACTCACATTATTACAAAGAACAACTCAAACATCCAACACACACGCACTACCATGACCTATACAAAAAATGTGTGTATATTTGCATACTAGTTGAAGAGGCCATATTCTGTAGTGAATGGGAGAAATTGCTTGGTTTGAATTGTGTAGCCCCACTCAGGTAAGGGTTTGAGCAGTGTTTCTCAAGTAGTGGGTCGCGACCAGGAGTGGACTGGGTCGCGGGGCAAGTTTCCCCCAGGCCTCTCATGCCTGGGACCTGCTGATGCATCTTACCTGCAGTAGCAGGTCCAAGGCGGTACGGCTACATCTGCCTACCTCACCAATGGAGCTTTCCCATTGGTCCAAGCTATTCCATTGCTTTCAGTGCCTCTCTGAGGCACTGAAGAGCGTAGGTTCAGGAAGTAGGCAGCGCCAGACACGCGCTGCAATCTTAATCTCTTGGCCATCTTGAGCTTGCACGATTAGCGTGTCGTTCAGCTACCTAAATTGTGTAGGCTTAGGGTGGGCAGGTTGCCACTGCTGTGAAGAAATAATGCATGCAGTGGCAGAGACGGATGACAGGGGGAGCGCGGAGCAAGTTTTTATATAATATTTTATTATTCAGTAGTGCTTTATATTGCTTTGTCTACCATCACCCCAAACTTTGAGAAACTTAAGAGCAAGAAGCATCCCCAGTTTTTTCAGACGTTCTAATTAATTTCATATGTTTCAATTACAGTTTATTTTATTGTGTTTTTGCCCCAGCAGCGCTTTCGTTTTCACTAATGCTGTGATTACTGCACTAACCATTTTTGGAAAGAATTCCTGTTTGTTTACAAAATTGTTTAAAAAGTGCATACGTTGTAGAATATTGCACATGTTGTTTTGTGGAATAAATTATGTTTCAGAAATTCAATTAATTTTGGGTCGCGACTTAATGACCAAGGTCAATTGTGGGTCCTGAGGGTCCACAGGTTGAGAACCACTGGGTTAGAGGATTGTGACCTAGCTGTTTCTTTAGGGGGTATTTACAATGATGTATCTAAACAATGTGAAAATAATAGATTGAGATACTGTAGCAGGCACTGCAACTGTTCTGTTTATTGTATCCTTTTCGAACAGTACAGTCATGAGGTCATTCAATTTTTTTGACGCTTTTGCTTATATGCTTTATTTTGCAATTTATGGCTAATATGCGTAATAAATGATACACCTGGCAATCCTTTAAACAGCAAGTATCAATGCCAAAGTGTTTTAACTCGACCTTTTGGGAGGCCTGCTAGAGGCATTACTCTTTGAGGAGCAGACCCCATGTGTTGTATACCAGTTGCATGTGGACCCACATTTTAGGCCCCGTTCACACTGTACGATTTTTATATTCGTGACATGGTGCGATAATGTCGCGCGACGTTGCCGTTTTTTGTGCGATTTTTGCAAAGCACCACCAATACAAATCGCAAAATTGCAGATAGCAAATCGCAAAAAAAAGTCATGTACCTGCGACAAGATGTGAACAGCTCCATTGAAATACATTGGAGAAGCTACACAGCGCGACGTGGCGGCAAAATCTGTGCGATAAGGCCCTATTCACACTGTGCGATTTATCTGTCCCATAGAAATTGGAGCTGATGGATTCTGTCTACCGTGGATATGTCTGCTCACAGCTTTAATGGAGAAACCTGAAAACCTGTTGCACCACCTCCCTTGAGTGCTGCGGTTTTGGCGCTATGTAAGGGTGCAGATAGATAGCCACATGCCTCTCGGTTTTATTCTTTGCTTAATTACATTTTGGTCAGACTGCAGTTTCTCTTTATGCAAAGTCCCCCACTGCCTTTGTTCTACTACAAAATCAGTGGATGGTCTTCTACAATAGAAAAATGTAAAAAAAGCGTCAATTTAATAATCCAAATGAGAAAAATCTACAATTAAACAATCACTATCCATATTCTATGCCTCGTCCCTTTCTAATCTTGCCCTGTCTTGGATCAAGTGATAGGCACCCTAACAAAATTGCTGGACAGGGTTATTATGGCCATTAGATCCCAACATTTGTGTAACAGTCTTGTATTCTTATTTTTCCCTTCTATCAACAAAACAAAGGATATTTACAAGCTACAGGATGATCTAATAGTTTTATAGGTTTTAAAGTTAAGCTTGGTGGATTGGACAGTTTTAACTTCGTGCATACTACAAAAGGAATCCGGGAAATTTTTAAAATAGTGGTTTCCTTACATTTGGTCTGGTCAAGTCAGACTGAGCATGTGTAAAGTGGCCTCAGCTGGGGCAGATTTTGGAAAATGTCCTAGATTTGTTTTGAACATGTTCGGCTCCTCACAAGAACTACTCCAGAATGTCATTGACGATTATTACAATTGACAGATGATTATTAGATTACTTGGCATTAGCAATTCATCATAATTATTTGCAATAATTACTGGTTGTAATATATACTATATATAACACACGTAATTCCAATCCTGTGTTTAGATAAGCAGTCCAATAATAAAAAAAAATTCTGCATTTCTTTGAAAACATTTTGCAAAGCATGAAAAGGCTACCAGCGCCTTAACCGGTTAAAAAAACCAAACTCCTCATAAGGACAAGATAAACAAAAGAATAAAAGGAAGCTCAAATATAACATTTCCGGCGCACCGCTAAACCATCCTGTTAGGGAAGCAAATTTTTCAGGGAGAGAAGGACTGTCCAAAGCAAATAAGGATTCCCATTCTCGAGACTGTCTAACAAACAAAACTCCACGAGAAGAATTAAGATCATCCCATCTTTATCATCACAAACTGCCAATCAAGGCAGGAAACATTCAATGAGAACATTAACATAAATACCAAACATAGCTATCAGCAACATAGAGAACGAAGGGAGAGCGGCAGAGATGTGAAATATACAGGAATCCTTCATTTTCCTCCCACTCACTTTTTAGGAGTTGCATATATGAAATTACAATAAATGTTCTATGGGAAATAGTCAGTGTGGTTCGTAAGTAGTTGGACAGTGGTGCCATTTTGTTCCTGCCTTAACGGTATAATGTAGACGCTTGAAAGGAAAAATGTTTTGAGGGGACCACAATTAATATCAAGGAATTAAAAAAAAATGTGAAATTAATAAGATTACATAACTTCAAACAATCCCTTGCTGGGGTGAATCTCCAGAGATGGTAGCACGATAGGAAGTATACAGTTTTATACTTGTCATTCTGAACCCCTCGAAAGGGGAAACGATTCTTCAGGCAGCATGGAGAGAACATCGGACATTGTCACCGACAAAAACATGGAATGAGTTTTAACTGGCCTAGTCAAGGAAGAGACTTGTATCCAAATGAGACAAATCCGAAGCCAATGAGAAGCTCAATAGAGTAACTGGGAGACTTACAACGCCTTAGCATTAAAACGTCAATGGAGCTACTTGCAATGGACATCCATTATACTCAACCAAACCCTAATGCCACCACCTTGTTTTATAGAGGTGATATGCTTTGGAGGTCAGGATATGTGATCATATGTGGTGGGGAGCTGGAAACTGATTGAAGACCTGAACAGGTTGAGCACTACTTTCCGATGGGATCTACAGACAAGAGATGTTTGTTCGAGCAAAAGGTTCACCAATGATAACTTCAATGGCACAGTTCTGATTATAAAAGGTTTGCAAAATATAACAGTAATCCATACAAGACCAAGACTATGACAACTGTACACATTTTTAGGGGGGTGCTTGGCCATTGGTAACAGCCACTCCTGGTGACTTAACACATATTTGCATATAAAACTATACACATTTTACAGACTGGTAAAGCATGGATCCTGGTTTCACAGAGACTGTAAAAGTCCGTCTTCACACCGAGTCAACTACTGGATCTACAGGTGTTCAATAATAGTGATAACCAACTAAGGCTAGAGATAACATGAATGGTAATAAAGTGACAGCTGGGAAGCAGAATAGTGGTAGAATCAAGAGTCAGCGGGAAAGATTGCCTCTAAATGGACTTTATACGTCGAGGCTAAACTTCACATGAGAATTAAAGGAGGTGACGAGATTCAGAAACCGGGCCATACATGACAATTCCTGGAGATCAGACTCCGAGTCTATGTCCTACATAAGAATTACTGGGGGCAATCAGTCTCCGGAGCCACGCATTAGAATTACTCGGGGCAATCAGTCTCCGAAGCCACTCATTAGAATTACTGGGGGCAATCAGTCTCCAGAGCCATGCATTAGATTTACTGGAGGTGAAAGAGGTTCTACAGAAGAATTCCTAGATGCAATCAGATTCTGAGACTGAGCACTTTGAGATTGCCCTACTGGAGTTGATTAAAGATGACTTTAAAAGATTTCTCAATGTTCTCTTCACTTGCGTGGGGTTGGGCACCATGAGATGGGTCAGACTATCTAATATGGCCTCTATTCTAGTTGAGTTGGTAATAGGGAGCTGAAAATGACTAAAGATGGCGCCAACCACCATTAAGCATTAACCATTCTATTACAAGTGAGCCACTATGGTGGCAGGTTGCCGAGTAATGGTGGAGGGCCGCTAAATTATATTAGCGGCAGGCAGCTCTGGTTTCCTCTTGAGTCCATCAGACTACACTGAGAAGAGTCCATGACCCACACACAAGTGTGTATCTAATCTGTTAGGACATAAGGATTTGGTAGATGATATTCTTTCATTTTTGGCTGCAAGCAGAAATAATGACCCATTTTTCTCAAGCTGCCTCCACATTGGTTCACTGCTTCTTATATAATGGGTCACCCCTCTCAGATTGTAAGCTCTTGAGCAGGGTCGTCCCTTCTGTTGTGTGTGTGTGTGTGTGACGTGTATGTATATTTGTTATTCTGTCTCTCCCTTTGTACAGCGCTAAGGAATTTGTTGGCGCTTTTAAAATACTTGTAACTGGTATCCTGAGAAGACCTCAAGAAAGCCAGTGGCAGTTCCTTTAATATTGAAGTCACCAAAGTAACACCACCATTCTTCCAATGAACGAGTGGCGAAAAACTTCTAATACCTTTATTAGGGCTGGACCATATCCCCGATTTAGCCTAATTTTACCATGATTTTACTCTTGCGAAAATCGGACTCTGTGCATCGGCAAACCAAAGCCCACAGATTCCGTAGGCACCTCCCCAAACCGGTTAGCTCCGCCTTGCCGATTCTCCGATGGGCATCAGTCGATTTTTAACAAATCCACAGTCCTTGATTATCGCAAGAGTCAGTCGACTAGGGCTGCAACTAACGATTATTCTCATAATCAATTAGTTGGCAGATTTATTATTGCGATTAATCGATTCATCTGATAAAATTCCTTTTTCTATTTTTTTTTTTAGTTAACCCTTTCGCTGCTGAGGCTTTTCACACCTTTGTGCTTAGGTCATTTTTACCGGTTTTGCTCATCATGTTTAAACGTGTTTTGAAGGCTTATTTTAGTATATGACCCAGACATATTATATATCGTTCTTTCCGTCAGACTCGGCAGATTCATAATATGTCATTATTATATGTATACGTCATGACCTGTCTGTATATTATAACAAAAAATGCAATAAAATATGTATTTTCAATAATTTACAATGTGTAAAGTGGTTTTTTTCACATTTTAACATGCGAGCAATTGCGGTTATATTTTGTATGGGGTGCGCTTGTTAAAAAAATTAGAGATGGGGTCTCGTTCCATTTTTTTTTTTTTTTTGGGGGAAAATTACACGATTTTTAACAAACGCACCGCATACAAAAATCGTTAGTGCAGCATCATTGTTCACATTATAATTGAAATGGGAACAATATTGCTGCATTAACAAACCAAAAAAAAGAAAAATTTTTTTTTTATAATTTATTTTAAATATATTTTTATTTTTAATTTTTTTTTTTATTTTTTTTTTAAAACTTTTTTCACTTTCGTGTTTGGTATCGTTGGAACGGCCATGCTCTGGCCGATCCAACCATACCAAACTTTAACCCCTAGCTGCCACGGATCGGGAGATCAGGAGTTCCAATGAACTCCCTATCTCCACCGTTGGTGGCAGTTAGGGGTTAACTCTAGGACTGGCGTCATCGTGCTATGCACGATGACGCCAGTCCTCAGGGGGAGTTCCCGGAGGCTTGGCCGACATCCAAGATGTCGGCCAGCTCCGGGAAAGGATCACAAACCGGCGCTTTTCAGCGCCGATTCGCGATCCAGCTCCCCAGGGGTTAATGCCAGGCACCATTTGGAAGGGCAGGCTGCGCCCTTCCAAATGGTGCCTGGGTTAACCCCCGCAACGCCGCCGATCGGGAGGGAGAGAGGTCCGAAGGACCTCCCCCCCCCTTTCAGGCGCCTCCTCCGCACATGCGGGGGGGGGGTGCCTGAATTAGGTGTCATCGCGCTGCCGCGATGACACCTAATTTCATCGGCGGCGGCTCCGGATGCTGGGCTGACATCGAGGATGTCAGCCCGCACCGGGGGGGCCAGCGAATGGCCGGAACCCGGCCGAACGCTGACCCCAAAAGGGAGGACGCGCTCAGCGGGAGCCATGTGGAGGACGCGCTGAGCGCGTCTTCCGCATGGAAGTGGTTAAAAAAAAAACTCCCCCGTTTTTCATAAGCAGTTTGCGTAGTGTACCTAACTTTCATACGTACATATGCAAATTGCATATTTTGCGTACTTTTCATACAAGGTATGTGAGTGGTCAGAGGGATGGGTTGATGCTGCACGCGCAGCTTAAGCCCATGTTTGCTTTCTCAAATGAACGCGGCTACAAGCACTTGGTCATAGATGATGATGTCCGCATAAAATAGGGGTTAATAAGCTAAAGTGGTCAGGGTGCGTAGAGTGTCCCTTTAAAATAATTTCATGAACAAACTGAGTGGGAGGAGGGACTGGAGGAGGAAGGGAGTGACTTTGCTCAAGTGACTTGACCTGAGTGTGAGAGGGAGTGGGTATGGACCAAAGACCGGACCTGAGTGTGGAAGTGAGTTTGGGGAAAGGGACCAGATCAAAAGTGAGAGAATGGCAACTCTAGACCAAAGAGAGTGTGGCAGGGAGGGTGGGGTGGTGGCACGGGACTCTAGCATCAAGTAGGGATAACACACAGGCATACAGTTTCTTCACCCAGTGGCAGTATCCTATTGTTTGTGTTATAATTTGGCTACTGTTGTAAACGGAATAAAAACAGACTGGTTGTGTCTGACATAACCCTAGAACTAAATCATGCCTAGGAAAGCAGCGGCGCGTCTTCTCCAGTCAGCTCCGAAGCTGAGGTTATTTACGTTTAACTCGGTCTGACTCTAAATAGTGTGTGCTGTACACAGGACGATTAATTGACACTGATTAATCGATAATGGAAATAGTTGACAACTAATTTAATCATCGATTAGTTGTTTCAGCCCTACAGTCGACCGCTTTTAAAACTGGGCTAAATCAAGGATATTACCCAACCCTAAGAGATTTTTAGTTTTATTTTTTTTAGAAAACCAGACAAAAAAATTTAGAACTTCAAAGACACAGATCTTATAGTATATTTTCAATTATGAAATAAAAATCAAGTTACTCACCTGTACGACTTCAATTCCCCTTTTCCTAGAAGAAAGAAAAAAAAGAATATAAAGGACTGACCCAAAACAGAACACAAGCCATCTGCTGTAAATGGTAGAATATGTAAATATTTAAAGTAATAGTAAATAATTTTTCGTAGCTTTTTGAAATGGAGATATCCAAGGAAATAAGCAATGTTTCTCAAAATATTTAACTCGCTGTTGCAGAAGGGGATTCATTAAGCACAGATATGTTTAAACTTCACCGATGTTGGCAGCGCCATCTAAAAACAAGTCTATTATTATAGCTGAGCAGTCCCAGCTTCCTGAGAATGGGATTTTTTTTTTCTGGGACTGCATTTCCTGCCTTGGACTGCAACATTATGGCGTTTATGATGTACTAGAGTGGCATTCCCACGAGCTCGCTGGCGTTGGTCCATTTAGCAATTGGGGAACCACCACCCGGCAGAAGATTAAACCTAAAATAAAGCTGCTTAAATACCTTCACTTTGGGGCCATTAAGACCCTTTTTTTGATAGGCTGCGTTGAGTCACTGTTCCACTTTTTGGATTTAACCAACGTTCGTTAACAATAGCGCCGGTTCTCTTTCAGTTTACCTTGCACAGAAGATAAATTAACTTCTTTTTACAAAGCTGGCACAGGATCATCGGTATAAAAAAAGGAATTGTACATTTTTAAAATAGATTTGTGCATCTCCTACTCCCCCCCCCCCCCACGAATCTTGTACTAACCCCGTATCTCACTCTGTAGTCCTGATATCCTTAAGTGATACCCACATTCCCCCGTAAGCCACTTTGTTGCCATCAATATCTTCAGCGGACCCACATCCTTCATTAGGAGGCCCTGGGTTCAATCCCCAGCATCTATGTTTATATTTTTCTGTATTGTAAACTCCTGCGAGCAGGTCCCTCTTCACCTCTTGTCTCCATCCTATGTTTATTTTTGGCTTGTTCCCTTTCGTTATGTAAACCACAGCGGAAACTGTTGACACTATGTAAATAATAATAATAATAATAACAGGGCTCAAAATTTCAAGTCCCAAACTACTAACCAGGCCATAAGAGTTACTCGCCACCAGTTGCTCCATCTAACCACTACCGAGCCCTTAACTCTGCCCCTAAACACACACCCTTAAATTATCTTATGAAATTACACTGTTAAAGGTTTTATTTAGTATAAAGTTACAAAAATAACATTAATACCCAGACATCAGACCCCAGATACATCAGCACAAAATAATTTATTGTGCTGCCTGTGTCTGCATTTTCACTCGCCCTCACTTAATTTCCACTCGCCAAATGCGAGTAGGTGAGTGGAAATTTTGAGCCCTGATAATATACACCTCTCCTCACTTTCTCCTATAAACCTTACTCGCCTCTTATTTTACTGTACTTCTTCCATAACCTTTACCCATTGCCCTAAACTACACTATCCCCTTAACTCACTCTGCTTCACCATATACTGTATTAACCCCGCTATAGCATGTTTACTCCTTATTACTATGCTTACTCCATAAATCTTATTCACCCACCCCTAGATACCACCACAAGCCCTTAACCTTACTGTTTCCCCATACATTTACTATAGCACCCAAACCCCTTGTATTACTACACATACTTTACTCACCATCCTACAGCACACTAAACCCATAATGTTGTATTTCCTCACACCCTATAGCACGCTAACCCCCTTTATATTACTAGGCTTCCTCACAATGTTACCAACCCCCTATATACACCACGCTAACCGCCTTGCCTCTTCCTCTATATACCATAATAATCCGTCATCTTTCTTTCCTCAAAACCTTTACCCATTCCCCAATACCCCACTAACTTCACTTTACTCACCCCTATCCTGCACTAACCACTTATCTTACTTTCCCTCACCATAAGCTTAATTCACCCCATATACCAGACTAAACCTGTATCCTGCTCAACAACACGCCTAATGTACTGTGACCTTATGCAACCCCCAAAAAAAACATATTTAACCCCAGTACCCCTACAGCAGTGTTTCCCAAACCTGTCCTCAGGACCCTCAACCAGGCCAGGTTTTAAGGATCACCTTAGGGAAAATGCAGACTGAGTCCTGCAATCACTGAGCAGCAAATCATATCAGCAAATCATATCAAATGTGCTGTGCTTCACATATCCTGCAAACCTGGTGAGGTGGAGGGTCCTGAGGACAGGTTTGGGTAACACTGCCCTACAGCCTGCCCTTATCTTTGATTACTTCCCCCAAAAAGCCTTTATCTTGATCCACTTCTCCAAGCCTGCAGTCCCTTGTGCCTTTCAATGACCCCCAAATTCACGACTCTGGACTGGGCTTTCCCCATATTTTTTAATGTCCCTGCACCCTCCACTATCTTAATGTCCATCTCGGTTACCACCAAAATAGTGTTTCTGCAGCTTTCAGTTACACCCATCGCCAGAGCCCAGGCACCCATTAACATTTTTGTTTAAGCCAAATTGCACGCAGTCAAAAAAACAAAAACATGTTTAAACAAAATTTATTTTATTATCATTTATGTGCAATAAATTCTGCACTGCCAGGTAACACCATGTGATGGGCGTCATCATAAAACACTGATAGACGGAAAACAAAGTACATTGTCAGAGATCCAACCTAATGGGTCTGTGCAAGGTCTAATACACCATCTAGAACACCGAGACAGATGATCTGTCACAGTGGAAGAGTTAATGAGTCAAAACTCGTTTTGGAGCTGCGCTATTGTGGCATCCTACCATGGCTATGCCAGGCCCTCGGGTGCCCCAGCCTTGTGACCTGCATACTTCCATGGTCTTCTACTGTTCCTTGGACTCACTGGAGTGCGCCAGGAAAGACACATTACTTGTCCGGCGCCTGGATCTTCATGTCCCGGGCATCGGGCGATATAATTTCCACACCCCTGCACGTATCTGGCATTTGCCAATCCCCCCCTTTTTATTATTTTTGGGTCCCTGCGTACTTTTTGGTGTCTGTGTGTCCCCTTTTTTTTCCCTTTGGGTCTTGTTTCAGACGACTCCTTTGTCGGACCTGCCTTTTAATTATTTTATGGTGTTCTTGGCAGTGTTTCATGCTGACCAGTGACTTGTTATTCGGATGTGGTTTTGTTGAATACTGTGCATTATTGTCACTTGTTGTACAGCTGACATATTTTCAAAACAAAAATTGTCAATATAAAAAAAGGGCCACAGCCAGATAGGCAGAGAGGTCAATAACCAGGCATATGCATAGAAATGAGTGGATGGAGGACAGGATGAACAATGACAGTCAGACAAGTATACAAGTGCATAGACGAGGAGGATAAAAATAGATTAACAAATGTATAGACAAACTGATGACATACAGCCAGGCCGGTTGGCGTATAAAGACACAGACAGACACCTAGACATATAACAGACACACACACACAAGGACAGACATAAAACACACACAGGTAGACTATAGCAAGGCAGGATCTATAAACCAGAACAGGAACAAGCTTCGAGAAACGCAGCCAGCAGCACATGGGGGAGTAAAGGAAGTGGGTGTGCAGATCACCATACTGGCTTTGTTTCCTTGACAACCAAACAAGGGGCTTCACTGTGAACTGGCAATAATGGCTGCTGGATCTCGGAGAACGGAGTCAGTGTGAAGGGATTACAGACGTACAAAAGTGAAAGAGAAGCAAAACAAAAGTTGTTCTGTGGCCCATCACATCCCCGATTAAACCAGTTACAGACCATTTTTCAGGGTGAGGGGGTATAATAAAATAAATTACACAAGTGTATGAGTTGGAAAAAAAGTTAATCAGAATCGCAAATTCATTTTGCAAAATGTAGTAAAAAGTAATGATGGAGGAGAATGTTCCACACGAACCCTAAAGGTAAAGTCAAACCACAATAACCAGAATCTGTCCTTATTGACCTGAATGAGCCCAGACCGGAGATACACGGATCAGAATCTGTTCTGGGACGAAATCCAGGAAAAATAAAATAGCCTCCAGTAAACAATTAGCTGGCAGAGGTCTTGTTTTATAATGATATTACTATTATAATTCAGAAACTGAGCAAGGAGTTCATAGGACCCGCTAAATGGCTAGGAACAGCCAACCACCTCCGCCCTCATCTCATGCGAATTATGGAGGAGGCTGAAACTAAGACAAGGGTGGTCCTTTGTGCCACCTGTCTGAAATTGGTGAAGGTTAGACTTTGAACAAATGAAGCAAAGATCCTCGTGCCCACGAAAGCCACAGTTGTGGGCAAAGAAACCTACTCCTTCAGTAAGGACTGAAAACAAACATGGTGGTCTTCAGAGCCACCACCACTCTTGGATATCAACGTGCACAGGTTAGAAAATGGTAGAACAAATGTAGAAAGAGACCCTGTGCCCATGCAAAAGAAACTGGCAGGATGAAGGTCCCTCTGCCTATTCTCTAATACCTAAGACGCCTCTCTGAAATGACCCTCAAATGGTCCACAAATGTCATTGTGACTACAAAGATTTAAAATATGGATGGCTATTTAAGTACCACGCAACCCCTGAATAACCAGAGGTATCCTGCGTAATGATCCACCAAACTTCCACACCTCTGCATCTTGCTCATAACATTAACATCAGGCAGAGTATGGATGGACAGGAACTCAGACCACTGATTAACTGAAGCTTTTGGAAACAATCATGCTAGATGATAAACCTGTGCTCGACAATGCTGTTACGAAAGAGGCACACATGTAGACACAAAATAGTCACACAACAAAAGACCAAGTAAACTTAATGCCAAGACATAATTAGCAGGAGGGCCTCAACATTCTGAACCATCAACATCACCAACCAACCAATGGGTAACGGAAGGATATCCTCAAACACTTTAATGTATTATGTCTTGGCAAGGGCGGTACATCTAGCATGATGCCCATGTCCACCACATGTCCTCTGCTCTGATTGTGAAGCTCCATCTAGTATAGTTGTGACATTACAGGTCATCTCAGAGGTTAAATGGGTGGGGTGAATTATAACTTCCAGTAAGACCATGTTTTTGTTCAGTTTTTTTCTTTTCTTTTTACCATTAATATGTAAATTCTATCTTGGTAAACTAAATTGTGATGAATGCCCATCCAGGGGCTGCATGTTGATGGCTCTTGACTTGGGTTCGGACTGGTGTCCATTCCATGGCATTCTATGCTCATTTTATGTAAGGCAATTTATATTGTATGGGTCTTGTGTTTGCAACTTTCTTTGGAGGCTTTTCTAACCAGGCAGACAAGATATCTAGCGGACAGTCCTGCCATCACTGAACCTTTTTTGCTACAACAAAATAAAATCATGCCCCCTCTACCAGATGCTCTTGCACAGGACAATGGGGTGACTGGAAACCTTTAAGTCATGAAGTCTCTGCTCTGTGAAGGAGCTTGAGCTGTAGTTGCACCCAAGTGCAGCCTTATGGATCTCGCAGTAGAGTGTACAGCTCCATACACAAATCTGTGACTGTAGTCACAGTGCAACAATTATCAGCGAAGACACATTTCCAGTGAGTGTATGATGACTGCAAATGGCTAAAAGCCCCAAAAATCATGAAACAAGATCAAAGTGGTCATAGAAAGTTAATGAAGTGGAAGCACTTGGCAGCGACACTACCAGGTCTAAGCAGAACTCAGAGTTCTGGTATGAACAACGTTCAGAGTGGTCCATTAACTGAAAACAATCTCTGTGCTGCTACTATCTGATCGGATATAGTTCTTTTCATTACAACTGAATGCATCCAGGGAGGCCAGGAGTAATCTCGGGACTTACTGAACCACTGGTCAGGGCCCCCTTCCCTCGGCTCAGAAAAATAATAGTTTTGCCTCTTTGTTAGCTCTCTCCCTGTAAAATAAAGTGAACTAATCCCTTTCCTGGACCACTAGGGATTAAGTGTTCCTTGGCCAACAAGCATTTGGTCTACACCTCTACCTGTTGCAGATCTACTAATATCTCCCTCATTGATGTCAGAGTGCTCTTACTGGTCCAGGATACCATGGCCCAATGTGAAATTTGACTGTATCTTGGTAGGCCAGTCCTGGGTGGTGACCCTATCACTTGTTGCACTTCGAGAAGATGCATATAATTTGGCAAGGGCCAGCCCTCTTTGGAGCCACTGGATCCCTGAAAATATCATAGCCCGTTATTCCCTTGATGGCGGCCCTGAATGCATCCGCCAAACTACACCTCCCGTTAAATCCCTGCTAGTCTGGAATCTGTGGGATAAGAGCAAGATTACCATAGAAAGTCAAGGCAACATTCCAGTTGGCTGGGAGATTCCCAGGTCTGGGCAGAACTCCCTGCAGAAGCCAATGTTATATAGCAAAGCCATAACTTGATTTATTTTTATTCAATCTTACACATAGAGAATAATACCCCCCCCCACACCACCACCACCACCACCCAATAAGGTTTATAAATGGTAGACTACAAACCAAACTCTACCCGGAGGTTTCGCGATAACTCATGTGAACTGACAGAAAACACACTCTGGACCCGATTGCGAATACTTTCCCAATCCATCCTTCTCCTGCCAGCGCGATTTAAATCCGGGCTTCTATCCAAGAAAAATATGCTAGGGAACTTCAAAATAATACAAGAGACACCTGGAAACACCATGTGCCAAGTGTAGCCTCCAAAAGCAGGATCAGGGAACTTCTCTGCTACAAAATAATTACTGTAAAAATATGTATTACAGATCTTTATGGCCATATAAAAAACATCCATGTGATATCCATCTGACATGTGTAATACAGTACGAGGCTGCGGAATAAAATTTGTACTGTGTGAACCACATGATGGGTTATTCATTATATATTGTCCACTAACCTAACACTGGTTGTAACAATCAATGAAAGGATGCCGCCATCACTGGGATCAGCTCTGCATGACCCGAAGAATAATCAAATAACAAAAGATGCACGCCGACCTATAAAAATCTAAATTTTATTTCAATCACTTAAAATATGAAATGAGGCCATAAAAATTGCACAAAAACACAATCCTATGCATACATCAGTATACAGCATATATATTGAGTGGATATAAACACGTTATAACAGTATCAAGTCTCAAGAAAACGATCTGCCAGATCTCAGTATCCACCTGTATCAGATCCAAATTAAAAAGATAATTACACTGGTACAACCGCAAAAATTAGAACAATAACATTACTTCAAAAAGGCATAATACCATAATCTGGCCGAATAACCAACATACCACATAGAATAAAAGACCACATTTGTAGCGTCAAAAGGAAGCGGACCCCAAGCAAGGAGAAAAGAGCTGAGACTAGGTACCCCAACGTTTCGGCCTTTGGGCCTTCCTCATGTGGTAGACTTTTTATTCAATGTGGTATGTTTGTTATTAGGCCAGATTATGGTATTACGCCTGTTTGAAGTAATGTTATTGTTCTAATTTTTTGCGGTTGTACAGAACCAGTATAATTATCTTTTTGAAGTTGGATCGGATACAGGTGGATACGGAGATCTGGCGGATCCTTCTTGATACGGTTATAACGTGTTTATATCCACTCAATATATATGCTGTATACTGATGTATGCATATGCTTGTGCTTTTGTGTAATATTTTTTTACTGTAGCATGGTGTTTAATTCGGCTCTGAGAACTGAAACCATATTGCCTCTAGAGGGAGCCAGAGCGTAATGTACTATAATGGACTACATCCCCCAGAAACCCTTGGTAGGGAGGAAGGAAGCAGGCGGACTGGTCCAGGAAGTCTGGAGCATCGTGGGCAGAATGAGGAGAGCGGTGCATGGAGAGGGTCGCAAGAGGGACATTGTCCGGGATCCAGGCCAGATTGGAGTGCGGAGATTCGGCGGCATCCATTGCTGGAGTGATCGGGGAGAGTGTTCATCGACCTGCAGTGTATCCCACTGAGCTGTTCCGGTGGCAAGTGTGTTAGAGAAGGACCTCGTGTAAGGAGGCCGCAGATGGAGCGGAGTGCTGGCAGCATTCAACTTCTGGCTGAGATCTGGCCCGGGAGCGTGGGTTTCGGCAGCATCGGGTTCCAGGAGGCAGAGAAGAAATTTCTTCCAGAGTTGATCGGTCCGGGACAAGCTGTTTCGCCGGTTGGATGAGAGGCCTCTGGCCTATGACTTTGACTAGTCGAAGATATTCGTCTATCCACTGGCCAGTGGACTTAGTACCCGGGTACCCTAGGACATAACTAACGAGCATTATTGAGTGGGACTTGGAACCAAAGAACTGAGAACCTCGCTAACCGTTTATTCCCTATATCTCCACGTTACGTATTACCGTCATTCATCCCTAGTCTGATCGAATTCATGCTTAAAGTACATGAATACTTTTTGCCGTTTATTGCTTCAGTAAAGTATAACTGAGAAGAATCCAAAAAGGTGTGCTGTGAATCATTTGTGCGGTGAGACCAATCCTGGGGTTATTCAGTGACTCCTTCGGGGGTGAGCGCTACAGAAGTAATGGTTTTTTTTTCTAATTTTTGGCGTTTGTACCAGTGTAATTATCTTTTGAAGTTGGATCAGATACAGGTGGATACTGAGATCTGGCAGATCCTTTTCTTGATACTGGATTCTGTTACATCGTGTTTACATCCACTCATAATATATATGCTGTATACGGATACATGCATATGCTTGTGTTTTTTTGTAATATTTATGGATTATTTTATTAAGTGATTGAAATAAACTTGATTTTATAGGTTGGTGTGCATCTCCTTTCGTTACGTAGTGGAAATTATATATATATATTCATCTGCACAGCCATGCAATATTTATCCATTAAAGGGATACTACAGCATGAAATAACAGGAGGGTGGACGGAGGGTTTGAACATTTGCCCCTCCATGCATGCCACCTGTCCTTTTTTGACACTTTAAACTTACGTGGAATCCAGCACTGGGCCCCCTCTGAGATAGTCTAGATGTGACATGCTGCTGCTTCCTACAAGCTGCAGCATGCCACATGATGACATGAGGAAGAAGGCTGGACGCTTGAGCGAGTATCCATTGACTCTCAAATACCAATGTGCACCGAGAGCCATTGGTGGGATCTAGTTCTGAGGCCCTCGAACTGGAGGCACAGAGCCAAGCCACTGCGATTGGAAGGCTGAATCAGCCCTCAAACACCTCCCACCATGGGAGAAGAGTGGGACAAGGCAGCGCAGGGCATGGTGACTCCTCAAATAAGATTGAGTGGTCGCAATGTGTAAAGGGTCCCGTTAAGCCAGCTTGACAAATCAAAAAAAAGGAGCCCGTATGAGCCACATTTTTAGGAACTAAAGTTAGGCTTTGATTTGCATAGGTAAAATCCACACATCCCATCCAGATGATTCTAGAAGCCAGTGACTCCCTGACACCTGGATTTGTCTAAGCTTGCGGTAGTAGCAGTGGTCCACCAATCACTACTTTGTTAAAGGTATAAAGAGGGAGAAGAAACGGGTCCTGGAGCGAACTAGAGTGTGTTCTATAACCTTATAAAGAGGCTCTACTCAAAGTATAAATACAGCTTTCCGGGTCCAAAGACTAAGTCTCTTTCCTGCCACACCTCCTGCAGATGGGACAACGATCCAGTGCATATCCTGCCTGCATCGATAAGTTGAAGATCACCACCCAGGGCCAGAGTCCGCTCCGGGCGCCAGCTTCTCATAAAACCATTACAGCGACATTATCGCTTGCCGTTCCTCTGTTTTATATTGCACCGAATGTTAATACGTTCATTGTGGGATGGGTTAATTATCTGCCAGCCAAACCTATTCAACAGATACCTTTGACCCCTTCCAATGCTTGGACTTGGAGAAGCCCCAGTTCTCCACCAGGAAGCCCCCAGAAATTCCAAATGTCACTTTTAAATCACATTGGGGATTTATCAAAAAAAAGTTTTAATTGTTTCAACTTTAAAGTGACTTTAATACTATTCAAAATTCTTAATATATATTTTTATTTATAGTCTAACATCTTGAGTTGTGCTTTTATTTTTTTTTTTTTACAACCGCTATCATTCTACCCCTCCATCAACCTTGCTGTTGAGTTGGGGTCATAAAGAAGCCCAGATGTTTTGGTAATAGGATGCCCCACGATGCTCAGTTGGCTCAAAGAGTGACCAAGCATGATGGGAAAAGTAGCTTGAAGACAGTAGTAGTGCATGTCACTGCCATGCACGCTTTATTATCAAACAATTTTAAGTAAAAATATGTCCCAGTTTTCAGTAATTCAAATTTGGTAAATTGCCCTCTCAAAAATATATTTTTTATACCTTTTGGACGATTTTGGAGGCGACCAATTTGGAATTCTCAAGCAATTTTCAAACCTTTTCAGTTTTATATTTTTATGTAATATACAAAAGCATCACATGGTTCTGTTAAACTGAAGATATAAAGCAGAGGTATTATTTTCTTAAAGGGCCACTACCACCAGAAATAAAACACAATAAGAGCATTTGATGTTGCTGATATCTTACATGTGCTTTGTTTTTCTTGTATGTTTAGTTAACATATTTTCCTCTGTGTCAATGGGTGCATCCATTGTGTGATATTTTCCTCTGTCACTGGGTGCATCCATTGTGTGATATTTTCCTCTGTGTCACTGGGTGCATCCATTGTGTGATATTTTCCTCTGTGTCACTGGGTGCATCCATTGTGTGATATTTTCCTCTGTGTCACTGGGTGCATCCATTGTGTTATAGTTTCCTCTGTGTCACTGGGTGCATCCATTGTGTGATATTTTCCTGTGTCACTGGGTGCATCCATTGTGTGATATTTTCCTCTGTCACTGGGTGCATCCATTGTGTCATTTTTCTCTATGTGTCACTGGGCGCATCCATTGTGTGATATTTTCCTCTGTGTCACTGGGTGCATCCATTGTGTGATATTTTCCCTATATGTGTCACTGGACGCATCCATTGTGTGATATTTTCCTCTGTCACTGGGCGCATCCATTGTGTGATATTTTGGGTTGTAAACTGCCCCCCCCCACTCTCTTTCCATCACTTGCTCCTCACTGTGTCACTTTGGCCATAGAATGGCATCTATGGGTCAGTCACCGATTCACATCATTGTACTGTGTGGGATGTATTCAAAGGACAACATCAGGGGGTAGATGAGAAATCTTTTAAACTACCTGTTTTATTCAGCTGCCATCTCTTATCTTGAGTAGTCTAAAGAACAATACCCTCCTGCAGCCTTATCTAAACATTCCCTCCATCTCCTTAAACCATTAAATACTGTAGATTAGATAAGCCCCAGAAGAAAAGAAAAACCTTTTGTAAATGTTGCCTAATGAGGAAAAAAAAAACATGGGAGAAACAAAAAAAACTTTTATATTTCCTTTTTACATGCAATTACAACAGTAATTGCAAAAACAGCAACATATGTTTTAGAATTAAACTCCTATGAGCAGGGCCCTCTACACATCTTGTTTCCATCTTATGTCCGTTTACCTGTATCTCGTTCCCTTTGGTTATTGTAAAGTGCTGCGGAAACTTTTGGCGCTATATAAATGATGACAATAATAGGGCTTATGTGATGGGTAGTGTCCCTTTAAAAGTTTTTACGGATTCTGAATTTAATATTCTTTTTTTCATGGCACACACCCTCTCTGCAAGGTGTTACCTCTGAAAATGCAGATCATTTCAGGTTAAAGGAAAAAAAAAAAAGAAATACAGCATTGTCTGAACATGTAGTTACATAATGTGTACCAGAACCCAAAGTTACCGTCTCTTTCCACACAAAGAAATAATAACGATTAAATGTGGCGGGTAGATAAGAACTGAAAATCAGGAAACTTAAAAATAAAGTCACACTCTTTATGGATAAATGGACTTAAAGGGTCGCAGTCATCTGAAAATGTACTTTCCATAAATAACCTCAAAACAATCAGACATACAGGCTGATATTATTTTCCAAGCCGACCTACAGGAAGTTAAACAGTTATCGCACTTTCAAGATCTCTTATCGGTGCGACACGGAGACGGCCATTTTGAATATGCACTATTATTAAAATGGGTTAGTTACGAATGGGGGGAGGGCTAAACACAAAGGAGCAAATGATTGCAACAACCAATTGAACGCTGTGACTCGACAGTAACACCCAAGATTTTACGTTACAGGAAACAGGAAGTGGTAAACTCTCTGATCTGTGTCCGACAAGCCCAACATTTGTTTGAAACCTTTTTGTTTCTTTATAGAAACTGCTGAACAATAACCAATAATTGGAGATAGGGTTGCAGGACGAAAAGGGGCCAAGGGTGCTGTTCCTTGGCCATCCAGAACAACATCTTCCAGGATACTCATGACATGGTGCTGTTGTCATGTCCCATGCCGATAGTGCCCTGCGCCCGGCAGGGTCCTGCTCGCTGGCCGGGCATCGATGGGAAGAACAGTGGTCATGCGGTCACGTGAAACGCCGGGGGCGTCTTGATGACAAGGCGCCTACCAGGTTTAAAACCCAGCATCACACTTCTGTGCTCTGACGTGGTTATCACTTCCATCAGCGCTCTGTGTATTTGGTTATGTTGTGTATCAACCTGGCATTCTGACTAACCTGCTCTGTGTACCAACCCGGCATTCCCTGACAACCCTGCTGTGTACCAACCCGGCATTCCCTGACAACCCTGCTGTGTACCAACCCGGCATTCCCTGACAACCCTGCTGTGTACCAACCTGGCATTCCCTGACAACTCTGCTGTGTACCAACCTGGCATTCCCTGACAACCCTGCTGTGTACCAACCTGGCATTCTGACAAACATGCTCTGTGTATCGAACTGGCATTGACCAACGACCAAGCTCTGTATAACGACTTGGCAAGTACTAGTGACCATGCTCTACGTATCAATATTGGCACACGTCTGACTAAGACCCCCTGTTACTTCAACTAAGTCTGTTGTATTCTGGTATCTGTTAACACTTGCTGGTCATGTGTCACTTGGTTCCCTGAAGATAGTTAGCTGTACCAACCACCTAAGGATCGGAGGGGGTAGATAGTATACAGGGAACAGTATCACAGATCAAGGGGGGGGGATTTGTGATGGCTGTTGACCTATCTTGGAAGTTGTTGTTCTGAAATATCTGGAGGGCCAAGGCTGAGCACCCTGGTCTTAAAACGATTATCCCAACCTTACAACGATGATGATCGAGCAGCAGTTCATACTCTGCACATGCTCATAGCTCCTCTAAAGCACCCAAGTGTATACGGGCAAGAGGTCCACTGAAATCGTTAGAAGCTGATCGAATGCGTTCAACATTGCGGTTGTATGCCTTTCAATGGGGATTATCCTTTTTTAACACCAGAAATGGGACGCAGTAAATCAACCCAGTAAGATTGGACGTGGACACCGGATTGAGACAGCCGCTACCGTATCCGAGTCGGTTGGGAGGTAAGATAGACGATCAATGATCGACATGAGCGATTTTTAATGCACTCCTATCCCCCTTCCAGAAAAACTTTTCGAATGGCTAAATTAAAGAGGAATAAATGGCAGAACTATGATAAATTCACAGATTAAGGAACTGCCAATGGGTTTACTGTACTTTCCTAGTGTCGTTTCCACCTCTGGTCCTCTCGAAGTAGGTCAGCATTGTTTACTACCAGAGTTTCTATGGGAGTTCTATGGAGCGGGACACTTTAAGACTTGCAAAGTATATTCGCCATTGTTGCAAACACCAGTTTCGTTTCGATGGTAAAGGGAGAATAGCCGCAGTTTACACTTTTACAGGATAATGCTGGTACTGTCATTCAACATAGTTTGCACAAACTACACCTGCCTGTATTGGAATTTCTGTTTCTAGATGGTTGATGTTGACCAAAATCAAAACAACGCTCGAGAACGGTGCTTTGTGAAGAAAACCCCTAAAAGGGACACCTTTACGGTTAGTTTATTCTGTCTCCGTTTCACAAATACTATAATTGCCAAGAAACTAACAAATCCTACAAAATCTCCTTAATTGACGTGGCCCCGATGATAGGCGTATCGCTGACGCTGCCTAATGGATAAAGCGTTCCCTGCCACCGAGGCAGCACTGGCAAACGGAATTTAGTGCTGTTTGTGCATTATACTATAGGTAAAAGATTTGCATACATAGGAAGGTGGAATCATGATGAGCTGCTGCACTAGCAGATGCTGACATGTAGAGATGACCGGGGGAAAAAAGCATTAAATTTAACATCTCAACCATCTGTATACGTCTGCTGACGCAATGCTAGCCCAACCAATACATTGTTACAGCTGCTGGGCACATACAGTCAGGTCCAGAAATATTGGGACATGGACACAATTCTAACATCTTTGGCTCTATACACCACCACAATGGAGTTGGAAGGAAACAAACACAATGTGCTTTAACTGCAGACTGTCAGCTTTAATTTGAGGGTATGTACATCCAATTCAGGTGAACAGTGTAGGACTTACAGCAGTTTGCAGATGTGCCTCCCACTTGTTAAGGGACCAAAGGTAATGGGACAGAATAATAATCCTAAATCAAACTTTCCCTTCTTAATACTTGGTTGCAAATCCTTTGCAGTCAATCACAGCCTGAAGTCTGGAACGCATAGACATCACCAGACGCTGGGTTTCATCCCTGGTGATGCTCTGCCAGGCCTCTACTGCAACTGTCTTCAGTTCCTGCTTGTTCTTGGGGCATTTTCCCTTCAGTTTTGTCTTCAGCAAGTGAAATGCATGTTCAATGGGATTCAGGTCAGGTGATTGACTTGGCCATTGCATAACATTCCACTTCTGTCCCTTCAAAAACTCTTTGGTTGCTTTTGCAGTATGCTTTGGGTCATTGTCCATCTGCATTGTGAAGCGCCGTCCAATGAGTTCTGCAGCATTTGGCTGAATGTGAGCAGATAATATTGCCCGAAACACTTCAGAATTCATCCTGCTGCTTTTGTCAGAAGTCACATCATCAATAAATACAAGAGAACCAGTTCCAATGGCAGCCATACATGCCCACGCCATGACACTACCACCACCATGCTTCACTGATGAGGTGGTATGCTTAGGAGGATCATGAGCAGTTCCTTTCCTTCTCCATACTCTTCTCTTCCTATCACTCTGGTACAAGTTGATTTTGGTCTCATCTGTCCATAGGATCTTGTTCCAGAACTGTGAAGGCTTTGTTAGATGTTGTTTGACAAACTCTAATCTGGCCTTCCTGTTTTTGAGGCTCACCAATGGTTTACATCTTGTGGTGAACCCTCTGTATTCACTCTGGTGAAGTCTTCTCTTGATTGTTGACTTTGACACACATACACCTACCTCCTGGAGAGTGTTCTTGATCTGGCCAACTGTTGTGAAGGGTGTTTTCTTCACCAGGGAAAGAGTTATAAGGTCATCCACCACAGTTGTTTTCCGTTGTCTCCCGGGTCTTTTGGTGTTGCTGAGCTCGCCGGTGCATTCCTTCTTTTTGAGAATGTTCCAAACAGTTGTTTTGGCCACGCCTAATGTTCTTGCTATCTCTCTGATGGGTTTGTTTTGTTTCTTCAGCCTAATGATGGCTTGCTTCACTGATAGTGACAGCTCTTTGGATCTCATCTTGAGAGTTGACAGCAACAGATTCCAAATGCAAATAGCACACTTGAAATGAACTCTGGGCCTTTTATCTGCACATTGTAATTGGGGTAATGAGGGAATATCACACATCTGGCCATGGAACAGCTGAGAAGCCAATTGTCCCATTACCTTTGGTCCCTTAACAAGTGGGAGGCATATCTGCAAACTGCTGTAAGTCCTACACCGTTCACCTGAGTTGGATGTACATACCCTAAAATTAAAGCTGACAGTCTGCAGTTAAAGCACATTGTGTTTGTTTCATTCCAACTCCATTGTGGTGGTGTATAGAGCAAAAGATGTTAGAATTGTCGATGTCCCAATATTTCTGGACCTGACTGTAGATTGCAGGTCATCTTCTCTCTTTGTGATTAAACCTACATTTGACATTAGTGTTTAAATGAAAACAGAGGTTACTTCTGTCTGCTTAGATGCTCTGCTGATACTGCAAACTTGAAGTTATTTAACCGATTCCCTCTGGATGTGTACACAACTTATAGGGACGCTCCAGAAAAGCAAACCAGTTTAGTTTTGGTTTTGCATATGATTTTATTACTCACTCTGTAATGCAACTTGTGAAACTTCTATGGCGTATACCAACAGCTAAACCAGGACTGCTCAGCCTTGGCTCTCCAGATGCCTGAAGTACACCTTCCCCTCATGATGCTTGATCACTCATTAGGTCGGCAGAGCTTTAAGAGACATGTAGTTCCAAGACATCTGTAGAACCAGGCTTGAGCATAAATTGTCGGTCACAATGCACAGCTTGGTCTTACTGTGTGGAGCCCAATACAGTATCATCTCACAATGCACAGTGCTTGATCATGGTGTACGAAGCCCATTACAGTATGATCTCACAATGCACAGTGCTTGGTCCCCACCCCCACACATCAATCCATCATTCTGACCAGATGCTCGCATAAATTGTGTGTAAAAAGCATGCAAAGTTATGGAAGTATTCAAGTTATGTAAGATACGCACTTTCCGTATATACGAACGAAAGTTACGTACAGTACCACAATTGTGCAAGAAAAAAAAAGGGGGTGAAAGAAGCAGGGGATGATTTTTACTGGTTTCTATCGAAATCCCTACAACCAGGTTCCCTAATGCCAACATCCCGATGGCCAACTTCCAGACAGAACAAGTGCCGGAGTTTACCAAGTTCCCTACACAGACCACTCCCTGATGGCCAACTTCCAGACATCCAAAATCCCAGCGGCTAACCCTAATCATAACACCCTAACCCTTAGGGAGTTATGTTTAGGATTAGGGAGTTATGTTTAGGATTACGGGGTTAGGGCTAGGATTACGGGGTTAGGGCTAGGATTACGGGGTTAGGGCTAGGATTACGGGGTTAGGGCTAGGATTACGGGGTTAGGGCTAGGATTACGGGGTTAGGGCTAGGATTACGGGGTTAGGGCTAGGATTACGGGGTTAGGGCTAGGATTACGGGGTTAGGGCTAGGATTACGGGGTTAGGGCTAGGTTTAGAGGGTTAGGGCTAGGTTTAGAGGGTTAGGGCTAGGTTTAGAGGGTTAGGGCTAGGTTTAGAGGGTTAGGGCTAGGTTTAGAGGGTTAGGGCTAGGTTTAGGGGGTTAGGGCTAGGTTTCGAGGGTTAGGGCTAGGTTTTGAGGGTTAGGGTAAGGGGGTTAGGTGTTTAGGGTTAGCCGCTGGGATTTTGGATGTCTGGAAGTTGGCTGTCAGGTAAGTCCGCCAATTGTTCTGATAGTTGGACGTCAGGATGTTGGCATTCGGGAACCTGGTTATAGGGATATTGTCCAGCACCTGAATTTTACAACTTTGATTATTATTTTTTTAATCTGATGAATCGAAATAGAAATTGACCAACTAATTACATTATGAAAATAATCATTAGTTGCAGTCCTAAATATGTTACCATCATCCTAAAATAGATTCATAAGCATGTACAAACCTATTTAATGTTTTAAATCACCCATAAAGCTATGAATAGTTTATCAAATTGCATAATTTCTAAAATAAAACCGTTCTATATATTATTAATGGCTTGTCTTGATGCGTATCTTTTTAAAGTCACATATTGGGTGATATCTGTCCTGGATATTATTTTTTTTGTTTTCTACATGTTGACTTTTATTTTTGTCGTAATAATAATCTGCATTAAGTCAGGAGTCCCCAAACGCCCACATTGTACGCGACAGTCCCGATTTAGGCTGGGGTCAGACCAGCGCACTTTTAACGTGCGTTCTGGCGCACATAATTACGGCCGCACTAGCAGCAGATGACGGGCAATGACGGCCAATATACGATGTACGGCCGCACAAAAGTCCAGCCGTGCAACGCAAGTGGAATTTGAACGCATTTTTTTGAGAACGCTGAACCGCTAGTACTGACGTACTGAGTGCGCAGCTGCGGCATAGCGGCGTGTTTGCGTGATTAGGAGATGTCAGACGCCGCTAATGTCCAGCCTACATAATGTCCAGACGCAAAAATAGTTTTATTGATGATCCGTACAAAATCACGCCCGAAAATGCGCGTCGTCTGACCGTTTTTGCGCATTCCGTGAAAAAATACGTCAATGCGTTCGGACGCACTTTTTCACGTTCGCGGGGAAAAATGCTTTCGTCTGACCCTTGCCTTAGGGTGACGGCTTTCGAGTTGAAGCAGTGGGTACAGGCCTGCCTGACCTTTTTAGACCTCTTTTTCTGGCTGATCGCACCTTTTTTCAGGCAAGACTACCACTTTTATGGCCCATTTCTGACCCTCACCCCCTCTAAAACCAGCTTTCCCCCTTCATACTACCCAATGGTGGGAGGTATGCTTTCTTGTAGACCTAAATTTTTCAAAATCCCTAGATTGTAAGCTCCTATGAGCAGGGCCCTCTAGATCTCGTTTCTGTCTATGTCCGTTTATCTGTATCTCGTTCCCTTTGGTTATTGTAAAGCGCTGCAGAAACTGTTGGTGCTATATAAATGACGACAATAATTATTTAGCTGCAATTTCTCATGAGATCAAAGTCCTATTTTAATGCCGTTTCATACAATCAGGCAGGTTTACTGTAAGTGCATGAATGGAGAGAGGGTTATTCAAGGCCATAATAAATGTCTCCTAATCACAGCTCAATAAAAATTAAATGTATATATATATATATATTTTTTTTTTATTTTTCAATTAAAAAAAAAATACAAATTTTCCACTGCGCTAACAAGTGAGGAACAAATTTCTGTAGCAAATAAAATTCATAAATGTAGTATTTTGTGATCAAAAAAGAATATACCATATAAAAAAATCTACATGTAAATATAAGCTTCTAGTAAAACAAAACTGTAAACAAAAAGTAGAAAATTTACTTAAATATTCTGTCCCGAGACAAATGGGAAATAGACCAAAAATGGACGCTATTCCAGGTCGATGGCTACCATTAGAGCGTTGCCAACGGGATTAACAAGTGAAGTAGCGCACACTGCAGCATGTGCCAGGAGTCGAAGAGGAGTTGTACGTGACGAGGGACAAAAGGTGAGTAAAATCACCACCCCCCCCCCCCTTGCTGCTACTCTTCGACTCAGGGACTCTAGAACCTGTTAGTCCCTGAGGTTTTTCTGCACAATCGGAGCTCCCTGTGTTACTTGAGAACTTTACATACGCCAGTTACAAGTACTTATATAGCACCAACAGATTCCGTAGCGTTTAACAATGGGAAAGCACAAACAGATGACCTAATAATAAAACGTAAGGAACAGACGGCCCTGCCCATAGGATAATTGTCCTGCAAATGCAGCAATTTAAACAAGTGCTCAGCCAGACATCCCATGAGCTTACAATCTAAAGGACTAAGGCAAGGTATGTACCGGCTGGGTGGAGTAGAGGTAACATTTCTGCTTGGAGAGAGCCTGTGGAGTCATGGGTTCGATCCCAGCAAGAGCACCTCTCCAGTAAGTGTCCTTGGGCAAGACACCTAACGGTACATACTCGCCACCCAGGACATACTTGAAAACGAGAGAAATCTCCAATGTGTCCTTCCTGGTAAAATACTTTCTCCAAAAAAAAAAAAAAAGTGAAACAAAAGGGAACAGGGGGAGTGTGAACATAAGTCCAGAGAGAATATAGCAGACACTGCATGATGATAGACCAAGAGCTTGGACATGATGAGGTTAAACTGAGGATTGAAGCAGCTGAGAAACGGCGGCTATAGAATTAAAATAGGGTCTGGGTGGGGGGGGCCGGGTGGGACAGCAGAGAGAAAAATGGTAGTGAAGTGTGACTGAGGATAAATCAAATACAGAGTTTAGAGGGATAACCATTTGTTCATGCAAAGTATTTACAACAGGGAGGAGCAGAGCAGACTGAGAATCCGCACAGAATTAAACTATCAAAAAGAAGAGGGAAGAAAAAAAAACTAGCAGCAGTAACAATAAGCCAAAAATTGTGTTGAGCCTTTCTGGATTTCTTGCAGGAAAGATTGCTATAAATATGGCTTGCTTGTGGTTCAGGGGAAAGTTCCGTAGCACATGCCCAAAACGATGGACCGGAGCTACGCGCACGCGCATTGAGGTCACCACCACTAAAGCGATTGGTCACAGACATGGTGACGCCACAAGTAACAGACAGCTGAGAAATTCAAATTCCTAAAATTTACCCCAAACTAGGCGCCCTGTACAGAAACAAATCTTGCCTGAGCCCTGCGGTAAGAAAGCAGATTGTACAACAAATGCTTATGCCAATGCTTAGGCTATTGAATACGGAGATGTAGTGTATGCAGCTGCCCCGCAAACACACCTCCAGAAACTTACTACATTGTATAACTCATTCAGCCACTTTGTGCTACAATGTAACTGCATGACCCACCATTGTGACATGGTAAACAGCTAAACTGGCCGTCTCTGGAATCCAGACGCACCCTTCCGACCTGGTGTTTAAGAGCTTTTCTAGGAAGCTGCCACCCTACCTGAATAGGCGGCTTCCCTCAGTAGTTCCCTCAGCCTATAACCTCCGATCCAGCACCTGCACCTTACTTACAATACCACAATACAAAAAGAAAGTGGCTCCATCCTCATTTACCTACAGAGCACCGAAATTATGGACTAACCTCCCAGACGCCATCAAATCTTCCCCCAGTCTAAAGTCCCTTAAGAGATCTCTATTAACGTACCTCAATACAGAATGCACCTGTAAACATGTTACATAGTGACTATATACAGAATGCACCTGTAAACATGTAACATAGTGACTATATACAGAATGCACCTGTAAACATGTTACATAGTGACTATATACAGAATGCACCTGTAAACATGTAACAGTGACTATATACAGAATGCACCTGTAAACATGTAACAGTGACTATATACAGAATGCACCTGTAAACATGTAACATAGTGACTATATACAGAATGCACCTGTAAACATGTAACAGTGACTATATACAGAATGCACCTGTAAACATGTAACCTAGTGACTATATTACTTACATATTTCTTTTCTGTGATAATCTGTATATATGTGTTTTTAATATCTTGCATTTTGTTACTTTGAATTGTTACAATCGTTACAGAAATACAATGTTCTTGAACCCAGGACATACTGAAAACGAGAGAAATCTCAATGTATCCTTCCTGGTAAAATACTTTATAAATAAAACCCTAAATATATCAACCTATTTATCAGTGGTGTATTTAGGTTTTGTGCTGCCCTAGGCCTGACTAAACTTGTGCACCCCTAATTTAAATTTGACACACCTCATCCTGTTTAAACCCCACCCCTTCATCTCCAGCACTGCAGTGTTAATTTTGACAAATTACATTTTTAGTCTTAATTTTAGTCTTTTGACTAAAATCCGACGAAATTTAAGTGGTATTTTAGTCAACTAAATTTAGAGTAGATTTTAGTCGACTAAAATCAAATGTGTTTAGTTAATGTGTAATTCATTATTTAAGCATTTCTGCAGCATTTGCAAACTCATTTTATACTCCTGGGGCTGGATTACATGCCTGGAGTAAATGAAAAAAGGGAGTAAGTGAACTTCTAACTCCATAGACTTTAATGGCTCTTGAAGTTCACTTGCCTTCCTTGTGGAACTAAAAAAAAAAAAATCACCAAATCGCTATCAACTCCCCTCTCAGCATTGAATGACAATAGAGGATATAGTGCCCTAGCTCACATGGATATATATTGCCCCCAGACCAGCTCACACATGGATATATTGCCCCCAGACCAGCTCACACATGGATATATTACCCCCAGACCAGCTCACACATGGATATATTGCCCCCAGACCAGCTCACACATGGATATATTGCCCCCAGACCAGCTCACACATGGATATATTGCCCCCAGACCAGCTCACACATGGATATATTGCCCCCAGACCAGCTCACACATGGATATATTGCCCCAGACCAGCTCACACATGGATATATTGCCCAAGACCAGCTCACACATGGATATTGCCCAAGACCAGCTCACTCATGGATATTGCCCAAGACCATCTCACTCATGGATATTGCCCCAGCAGCTCTCATGGATATTGCCCCAGCAGCTCTCATGGATATTGCCCCAGCAGCTCTCATGGATATTGCCCCAGCAGCTCTCATGGATATTGACCCAGCAGCTCTCATGGATATTGACCCAGCAGCTCTCATGGATATTGACCCAGCAGCTCTCATGGATATTGACCCAGCAGCTCTCATGGATATTGACCCAGCAGCTCTCATGGATATACTGCCCCCAGCTCACCTCCTGGCGCCGCCGCGTGTTCGGCTCTCTCTGAGCGTCCGGCGGCATGGAGCTTGGGCGCTCGCCTCGGGTAGCCACGTGACCAGCCGCGATCTCGCGAGAACTCGGCTGGTGACGTGGTTCCCCCAGGCGCGCGCTAAAGCTCCATGGCTTCGGACGCTCGCAGGGAGCCAAACACGCGGCGTGGGAGGCTGGAGCCGAACACTGGTTGCAGGGTGACACATTTTCATTGATTGACGAAAATGGCAGAGTATTTTCGCCATGATTTTCGTCAGGCACACATCATTTTCGTCTCGTTACAATTTCGTTACTAGTAAGGAAATAGTGTGTATGACGAAAATATTTTGTCGCCGAAATTAACACTGCAGCACTGATTGTATACTTAGCTTCCTCCACGATGACTGGGTCTGCTGGAACCGATCCTGATTGGGGGAGGGGAACCACAAGACTGCCGTGGATAGACAGAATAGACTGTAAACTCGGATAGTAAAATAATCATCAATTTAATCCGTATGAATTAAAACCATATATGGACATGTAAATCCGACGTGTTTCGTCGCACAGTGGCGACTTTCTCGAGGATAATATCCTTTCAAAATATATACATTCTGTGTGTAATATATATATATATAACCCCGCCCCTTAGAACAGTTAATTGAAGACTGGTGCTTAGGGTTGCCACCTTTTCTTCAAGCCAAACACTCTAGTGCTAGGCTTGGGCGGCAATTTATTTCCCCCATTACGCGTATATATTATGGCACGTGGTATGCATTGCATGGCAGACTGCTATGATGGCACACTGGTATTATGACATGTCAGACTGGTATTACAGCACACTGGTATGCATGGCAGACCGGTATTATGACACATTGGTATGTATGTCCGACTGATATGCGCACTGGTATTAGTGACACACTGGTATTGGGGAATACTGGATGGTATTATGGCACACTGGCTGTTATGTATGGCAGACTGGTATTAGGGCACACTGGCTGGTATGTACGGCATACTGGCTTGTTTGGCAGACTGGTATTAAGAGAGGTGGGAGGGATTTACTTATCAAGATCAGATAAATTTGTTGTCACCATGATTCTTGGAGCCTGAGGAATGGATCCAGATCCCTGAATGATTGCAGCGGGCACAGCTCAGAGCAGTCCATCTTGGGAGTGCTGCTGCCTCTCTCCACTTGGTCATGTGTGCCTGAGCGGGAACAAGTGGCTAATGGGAGGAGGAAGGGATGGGACGTCACTGCACCACCCCCACATGTCAGTGACTGGTGGTGTGGAGCGTCTCTCCGTCGCACGCACACTGCCCTGCATACCAGTGAAGATTCGAGGAGCAGGCAGCACAAACTTTCTGCTCTCCTCTGTAGCTGCCCCTGTAATAGTCGATCGGCAAAGGTGCAGCATGCTTAAGAGGGATGCAGGTCCTCTACCGGTGCATCGTGTTTCCATGCCACCACCATCTTGGAACGCCCCTCCGAGTGACACGTTTCCAGTCTATGTGACTAGGCGGCCGATCCTTGCTCTGGTCACTTCCGGTGGCCATCTTTGCAGTTCAAATAAAGTTTTTTTGTAGTTTCGGCGATCATAACTTCCAATTCCCATGTTATACAGTCTCCATGCGAGCCCAAGGCTTTTTTTTTTTGCTGCCCCCCTAGAAAGTGCCGGCCTAGGCCAAGATACTGCACTGGGTTTCATGCAGAATCACTCACTATTTAGCCAATAGGCCCCACTAGTCATTAAGAACAGAGAATATATATGTTTTATCAATGCAATAGAGCTGCCTGCACACAGGTATGATGCTGATTTAATAAAATAAGATTATTTCCTCTAATCTATGTCACCACCATATTTACTTATTTATTTCTACCGTGATCAGTATAGTTTAAAACACTCCTGACGTGGACTGTAACAATGAGTAGGCCTAGAAGATACACCCTAAGGGTGTGCAAACACAGACGTGTAAACCTCTCATTATGTATCATCAGGGAATACATGTCCTGTGCTGGATTAGCCGATCATCCTGTCATAGAAGGATAAATGGCCTTAGTTTAAAAGAAACAGTCACGGTAAGTGTCCGTGTTCTGGGGGTGCAGAATTCCACAAAAATAAAAAAATTAAAAAGCTACCCACAAACCTACCATCATAAGCAATCACTCTATGATCATAAATGATCTGCCCAACGTCTGCAAAGCCACAACTGTACACATGTACGCAGACACCGTAATCTATACCAGCAAACCAAATCTCCCACAGCTGGAGGCCGTGCTGCAAGAACAATTCAGAGAGAGAAAAGCGGATCAAACACAACAAACTTTTTCTAAATACTGACAAAACTGTTACAATTCTCTTTGTAGTTTACGTAGTTTAGGTGCTGTTCCAAACTCCCCATCTATGTGTCAGGACAAAATCAAGTGGCACGGTGACCAGTCACTTCTCTCAAATATCTAGGTATGTGGTTAAGCCCAAATCTATCTTTTGGCCCCCACATTGAAATACTCATCTAAACTTTACCCCAAACTAGGTGCCCTGTACAGAAACAAATCCTGCCTGAGCCCCGCGGTAAGAAAGCAGATTGTACAGCAAATGCTTATGTCGGCTATTGAATATGGAGATGTAGTGTATGCAGCCGCCCCGCAAACACACCTTCATAAACTTACTACATTGTACAGCTCAATCTGCCGTTTTGTGCTACAATGTAACTACATGACCCACCATTGTGACATGTTAAAAGAGCTAAACTGGCCGTCGCTGGAATCCAGACGCACCCTTCACCTTTCCAGCTTTTCTGGGAAGCTACCACCCTACCTGAATAGGCTGCTTCCCTCATCCTATAACCTCTGATCCAGGACCAGCACCTTACTTGCAATACCACACTACAAAAAGACAGTGGCTCCATCCTCATTTTCCTACAGAGCACCGCAAATATGGAATAACCTCCCAGACACCATCAAATCTTCCCCCAGTCTTAAGTCACTCAAGAGATCTCTATTAACATACCTCAATACAGAATGCACCTGTAAACATGTAACACAGTGACTATATACAGAATGCGCCTGTAAACATTTAACACTGATTATATACAGAATATGTCTGTAAACATGTAACAGTGACTATATACAGAATGCGCCTGTAAATATTTAAGTGACTATATACAGAATGCGCCTGTAAATATTTAAGTGACTATATACAGAATGCGCCTGTAAACATCAGTGACAATATACAGAAAGCACCTGTAAAAATGTAACAGTGACTATATACAGAATGTACCTGTAAACCTGTAACAGTGACTATATACAGAATGTGCCTGTAAACCTGTAACACAGTGACTATATACAGAATGTGCCTGTAAACCTGTAACACAGTGACTATATACAGAATGTGCCTGTAAACCTGTAACACAGTGACTATATACAGAATGTGCCTGTAAACCTGTAACACAGTGACTATATACAGAATGCACCTGTAAACATGTAACATAGTGACTATATTTCTTACATGTTTTGTGTTAATCTGTATATTTGTGTTTTTAATATATTACAGTAAATACAGATATGAAATGCAGCAATTCAATGTTCTTGAACCAGGACATACTTGAAAACGAGAGAAATCTCAATGTATCCTTCCTGGTAAAATACTTTTATGTTTTAAATTTTGTATGTACTACTACATCAGATGTTTATAAATTTTTTGATTTCCCTTGCCCCACATTTTATTATTATTATTCTCATTTTTATGGCACCAACAGTTTCCTAGGCACTTTACAAAAACCAATGGGGAATGAGACAAAATATAACTAGAAACAAACTGTATAGGGGGTCCTACTCAGATGATTTAACATTATATATATTATATATATATATATAATTTATAATGTTAAATCATCTGAGTAGGACCCCCTATACAGTTTGTTTCTAGTTATATTTTTGTCTCACTCCCCATTGGTTTTTGTAAAGTGCCTAGGAAACTGTTGGTGCCATATAAATGAGAATAATAATAATAAAATGTGGGGCAAGGGAAATCAAAAAATTTATAAACATCTGATGTAGTAGTACATACAAAATTTTAAAATCTAAACCCACAAAAATATATAGTAAAAGAGATTTAATGCTATTGTAAAACCACCCACTTCTCTTGGGCGAACCTATAATCCTGCTACTTTGGTTCCTGGGTGGGAAGGAGGTAATAGTGGAAACCTGATACAATGTGACAGAGTAACAAGACGTAGAAGTTAATAAACATACACAAAGGATATACAGTATATACCATAGAGGCGCAGGGACACCTACACAGACCGACTATTGAGAACATGCATCTCTGAGGATATTTTGACAGCATTCATTGCGCTCCTCTGACCCAACCAAATCTGGTTCAGACTACAAACATCTACAAAACCGCCAGGGGTGCATGCCACCTATTTAGGATTAACCGCCCAGAGGCTGAAAACTGACCCCAATTCAAAAGGCGTGAGGAATGGAGTCTGTTTTGGCAAAATAAGCATTTTGTGATAGAATGGACTCCTTGATGTTTGAGGAATTCTGACAGAGGGAAATTTCAGGTTCTCCTTGGTACAACGGCCTTCACAGAAAGCAGGCTTTATAGTGTTTATAGTGATCCCTAAGAAACCCAACATGGGATGGAAAAATACCAACAAAACCAAAAAAATTTCATCAACGGACCATAACTTGGCATGGCTCTTATTCAATCAAATAATGATGTGAATAGCTGAGGTTGTGTGTTCGCAGAAGAGACATTGTATTTGTACTAGGTCGACCATGTGTCCAGGGAACAAGCAATTTGTTTTTCGATAGCACGAAAAGCACGGTTTACCAAGATGGCAGCCACCTCTGCCCACTGTGATATGTATGGGGACTGGGTCAACAACTACTTAACTTTGTGTTTGAAGATACCATAAAGAATAGAAGAACTGCTGAACAGTCTACAAAGAGTAATGTTCTGGTAAAAGATACTCCTACATGGTCCAAACGCTCTGGAGCTGGCCTACACAAATACGGTAGATGTTCCATGCAATAAGTTGGCCAGAAGACCAACATAGCAAAGGGTTATTTTGATATGGAGTGGAATTGCCACCATCTTTTAGATCTGGCGTGGCCACGTGCTGCCGATACCAATGGCTACATTTCCACGGATGTTCTTGCATCTCTCACGATGATGGATTAACAAGGATTGACGAATCAATATCAAAACATCAGAGCCAACGAGGCGATAAAGCAGCCACGTAGATATTCTATACAGCCAGGAGAACATTTCCACAAAGATTTTGAAAAACTGAAACATTATGAAGTCAGGTTCAAAGTCACTGAGCCCACAGCTACTGGGACCCCAGAATTACCAAGATCTGCAGCAGTCCACCAGATCGAAAATAGATTATGAAGCCAGTCCACCAGATCGAAAATAGATTATGAAGCCAGTCCACCAGATCTAAAATAGATTATGAAGCCAGTCCACCAGATCGAAAATAGATTATGAAGCCAGTCCACCAGATCGAAAATAGATTATGAAGCCAGTCCACCAGATCGAAAATACATTATGAAGCCAGTCCACCAGATCGAAAATACATTATGAAGCCAGTCCACCAGATCGAAAATAGATTATGAAGCCAGTCCACCAGATCGAAAATACATTATGAAGCCAGTCCACCAGATCGAAAATACATTATGAAGCCAGTCCACCAGATCGAAAATACATTATGAAGCCAGTCCACCAGATCGAAAATACATTATGAAGCCAGTCCACCAGATCGAAAATACATTATGAAGCCAGTCCACCAGATCGAAAATACATTATGAAGCCAGTCCACCAGATCGAAAATACATTATGAAGCCAGTCCACCAGATCGAAAATGCATTATGAAGCCAGTCCACCAGATCGAAAATACATTATGAAGCCAGTCCACCAGATCGAAAATACATTACGAAGCCAGTCCACCAGATCTAAAATACATTACGAAGCCAGTCCACCAGATCGAAAATACATTATTAAGCCAGTCCACCAGATCGAAAATAGATTATGAAAAGAACCAATTCTATGAACCAATGTTGAAGCTTCCCCTGGATATTTAATAGATTGGCCCATAAACACAGGTATTATGTACAAGTGTTCTCCGGACTCCCCCCCCCCCCACACCCACCACCTCGAACGTACCTGCACAGGTCAGCAAAGGCCTGGAAGTTGAGTTTCTTGATCTTTTTTTCGCTCAGCCAGTAGCCTACCCTCTTCCCCTTGAGAAACGTTTGCATTTTTGGAGGGGATCTTCTTTAACACAAGAGTCAGCGAGACAAGTGTCCAAGAGTCTCCAAGACCAACACGATGTGCTGGAAAGGAGAAGAGAGGGACGTTTACAAATAAATAATAAAAGCAAATCAAAATAGAGTTGGTGATTTAGGTCCAATTTAAAAAAAGTTTAAAAATATATATCTATATATCTGCGATTTAGCGACGGTGAAAGAGGAGACTATAAAGCTTTGTCCCATAAATTATGCAGACACCAATTAACTGATTCATGCTGGGAATACAAGTGCAAATGAGCCTGGCAAAGTAAAAGATAAAAGGACTTTGCAGAAATCTAGAATTTCACAGGACTGGGTAAAAATGCGAATTGAACGCGCACTGTAACCCCTTGAACTCCAAGCACCCCCCCCCCCAAAAAAAGGGAAAAATTAAAATAACCCAATTCCTGAATTCCCACAAAAAGAAAATAAATGAAAAAGTGAATATTACGCAGAGCGACTCGCTGAGATTTAAAAATATATATATTAAAAAAAAGAATACAACAGGCCAAGACTGTATGAAAGCTGGTGCTCCAGCAGGTGAGGATGGGTGGGCACTGCTTAACAACTGCCACTGATGCCAGGGAATGTTAGCTGGTAGAACTACACAGTGCCAGGTCCCTGGAGGAAGCTCTGGTTACATCATACCCTGAGAGATACATTGTTGCAACAGTAGCAGCACTGAAATGCACAATGCATCCTCCTGGCATGTGCCCATCAGTGCCAAGGGGAGAGAGGGGCTGCCTTGCATGCAGGAAGGCTGGTGGGACAGAGGGGTGGGAGAGAGAGAGAGGGAAGGGGTGGGGGGGTCTGATCTCTCAATGGGGAGGTTGCAAGAAGGAAATCATGGAGAATGTAGGTGAGCTGCACATGGCCTGTGCTCACTACTGACCTGATGCAGCAGATGCACAGTCCTGGAGGGGCTGATCTGGCCAGGGAGACAGCTCTTGCCTCCCTCCTCTTGGTGGTGATCTGTCTCTCTGACTGTCTCCTTCCACTCACTCGGTGACTCTTGTTTTTCCCTCCCCCTCTCTCAGATCTCCATTTGCTTATACTGGGTCCCTCCCTGGTGTGTTTCTCTTCCAGGCTGGGAGGGCACACAGGGAGATCAGGATTAGTATTTTTTTTTTTTTAAGGTGAGGAGGACACACCCTTGGTTTACAGCTCCTGGTCTTCACAGCTCAGCCCGATCCGGAGCTTCATTCGTGCACCCTGGGGTGGAGAGAGAGACAGAAAGGAGCAAGTTGGAGGAAGCACAGTCAGCAACATACAGCCCTGGCTGCTCTGTGCTACTAGGAAATGGAAAGAGGAAGTTCCCCTGCCTGGCCACCAGAGGGCAGCAGTGAGGCATTGAGTGGGAGCACACACACAGTCTCAGGGCTCTCCTGCATGGTAAAGGGGGGCTCAGTGTCACGTGGCTGGCATTTCAGGGGGCATATCTAGCAGAAATGAGGCTTCACACCCCCCCCCCCCCCTCTGCTCTGCATGGGACCACCTGCTAAATTATTTTCATGGTGAGGGGGAAAAAAGGGCCATTTTTGAAGTTTACCACCAAAAAAATAGTTATATAATGAAAACTTTATTATTGATAGCATTTAACTATCACTCCAGTTTTGCAAGTAGCCATCATGGAGTCCTATATATCAGTGGTTCCAAACCCTGGTCCTCAGGTCCCTCTAACAGGACAGGTTTTAAGGATCACCATGGGGAAATGCAGACTGAATCCTGCAATCACTGAGCAGCAAATCAGATCACCTGTGCTGTGCTTCACATATCCTGCAAACCTGGCTTGTTAGGGGCACCTGAGGACCAGGGTTGGGGACCACTGCTATATATAAAACTCAAAGGGGGTTGTCAGCAGAATGGTTGGATCATACATGCCAAGTGTCCCTGAGTCGGCCGGACAGTCCCTACCTGGACCTCCTGTGTGCTGTTTTTCTTATCTATAGTCCCTCTTGTCCTGTGCTCCTCCATATATTCAGGGTTTGCGGGTCTGTAACAGAGCTGCAAAGCCGTAAAAGTCCCTGCAAGGTGTCTCTAAGCCAGACGTCAGCAAACCAGGCCTTAAATGTTTCGGAACTACATTTCCCTTGAGGTTCAGCCAAGCTATTGGATGGAAGAGCACCGCGGTATATAGTTACAAAACATCTAAAGCAGTGGTTCCCAAGTGCGGTCCTCAGGTCCCCCTAACAGGCCAGGTTTGCAGGATATGTGAAGCACAGCACAGGGGATATGATTTGCTGCTCAGTGATTGCAGAATTCAGTCTGTATTTCCTCAAGGTGATCCTTAAAACCTGTCCTGTCAGGGGTGGTTGAGGACCGCGGTTGGGAACCACTGATCTAGAGGGCCACGATTGCTGACCCATGCTCTAAACCAGTGTTTCCCAAACCCGTCCTCGCAGGGCGGGCCAAGCTACTGTGCTGCCTGGAGCGATGGATGAAATGCTGCCCCCCCCTGAGAAAAGCAACAAGTGACATGTACGACTACATCAGACACATCAGTAATGTGCGGTGTGTATGATTATATCACAGACCTCCACAGCAATAAAACTCTCAGTAATGTGTGATGTGTATGAGCGTATCACAGAGCGACACAGCAATTAAACTCACGTTCATACACATCACACATTACTGTATCACAGAGCAACACAGCAATTAAACTCACAGTAATGTGTGTAAGTGTATAAAAGCGCCACATATACTACATATATACAGCCTCATTCTCCATGTACCTTGTGTATTTATATAGAGAATGAGGTTGTATATATATATCCTGTGTTTTTATATAGAAAATTAGGCTTTATATATGTATCCTGTGTATTACTACATATATATACACATTATATATAATATATATATATCCATCCTCATTCTCTATATATATATATATATATATATACCACAGACCCCAGATACATGTATACCCAGACAGATCCCAGATAAGGTACCTTGTCCGCAGGGCCGGCCCAAGACTTTGCTGCCTGGAGCGAAGGATGAAATGCTGCCCCCCCAAAAAAAAATAACACGCAGTGTGTATGAGCGTATCAAAGTGTGCCACAGCAATAAAATTCAAACACTCATACACACTGTATATTAGAATTTTCTTGCTGTGGAGCTCTGTGATACAGTAATGTGAGGTGTATATATAACGGAGCCCAGCGTCACATACCCAGCAGTGCCCAGCGTCACATACCCAGCAGTGCCCAGCGTCACATACCCAGCAGTGCCCAGCGTCACATACCCAGCAGTGCCCAGCGTCACATACCCAGCAGTGCCAAGCGTCACATACCCAGCAGTGCTCAGCGTCACATACCCAGCAGAGCCCAGCGTCACATACCCAGCAGTGCCAAGCGTCACATACCCAGCAGTGCCCAGCGTCACATACCCAGCAGTGCCCAGCGTCACATACCCAGCAGAGCCCAGCGTCACATACCCAGCAGTGCTCAGCATCACATACCCAGCAGTGCCCAGTGTCACATACCCAGCAGTGCCCAGCGTCACATACCCAGTGCCACATACCCAGCAGTGCCAAGCGTCACATACCCAGTGCCCAGCGTCACATACCCAGTGCCCAGCGTCACATACCCAGTGCCCAGCGTCACATACCCAGCAGTGCCCAGCATCACATACCCAGCAGTGCCCAGTTTCATATACCCAGCACACACACAGTCACACACACAGTCACACACACAGTCACACACACGGATGTGAGTGCAGGAGGGAGGGGGAGTGATGGGTGTGTAGGAAGGAGAGAGACTATGGAGAGAGACAGGACAGGCAGACAAGGGGGGGAGAGACGGGACAGACAGACAAGGAGGAAAGGCAGGGTGGGGGACACGGCACCCACATACAAAGTGCCACACACAGCCCCCTCTTTCCGAAGGATGCGATGTCCAGCATCCACAGGTCGTCGCCCCCGAGCTGCACGGCCCGCTTGGAGGATGCCAGAGGGTCGATCGGTGGCATATTTGAAAAGCAGGCGCCTGCGTTCAGGCATGAGGGGACCGCTGAAAACGTGCCAACCGGCACACTTCCGGTGACGTCGTACACGCGCACCAGAATTGCGCCGGTCGCAGGTTTTGCATAGCCTCTAACCCTCTCAATGCAACAACGCCGTCACCAGCGGCGGGGGGGCCGAGCCTCGTAGAGGTCCAGATTGCCGCAACCTTTGACAGGGCGGCAAAATGCCGCTCCTGACAAAGAGCCGCCTGGAGCGGGTGCTCCACAGCGCTCCATGGACGGGCCGGCCCTGTGTCCTCGGGACTGTCAACCAGGCCAGATTTTGCAGATCAACTTGAGGAAATGCAGACTGAATCCTGCAATCCCTGAACAGCAAATCATATCACCTGTGCTCAACGTATTCAACATTCACCAGGGTGTAATCTATCATTTACATAGTTACATAGTTACATAGTTATATAGGCTGAAAAAAGACATGCGTCCATCGGGTTCAGCCTCTCCCACATAACCTACTGCTGTTGATCCAAAAGAAGGCAAAAAACCCAGTCTGAAATGCTCGCCAATATGCAACATACTGGGAAAAAATTCCTTCTTGACCCCAGAATGGCAGTCAGATTTCTCCTTGGATCAAGAAGCTTTTACCCACATATTAAATATTATAACCCTTAATATTCTGTGTCTGCAGGAAGTCATCCAGTCGCTTTTTAAAAGTCTGTACAGACTCTGACCCAACCACCTCAACAGGCAGAGAATTCCACAGCTTTATTGTTCTCACCGTAAAATAACCCTTCCTATGCTTTAAGCTAAATTTTCTTTCTTCCAGTCTAAATGGATGACCCGTTTCCTGTGTATAGTCCTGTTAATGAATAGGTTATCAGACAATGGTTGATAATGGCCCCGTATATATATTTATATAAGGTTATCAGATCCCCTCTAAGGCGCCGTTTCTCTAAACTAAACAGGTTTAAGCTTGTTAGTCTTTCCTCATAACTTAACCCTTCCATCCCCCTTATTAATTTAGTTGCCCGTCTCTGCACTTTTTCTAGCGACATAATATCTTTTTTTAAGACAGGTGCCCAAAATTGCACGGCATATTCAAGTGCGGCCTGACCATTGATTTATACAGAGGCAAAATTATGTTTTCATCCCGTGAGTGAACTCCCCTTTTAATGCATGCCAGTACTTTGCTGGCCTTGGCGGCTGCTGTTTGACATTGCACATTGTTACTTAGTTTGAAGTCTATGATTATTCCCAAATCCTTCTCCTGCTTGGATTTCCCTAACTCCGTACCATTTAGGGTATACAATTGCTTGTGTGTTCTTCACTCCAAAGTGCATAACTTTACATTTATCTAGATTAAATCTCATCTGCCATTTAAGTGCCCAGTCCCCCAATATATCTAAATCCCTCTGCAGCGAAGTAACATCCTGCTCACATTGTATTACTTTTCCTAGCTTTGTGTCATCTGCAAACACTGATACATGACTTTCAATGCCTATCTCAAGGTCATTTATAAATAAATTGAATAGTATTGGTCCTATAACAGACCCCTGAGGGACACCACTTACCACTGGTGTCCATCTTGAAAATGTACCATTTATGACCACTCTCTGTACCCTATCTTTTAGCCAGTTTTCTATCCAAGAACAAGTATTTTCATCTAGACCATTTTTTCTTAATTTAAGTAGTAACCTTTTGTGTGGAACTGTGTCGAAAGCTTTGGCAAAATCTAAGTAAATCACATCCACTGCGACCCCCTGATCTATACTTCTACTTACTTCCTCATAGAACGTAATTAGGTTAGTCTGACATGATCTGTGTTTCATGAAACCATGCTGATTTTTGCCAAGTGTTACGGACTTGTGACATGTTGGAATGACACCTACATGGGTTATTCACACAGCGGTGCAGTTTATAATTGTTGCAGCGATAAACTTCGTCAATTCCCCCCCCCCAGGAGAATTCAAACAGCAGCAGGAGAGGATTCATTGATCCTCCTGCATTTGTTTGAATTTCCCAACTGGGAATCGCCATAGTTTGCTGTCATCGCAACAAAAGTAACTTTGGTAGATGGTGAACAACGTCCAGCAGTTTCAGGGTTTGTCTCTCATTAAAAGACACACAGGTCTATTCAAAGAATGGTGAAACTCTGGAGAAGTGAAAATTCTAGGTCGACATAGCCAAACCAGAAAAATTCTCCCATTTATCTCACTTTCCAAATCGGCAATTTGTCTAGGTTGTTCTCTTCTCCTGCCAATTCTCCTGGTTTTCACCTCTCTCTGAATAACTGTTGGTCTCGGGAGGTCTCTCCCAACTCCCACCACCAGATTTGCCCTCTTCAAGATCGTATGACCATTTGTGCACACCCTCCGAAATCCCATGACTAGATGATCATGAACCAAGAATCCCAAGACCATATTATCTCTGACACCCCAACGCATTTTTCTTTCTTTTTGAAGCCCCAACACCACATTGAAGACTGTTAGAAGTTCCACCTTCAAATACGTCCCATCCAAACTAACACAACCAACTTATTATTCCTCCCCGAAACAATAGCACTTGATTAGGACCTCTTGAAAACCCACCACCTGTTCTCACCATGATTAACGACCACCTTGGTCTTCTGTGAAATCATGTGGCCTCGTTAACTCTCCTGGAAATGCCACCACACCATATGACCTTCTTGACACCCCCTACCATGTTTGTCCTCTCTGAAATTCCACCATAGCCACCAGGTTAGTCCTCTTTGAAATGGCACAAGCTGCCACTATAGTCCACAATGAAGTCTCGATGCCTAATAAGTCGTCTCGTTAATCCCCAGACATCTAGAACTTCAGGAAAATCCACACGTTTTCCATGTCTGAAATCCCACCACGTCTTTGTATGTTTCCACCACTACATGTATCCTCTCTGAAATCTCAAGCGTACCTTAGGGGTGCTTGAAACATGCCATAAAATGGTCTACCTAAGACCCCTTCTCTAAATTGGTGTAAACCCGATCCCAAGAAGCTTTGATGAGGGATCCCAAGATCAGGGATCTTGATCAGGGATCCCAAGAAGCTTTAGTGGTTCAGGGTTCCATACAAACCTATACTAGAAGCATAAACCTCATACAGCAGCACAGGGGGCTCCCGTATCAGGACTGTCTTTTTGAATCCAGGACTGTTAGAAGGTATACTATCAGTGACAACATTGAACCGCAACGCTGAGGAGTCTCATCAGGACGATTGGCAGGTATGCTATCAGTAAAAACATTGAACAGCAGCACAAGGAGTGGCATACACGTCTATCCAGTTGGAGTCGGGACCGTTGGTAAAATACCGCTAATAACGTCCTGTTAAGTGGAGGCCTATCCACATCTTTAACTTTTTGTCCTTTTTTTATTTATAATTTTTTTTTTTTAATTATTGCTACATTTTTATTATTACTTTATATTTTCGTTAAGAACGAAACAGAATGGCATTTAAGGGAGCCAAGATACCAGTATCCCCCCCCCCGGAGACGAAGGGGTTAGCATACAATAATAACTTTAAAAACAGTCTTAGAAAATGCTGTCTCCCCCCCCCCCCATCCCATCCATGACTGGTAACGGTCTGCAGAAGGAACAATAGGAAAGGGACCACTGTAAACTCTGTATGGACAATTATCAAATCTGTCCTTCCTGTGGTCAGTTTGCTCATGCTCAGTCTGAGTTTCTAATCAATATACTATGTAATCTGTGTAAAATCTGTATGATTTGGGAGTATGATGCCATGCTGGTGATTATTTCATGGATTAATACCAGAATTGTCCATTCTCATCTACGGTAAATAGATTTAAGTGGGTGAAGTGAAATTGTTTGCGGGGGGGGGGGCAGTGGTTTTCACTCCATCAAGAGATTAAGGCTAGGGTCAGACGAAAGCATTTTTCCCCGCGAACGTGAAAAAGTGCGTCCGAAAGCATTGACGTATTTTTTCACGGAATGCGCAAAAACGGTCAGACGACGCGCATTTTCGGGCGTGATTTTGTACGGATCGTCAATAAAACTCTTTTTGCGTCTGGACGTTATGTAGGCTGGACATTAGCAGCGTCTGACATCTCCTAATCACGCACACACGCCGCTATGCCGCAGCTGGGCACTCAGTACGTCAGTACTAGCGGTTCAGCGTTCTCAGAAAAATGCGTTCAAATTCCACTTGCGTTGCACGGCCGGACTTTTGTGCGGCCGTACATCGTATATTGGCCGTCATTGCCCGTCATCTGCTGCTAGTGCGGCCGTAATTATGTGCGCCAGAACGCACGTTAAAAGTGCGCTGGTCTGACCCCAGCCTGAGTCTGACGCCCACCTGGCAACTAAAAACTCCTCCAGGCTGCCACTGCTTTATGTGAAGGGGCATAGAGACAGGGTTGCCGCCAGGTCAGCCATGTTTTCCTGGGCACTGATTACTATTTCATGCAGAGGGGAACGCAGGGAAAAGTCGTGCCCTGTAACATGTATAATTCATATGGTGCAGGACGGAAATCAAGGCAGGTCACTTGTGATTATATTTTTTTATTTTTTCCCCCCATACATTTTGTGTCATGGAGAACCGGACCGACCTGGCAACCCTAATCCATAAATGCTCTTGTTAACGCTCAGAGTCGACGATTTTTTGATATATGTTTTATCAAAAGAAGCAAATAAGAAAAAAAAAACATTTTTTTTTTGTTTTAATACAGTCTTTTGGAAAGTATAGGTCAATCCTGACACCTCAGATGCCGACCCAGACACGCGACATCAAAAAAATCTTGGACATTTCCTTTCTTTGACTTAACTTCTGGGTCTACTGTGAAGAAAAAAAATTATCTTCGCTCACTACATAGTGATTTTTGGCAGGGTGTACAGATTACAAAACCTACCTGCCGGGGGCCATGCATTGTGACACCGTGCTGATGTAGCAGTCTCATTCTTGGAAATGTAGCACAGGAATTAAAACTAATGAAGGGGGAGACGCTAACGAATCACTTAGAATGTGAAAATCTAGGCTACGTTTTAGTGTTTTTTTGGTAACCGGTCATAGTTTAGATGCTCCCAACAAATTATATAAGGTTCACCGGTGGGAAAATAATGTTAAAATGATAAAAATTTGCATTTACTAGTCTGAATTCTGGAGTAAAAACCTGGCGGTGTCGAGAAGGGGATCAGGCTACAAAGTAACTGACAGGTGCAAAGGGGAATGTTTACACAAACATGAAGAAAGAAAACAATAATAGTCTTTTCTAGGTTTGCTTTGTAAACACACCAAGTACATTCCACAAATATTTAACTTTTTTTTTTTTCCAGGATAAAATAACCTATCCTGTTCATCAAGAAATATGGCTTTTTTTCCCCAGCCGAGTCGCTTTAGCTGTTTGTGGGTGCAGTGTGCTAGATAAAGCTAGAGTGACTTTATCTTGCCACTTCGGAGTAAACCAGAGAATGACCACAAAACGGCCAGAACAGGTGATGCAGCAAATACACCGCTTCTTCAGTCTTTGAATAGACTAAAGGAAAACCCATAGGAAAATAAATCCAAGGAACCGTTGGTTGTTACGTGTGCAAGGCCTTTGGTTCTTTCAGATTTAAGAGCAACATTAAAGCTTTACTTTTTCCAATTTCTTCATCATGTTTCACCAGAGCATACTGTACTGTTTCTATGTTCCCTCCCAAGTGTCTCTATTTAGGAAGAACCGTCCATATTTTGGGTCCTAAATCCCTCTGTTCTTGCTTTTGGTGTATTTTTAGGGGCTCCTCCAGTGGCGGAACTACCAGGGTCGCAGCGGTCGCAACTGCGACCGGGCCCTGGCAGTTCCGCCACTTGAGGGGGCCCACTTGCTTGGGGAGAATAAAATTAATTTCTTTTTTTTTCGTAGCGCAATAAGCGCACTATTTTTGTCAGCAGCCGCAGCCGCGATCGTGTTCCGATGAGCCCTCGGCGCTGCGGCTGCTCGTCATGATCCTGGGCTGTTACGTCTTCTTCCAAGATCCAATCAATCATCATGAATGATGATTAAGTTAAGTCCTTCCTCCCCGTCCGGCCGTCCCCCTCTCCCTGCTCGCGGCTCGCCTGCTCAGCCTCCGCTCCGCCCGCACATGTGTCTCCATGTGTGTGTGGGCGCGGCCAAGGAGACAGTGAGCGGGCGCCGACCTGCTGGAAATTAATGCGCGCCGGCCTTTCTCCTCGTGGCCGGAAAGCGTCCTGCCCGAGCTGCGTCTCCACACTCCACTCTCCTCTCCAGACTCCTCCAGGGCGGCTAGTAGAGTCCTCCTCAGACCTCAGCTCCTCTCCTCTAGGCTCCGTCCGTCCTACACTCAGGCAGGCTCCCGAGTCTAGTACTGGGTGACGGGTCCATCATCCGCTCCTCGCACGCAGACAGTAAGTGTCTGTCACTCTGTCACAGACAGTCACACACGTCACTCAGTCTCAGACAGTGCACTTCACTGCACGCTGCCACGCACCGTCACACGGTCACAGACAGTGAGACTAGTGTGAGACAGAGAGTGAGTGTCACACAGTGTCACTGAGTGTGACAGTCCCTCCCGACCCGTGACGTGCCCCAGCTGGGCCCCCGTGACAGTCACTCTCTGTGTCTACTCACTGAGTTGACTGTTTTTTTCACTGTGAGTGACTGACTCATTCAGCTGGAGCTGGGCCCTGGCGCCACCACCGCACCACCACCGCTGCAGCAGACTCTCTCGTCATCACAGTCCTGTCACACTGCTGTCTCTCCTGCGGCCTGGGCCACACAGCACTCACATCAGCAGCACGCCGTCGCCACCTGACTCAGGTAATTTTATGTTCATTCAAAATCAAATTGGGGTGGGGGCCGGCCCTGGGGGGGTCTCAATACCAATATTGGCAGAACTAATATAAATGGTGTACTCTCTTTTATCCTGCAATAATAATAAAAAAGTAAAAATATGGATGTTTTTGGGGGGGGGGCCCGTCATGGATTCTTGCACCGGGGCCCTCAGGTTTCTAGTTACGCCACTGGGCTCCTCCATATATTCAGGGTGTGCGGGTGTCTTTTTAGGGGTTTCTCTATATAGTCAGGGTGTGCGGGTGTCTTTTTAGGGGCTCCTCCATATATTCAGGGTGTGCGGGTGTCTTTTTAGGGGTTCCTCCATATATTCAGGGTGTGCGGGTGTCTTTTTAGGGGTTTCTCCATATATTCAGGGTGTGCGGGTGTCTTTTTAGGGGCTCCTCCATATATTCAGGGTGTGCGGGTGTCTTTTTATGGGCTCCTCTATATATTCAGGGTGTGTCGTGTATTTTTAGGGGCTCCTCCATATATTCAGGGAGTGCGGGTGTCTTTTTAGGGCTTCCTCCATATATTCACGGGTGTGCGGGTGTCTTTTTAGGGGTTCCTCCATGTATTCAAGGTGTGTGGGTGTCTTTTTAGGGGTTCCTCCATATATTCAGGGAGTGCGGGTGTCTTTTTAGGGCTTCCTCCATATATTCAAGGTGTGTGGGGGGTCTTTTTAGGGGCTCCTCTATATATTCAGGGTGTGTGGTGTATTTTTAGGGGCTCCTCCATATATTCAGGGTGTGCGGGTATCTTTTTATGGGCTCCTCCATATATTCAGGGTGTGCGGGTATCTTTTTATGGGCTCCTCTATATATTCAGGGTGTGTGGTGTATTTTTAGGGGCTCCTCCATATATTCAGGGTGTGCAGGTGTCTTTTTAGGGGCCCCCCTATATATTCAGGGTGTGCGGGTGTCTTTTTTTTTTAGGGGCTCCTCTATATATTCAGGGTGCGTGGGTGTCTTTTTAGGGGTTCCTCCATATATTCAGGGAGTGTGGGTGTCTTTTTAGGGCTTCCTCCATATATTCAGGGTGTGTGGTTGTCTTTTTAAGGACTCCTCCATATATATTCAGGGTGTGCGGTGTCTTTTTAGGGCTTCCTCCATATATTCAGGGTGTGTGGGTGTCATTTTAGCACCTCCTCCATATATTCAAGGTTTGTGGGTGTCTTTTTAGGGGCTCCTCCATATATTCGGGGTGTGAGGGTGTCTTTTTAGGGGCTCCTCCATATATTCAGGGTGTGTGGGTGTCATTTTAGCACCTCCTCCATATATTCAGGGTGTGCGGGTGTCATTTTAGCCCCTCCTTTATATTTTCAGGGTGTGCGGGTGTCTTTTTTTTTAGGGGCTCCTCCATATATTCAGGGTGTGTGGGTGTGTTTTTAGGGGCTCCTCCATATATTCAGGGTGTGCGGGTGTCTTTGGGGTCTCCTCCATATATTCAGGGTGTGCGGGTGTCTTTTTAGGGCTTCCTCCATATATTCAAGGTGTGTGGGGGGGTCTTTTTAGGGGTTCCTCTATATATATATTCAGGGTGTGCGGTGTCTTTTTAGGGGTTCCTCCATATATTCAGTGTGTGTGTGTGTCTTTTTAGGGGCTCCTCCATATATTCAGGGTGTGAGGGTGTCTTTTTAGGGGCTCCTCCATATATTCAGGGTGTGCGGGTGTCCTTTTAGCACCTCCATATTTAAAGGGTGTGCGGCTTTCTTTTTAGGACCTCATCTATATATTCTGGGTGTACGGGTGTCTTTAGCAGCTCCTCCTTATATTCAGGGTGTGCGGGTGTATTTTTAGGACCTCATCTATATATTCTGGGTGTGCGGTTGTCTTTTTAGGGGTTCCTCTATATATTCAGGGTGTGGGTGTCATTTTAGCACCTCCTCCATATTTAAAGGGTGTGCGGGTGTCTTTTTAGGACCTCGTCTATATATTCTGGATGTACGGGTGTCTTTTTAGCACCTCCTCCATATATTCAGGGTGTGCGGGTGTCTTTTTAGTGGCTTCCCCATATATTCAGTTTGTGAGAGTGTCTTTTTAGGGTCTCCATATATTCAGGGTGTGCGGGTGTCTTTTTAGGACCTCATCTATATATTCTGGGTGTACGGGTGTCTTTAGCAGCTCCTCCTTATATTCAGGGTGTGCGGGTGTATTTTTAGGACCTCATCTATATATTCTGGGTGTGTGGGTGTCTTTTTAGGGGCTCCTCCATATATTCAGGGTGTGGGTGTCATTTTAGCACCTCCTCCATATTTAAAGGGTGTGCGGGTGTCTTTTTAGGACCTCGTCTATATATTCTGGATGTACGGGTGTCTTTTTAGCACCTCCTTCATATATTCAGGGTGTGTGGGTGGCTTTTTAGGGGCTCCTCCATATATTCAGGGTGTGCGGGTGTCTTTTTAGGGCTTCCTCCATATATTCAGGGTGTGCAGGTGACTTTGGGGTCTCCTCCATATATTCAGGGTGTGCGGGTGTCATTTTAGCACCTCCTCCATATATTCAGGGTGTGCGGGTGTCTTTTTAAGGACTCCTCCATATATATTCAGGGTGTGCGGGTGTCTTTTTAGGGCTTCCTCCATATATTCAGGGTGTGCAGGTGACTTTGGGGTCTCCTCCATATATTCAGGGTGTGCGGGTGGCTTTTTAGGGGCTCCTCCATATATTCAGGGTGTGCGGGTGTCATTTTAGCACCTCCTCCATATATTCAGGGTGTGCGGTTGTCTTTTTAGGGGTTCCTCTATATATTCAGGGTGTGGGTGTCATTTTAGCACCTCCTCCATATTTAAAGGGTGTGCGGGTGTCTTTTTAGGACCTCATCTATATATTCTGGGTGTACGGGTGTCTTTAGCAGCTCCTCCATATATTCGGGGTGTACGGGTGTCTTTTTAGCCCCTCCTTTATATTTTCAGGGTGTTTGGGTATCTTTTTAGCCCCTCCTTTATATTTTCAGGGTGTTTGGGTATCTTTTTAGCCCCTCCTTTATATATTCAGGGTGTTTGGGTATCTTTTTAGCCCCTCCTTTATATATTCAGGGTGTGCGGGTGTCTTTTTAGCCCCTCCTTTATATTTTCAGGGTGTTTGGGTATCTTTTTAGCCCCTCCTCCATATATTCAGGTTGTGCGGGTATCTTTTTAGCCCCTCCTTTATATATTCAGGTTGTGCGGGTATCTTTTTAGCCCCTCGTTTATATATTCAGGTTGTGCGGGTATCTTTTTAGCCCCTCGTTTATATATTCAGGGTGTGCGGGTGTCTTTTTAGCCCCTCCTCCATATATTCAGGGTGTGCGGGTGTCTTTTTAGCCCCTCCTTTATATATTCAGGGTGTGCGGGTGTCTTTTTAGCTCCTCCTTTATATTTTCAGGGTGTTTGGGTATCTTTTTAGCCCCTCCTTTATATTTTCAGGGTGTTTGGGTATCTTTTTAGCCCCTCCTTTATATATTCAGGGTGTTTGGGTATCTTTTTAGCCCCTCCTTTATATATTCAGGGTGTGCGGGTATCTTTTTAGCCCCTCCTCCATATATTCAGGGTGTGCGGGTGTCTTTTTAGCCCCTCCTTTATATATTCAGGGTGTGCGGGTGTCTTTTTAGCTCCTCCTTTATATTTTCAGGGTGTTTGGGTATCTTTTTAGCCCCTCCTTTATATTTTCAGGGTGTTTGGGTATCTTTTTAGCCCCTCCTTTATATATTCAGGGTGTTTGGGTATCTTTTTAGCCCCTCCTTTATATATTCAGGGTGTGCGGGTATCTTTTTAGCCCCTCCTCCATATATTCAGGGTGTGCGGGTGTCTTTTTAGCCCCTCCTTTATATATTCAGGGTGTGCGGGTGTCTTTTTAGCTCCTCCTTTATTTTTTCAGGGTGTTTGGGTATCTTTTTAGCCCCTCCTTTATATTTTCAGGGTGTTTGGGTATCTTTTTAGCCCCTCCTTTATATATTCAGGGTGTTTGGGTATCTTTTTAGCCCCTCCTTTATATATTCAGGGTGTGCGGGTGTCTTTTTAGCCCCTCCTTTATATTTTCAGGGTGTTTGGGTATCTTTTTAGCCCCTCCTCCATATATTCAGGTTGTGCGGGTATCTTTTTAGCCCCTCCTTTATATATTCAGGTTGTGCGGGTATCTTTTTAGCCCCTCGTTTATATATTCAGGGTGTGCGGGTGTCTTTTTAGCCCCTCCTCCATATATTCAGGGTGTGCGGGTGTCTTTTTAGCCCCTCCTTTATATATTCAGGGTGTGCGGGTGTCTTTTTAGCTCCTCCTTTATATTTTCAGGGTGTGTGGGTGTCTTTTTAGCCCCTCCTTTTATATATTCAGGGTGTGCGGGTGTCTTTCTAACGCCTCCTCCATATAGTCGGGTATGCGGGTGTCTTTTAGTGATTATGCATATATGTATAGACTAAAGCGTCACATACAGAAATTCTCCTTTTTATGAACGAGGCTGTGATTTATTTTTATTTTTTCTTCTTTCAAAGCGGGGTGACGCTCGCTTAATCCTTCTACAAAAGCGAACTCGATCTTTAGAAAGAAGATAATGGACGGAGGGAAGAATAAAGTAGAATTTGGAATATGTGTGAGTTTGTTCGATCGCTCTATAACCCTTAGGCTGGGGTCAGAGCAGCGCACTTTTAACGTGCGTTCTGGCGCACTTAATCACGGCCGCACTAGCAGCAAATGACGGGCAATGACGGCCAATATACGAAGTACGGTCGCACGAAAGTCCGGCCGCGCAACGCAAGTGGAAAAGGAACGCATTTTTTCGAGAACGTAGAACCGCTAGTACGGACGTACAGAGTGCGCTGCGTCCACTAGTGGCGTGTGTGTGTGATTTGGAGACGTCAGACCCTGCTCATGTCCGGCCAACATAACGTCCAGACACAAAAAGTTTCCTGGTTTGGATCCGTAAAACATCACGCACGAAACTGCGCATCGTATGACCGTTTTCGCATATTCCGTGAAAAAATACGTCAATGCGTTCGGACGCACTTTTTTACGTTCGCGTGTAAAAATGCTTTCGTTTGACCCTAGCCTTAATGTCTTGTGTATACTGTGTCACGGCTTGTAGGTGGCATGTGTTGTCCATGGAATCTGTCCATGGAATCTGTCCATGGAATCTGGGACAGTTGAGAAGTATCTCGAAAATTTATGGGACCCCCATATAAATCCTTTCCATTTCTCCTCGTGTGATAAAGAAATTCCTTCCATACACTGCGTCTTCATGGAATCGCAGACTGAGATTTAACCCTTTCACTGCTGAGGACGTGTGGGGAACGTCCTCATTGACTCCCGACTGTTGGCAGCTAGCAGGGTCATGTTTGGTAATGGTATCTTTTAGAAAGGCCAGAGCATGGCCTTTCCAATGATACCAAACATGACCATGTTTAACGGAAAGGGGGGGAAAAAAATCAGTAATAAAAATCCTGTTTTTTTTAAGACGTTTAATGGCTCAGCAGTGAAGGGGTTAAGGGCCTGTCCATAGAAAAACATAAAAAAATATTGTGTATTGGGTACGTTAGCCATGCTGCATCTATATCTGTGCTTTGCATCTCCCATCCTGGCCGTAATCTAGAAATGATTTCCAAATCACAATTTAGTAGGTAACCCCCTTTTATATTCTAACCTCACATAATTCAGTGAATCCCAGACTTGTCTCCATGAGACACCCTCTCTGTGTGAATTGCTTTAACTAGTGTTATAAGGTCGGGGTCGGACGAGCACACTGTGTGCGCCTGTACTGACGTGCCTCCCGGCATCCGTCGCAGCGTCGTGACTCTTCGGCTAGGGTCAGACGAACGCAGTGCGAACGCACGTGCAGCCGCACTTTATCACGGCCGTAGTAGCAGCAAATGACGGCCAATATACGAAGTGTGCGTCCGCGCAACGCAAGCGGCAAACAAATGCATTTTTTTTCGAGAACTTGATACCGCTAGTACTGACGTACAGAGTGCGCTGCGTCCGCTAGCGGCGTGTGTGCGTGATTAGGAGACGTCAGACGCTGCTAATGTCCGGCCAACATAACGTCCAGACGCAAAAAGTGTTTTATTGATGATCCGTACAAAATCACGGACGCAAATGCACAACGTATGTCCGCTATCGCGTATTCCGTGAAAAAATACGTCCATTCGTTCGAACGCACTCTTTCACGGACGACGCGAAAAATGCGTTCGTCTGACCCTAGCCTTCGGGGTTGGCCACACGCTGTAGCGCGCGCACTAATTGCGTGTGTTTTGCGGCAGTGCTGAAAGCCTCCCTGTCGAAACGCTATGACGCGCGTTCGAGGCTGCAAAGTGCGATTTCCCCATAGGAGGATGGAGCCTTGCAGTGCCGAGCACACTAACTGCACTCAGTGAGGCGGCCAGACGGGCCTCAGAGTGGAAGGAACGTCCACTCTCACGGGTTGTCTGACCCCGGCCTTAGTCATTCGGTGATACGTATTTTGGGTCACGGGGTGGCCTTGTGTATCTGGGAGACATGTCGATATGCATCTTGGAACGCTTTTTCTTGTATTGTTCCCTAATCATTATCGGCTACCGATCTGCACCGTGATTCTATATAAATCCTTCAGACTTTGCCAGATATTATTTTTTAAAAGCTTTTTAGCTGAATAACAGGGCAGCTTGTGCTTGTTTTGTGTTTTACAGCAGAGCCTTCTGTCTCCCTCTGTCCCTCTGTAACCTGCTCTCAATCCTCCCCTCCCAGCACAGGCAATGCACGTACGTCTCAGCTGATGGTAAGAAAATAAATGCAGAAAATGCTCATTTTTAACGCGAAGAATAGATTTAGGGAAACCGTTAATGTCATCAGGACGCCCCTTTATAAAACACGGGTCTGCAACCTTGGCTCCCCAGTTGTCTTGGAACTACATCTCCCATGAGTCACAGCCAAGCTAAAGAGTTGCCGAGCATCATGGAAGATGTAGTTCTAAAACATCTGGAGTAGGGTGACCATGTTTAACCCTTACACTGCTGAGGACGTGTCCTTATTGACTCCTAAGGAAAGATAGGGGTTACTTTGAACCCCGATATTTCCCGACTGTTTTCAGCTAGCAGGATCATGTTTGGCATAATTAGAAAGGCCAGAGCACGGCCTTTCCAATGATCCCAAACATGACCATAGTTTAAAGTAAAGAAAAAAAATAACAAGAATAATAAAAAAAAGGAAAAATGTGTTGTTTTTTTTTAAGACGTGAAATGGCTCAGCAGTGAAGGGGTTAAAGAGACATGTAATTCATGCGGATGACGAGCAGTGCGTGAAAAATGCCATCCCGCAGCATGTAGAATCTATATGCTGCATTGATTTCCTTCCTGCGCCATATGAATTATACAGGTTGCAAGGCAGCATTTTTCCCTGCATGAAATAGCTTTGTGTCCCTTTAAACATGGCCGATATGGTCACCCTACTGGAGGGCCAAGGATACTGAACCCTGATTCCAAACAATTATCCTCAGCATCCATTTATATGGTAAAAAGTATAAAAAACCTGCCCGGCTCACATGTATGTCGTGATGGATGATGCTACCCTGTATAAAAAACAACATGCGTATGTCTCCAGACCAGCAATAAAGCTGACGAGGCGTTCTGATGTTTGCTGACACGGTAGCTATGTGTAAAACATACAATAAAAAGAGTATATACAGAGTATACAGAATACACGCAGCAATAAAGTTGTTCGATGAATTCGGTGCCAAAGTTGAGATTGCGTTTGCAGCTCCTCGGAGTGTGATTTACATATCTGTGACACTATGGACTCCTTAAACAGATTTATTATGTGAGATCAAATAGGCCCCCACGTGGCTCGCTCAGGACGTCAAGTACCCAAAACTTCCAATTGACCCTATTTCGGTGGGACCGTGCCCTATTCTGTGCATACAGCCCGCTGTCAATCATTTTGTTTCCTCCTGATTTCCCTCTTTTTAGTCTCTGTCATCTGTTTAAGCAGGGTGTGCGGTCATCATTATGGGGGGGCGCCTTGATATTCTCAGGGTCTGCAGGTGACTTTATGGGGGCTCCTCAATTCATTCGGGGGTGTCTTTTGAGAGAATATATATATATATATATATCTATTCAGGGTGTGCGGGTATCTTTTTAGGGGTTTCTCCATATATTCAGGGTATGCTGGGGTCTTTATAGGGGCTCGTCCATATATTCAGGGTGTGCGGGGATCTTTTTAAGGGTTCCTCCATATATTCAGTGTGTGCGGGTGTCTTTTTAGGGGTTCCTCCATATATTCAGGGTATGCAGTGGCGTAGCGTGGGGGGGCTGGGGGGGCCGTGGCCCCGGGCGCAGTATTCTTAGGAGCGCATAATTTCAAAATAAATTTGCGCCCCTAAAACATGTGGCCCGGACTGACCCGCCGGGCCCTCGGGCGCCGCCCAAGGGCCTGCGGGTTGAGGGGACCCAGATGCCGGGCAGCGGGAGTGCCTGCCGGCTGCCCGGTCCTGAACAGTGAGTCCGTCCTGTTGATTGAAGGGGATGCGGCTGCGTACAGGCGCAGGTCACGTGGTCCATCTAATTAGGTGGTACTGAGTCTCTGTACCACCTGACTGGCTGGACCGTGTGACCTGCGCACGCACGCAGCCGACTCCCCTTCAACAGGACGGACTCGCACGCTGTTCAGGACCGGGCAGGCACTCCCGCTGCCTGGCATCTGGGCCCCCTCAACCCCTGCTGGATCCGGAGCTGGGGCAAATCCATGAGCTGGGGCATATCCTTGTGCTGGGGCAAATCCATGTGTGAGCTGGGGCATTTCCATGTGCTGGGGCATATCCATGTGCTGGGGCATATCCATGTGCTGGGGCAAATCCATGAGCTGGGGCATATCCATGTGCTGGTGCATATCCATGTGCTGGTGCATATCCATGTGCTGGTGCATATCCATGTGCTGGTGCATATCCATGTGCTGGGGCATATCCATGTGCTGGGGCATATCCATGTGCTGGGGCAAATCCATGTGTGTGCTGGGGCATTTCCATGAGCTGGGGCAAATCCATGTGCTGGGGCATATCCATGTGCTGGGGCATATCCATGTGCTGGGGCATATCCATGTGCTGGGGCAAATCCATGTGTGTGCTGGGGCATATCCATGTGCTGGGGCATATCCATGTGCTGGGGCAAATCCATGAGCTGGGGCATATCCATGTGCTGGGGCAAATCCATGTGTGAGCTGGGGCATTTCCATGAGCTGGGGCAAATCCATGTGTGAGCTGGGGCATTTCCATGAGCTGGGGCATTTCCATGAGCTGGGGCATTTCCATGTGCTGGGGCATATCCATGTGCTGGTGCATATCCATGTGCTGGTGCATATCCATGTGCTGGTGCATATCCATGTGCTGGGGCATATCCATGTGCTGGGGCATATCCATGTGCTGGGGCATATCCATGTGCTGGGGCATATCCATGTGCTGGGGCAAATCCATGTGTGTGCTGGGGCATATCCATGTGCTGGGGCATATCCATGTGCTGGGGCATATCCATGTGCTGGGGCAAATCCATGAGCTGGGGCAAATCCATGTGCTGGGGCATATCCATGTGCTGGGGCAAATCCATGTGTGAGCTGGGGCATTTCCATGAGCTGGGGCAAATCCATGTGCTGGGGCAAATCCATGTGTGAGCTGGGGCATTTCCATGAGCTGGGGCATTTCCATGAGCTGGGGCATTTCCATGTGCTGGGGCAAATCCATGAGCTGGGGCAAATCCATGAGCTGGGGCAAATCCATGTGTGAGCTGGGGCATTTCCATGAGCTGGGGCAAATCCATGAGCTGGGGGCAAATCCATGTGTGAGCTGGGGCAAATCCATGAGCTGGGGCAAATCCATGTGTGAGCTGGGGCAAATCCATGTGTGAGCTGGGGCAATATCGATAACGTGTCCACAGGTTGGGGGGGGGGCGCACAATTCTTGGCTGGCCCCGGGCGCTGACAACCCACGCTACGCCACTGAGGGTATGCTGGGGTCTTTATAGGGGCTCGTCCATATATTCAGGGTGTGCGGGGATCTTTTTAAGGGTTCCACCATATATTCAGGGTGTGCGGGTGTCTTTTTAGGGGTTCCTCCATATATTCAGTGTGTGCGGGTGTCTTTTTAGTGTCTCCTCCATATATTCAGGGTGTGCGGGTGTCTTTTTAGGGGCTCCTCCATATATTCAGGGTGTGCGGGTGTCTTTTTAGGGGCTCCTCCATATATTCAGGGAGTGCGGGTATCTTTTTAGGGGTTCCTCCATATATTCAGTGTGTGCGGGTGTCTTTTTAGTGGCTTCCCCATATATTCAGGTTGTGAGAGTGTCTTTTTAGGGTCTCCATATATTCAGGGTGTGCGGGTGTCTTTTTAGGGTCTCCATATATTCAGGGTGTGCGGGTGTCTTTTTAGGGTCTCCATATATTCAGGGTGTGCGGTGTCTTTTTAGGGCTTCCTCCATATATTCAGGGTGTGTGGGTGTCTTTTTAGGGGCTCCTCTATATATTCAGGGTGTGCGGGTGTCTTTTTAGGGGCTCCTCCATATATTTTGGAGTGAGTGTATAACAGAGCTGGAAAGCTGTAACACTCGCAGTAATGAATCACTATAACTGTTAGGAATCCCTCGCTATAAAACATTCACTTTGCTCTCGTCCTAAATGACATCTTTATTTGCATGAATGGGTTGTGAAGTTGTCGGAGAATGGCCTCGTTTCAGGCTCCGCCTCCAGCGACATTCCTTTAAGGCTGGCATGAGGGAAAATGTAGTTATGGGTTAATCCGGGGATCAGGGATTAGCCATTAATGGCACGTGGCAACATTTCCAGCACATATCACACAGGGCAAACGTTTATTGCTTTGTTTTTAATCTTATTTTCGGAGACATGCTCTGCTATTTGTTGCGTTTCTCCTCATTTGCGTCTTTTTCGGGCGGCGCACCTGATCCTCCGCAGCTTGGCTCAATGTACGACCTTTTCATTCAATTCCTCCGCGCGCTGTGAGGAGGTTCACGTGGACGAGATATAAACCAGCACGGGTCCTTTTTACGATCTATGTTCTCTCCACGCGTAAAAGACTCGGTGTCATAAACAGTGGCGTCACTAGGGTTGGTGTCACCCGGTGTGGTAATTTATGGGGTCACCCCCCCCCCCGAGTTTTACGGATTTTTTTTAACTACTCCTAAATCAGTACTCCCATATAACACTGAATGCTCATACACACAGCGCACATTACTGTGAGGTTTATTGCTGTGGAGCTCTCTCATATGCTCACACAAATTTTTGCCAACTGCCAGCAAGTATGGTGCCTGTTCGAAGGCAGTGAAAGCACACATGTTGCCCCCAGCAGCTCTGGATATATTGCCCCAGCTCACATATGGATATATTGCCCCAGTTCACAATTATATATTGCCCCCAGCAGCTCACCCATGGACATATGGATATATTGCGCCTCAGTTCACATATGGATATATTGCCCCAGACCAGCTCACACATGGATATTGCCCCAGCTCTCATGGATATGCCCCAGCAGCTCTCATGTATATTGCCCCCAGCTCATGGATATGCCCCAGCAGCTCTCATGGATAATGCCCCAGCTCCTCTCATGGATAATGCCCCAGCTCCTCTCATGGATATTGCCCCAGCTCCTCTCATGGATATTGCCCCAGCTCCTCTCATCATGGATTTTGCCCCAGCTCCTCTCATGGATATTGCCCCAGCTCCTCTCATCTATATTGCCCCAGATCCTCTCATGGACATGCCCCAGCTCCTCTCATGGATTTTGTCCCAGCTCCTCTCATTGATATTGCCCCAGCTCATGGATATTACCCCAGCTCATGGATATTACCCCAGCTCATGGATAATGGCCCCAGCTCATGGATAATGCCCCAGCTCATGGATAATGCCCCAGCTCATGGATATTACCCCAGCTCATGGATAATGCCCCAGCTCATGGATAATGCCCCAGCTCATGGATAATGTCCCAGCTCATGGATAATGCCCCAGCTCATGGATAATGCCCCAGCTCATGGATAATGCCCCAGCTCATGGATAATGCCCCAGCTCATGGATATTGCCCCAGCAGCTCTCATGGATAATGCCCCAGTTCACCTCCTGCGCCGCGTGTTCTGCTCCCTCTGAGCGTCCGGCGCGCTCGCCTGGGGGAGTCACGTGACCAGCCGTGATCTCGCGAGAACTCGGTTGGTGACGTGTTTCCCCCAGGCGAGCACCGAAGCTGCATAGCTTCAGACGCTCGCAGGGAGCGAACACGCGGCGCAGGGTGAGACATCCGCCCTTAGGGTGACGGTGTCACCCTAAGGGCGGGTGTCACCTGGTGAGGCCGCACCCCCCGCCCCCACATTACGACGCCCCTGGTCATAAACCCGTTTATCTGTGGCCGCCGTCAAGCGCGCCGAGAACGGGGATACGTGTTCACAATTCCTCCATCTTCTAATTCCAAGGGAGTTTTTTTGTATTTTGAGATTGTCGGCGGATTTAATTAAAGCGAGTGATGTCAAAAAATGACTATTTTAAACAAAGCCTCTTATTTAAGGCTGACATTAAAGGGTCACTAGCACCGAAAATGCAATGTCCTTATTGTGTTTATTTGATGTTACTGATATCTTGTGTCACTGGGTACATCCATTGTGTGATATTTTGTGTTGTAAACTGCCCCCCCCCCACAGTATCTTTCCATCACTTGTTCCTCACTGTGTGACTTTGGCCATAGAACGGAGTGAATAGGTCAGTCATCCACTCACATCATTGTATTGTGTGGGATGTATTCCAAGAACATCACCAGGGGGAGATCAGTCTTTTGAGCTCCCTGTTTTATCTTATTCAGCTGCCAGCTCTTATCTTGATTAGCCTGGAGAACAATACACCCACTGCCGCCTTATCTAAACATTCCCTCATAAACTGTAGAAGATAAACCACAGCAGTAAAGTAAAACTCTGTATTAGATTTTGGTTAATGTTGCATCATGGGGAAAAAAAATGCACAAAATGCAAATGGGAGATCAAAACCTAACTTTATTTTTCCTTTTTATGTGCAATTACTTCCAAGAAAAAAAACAGAATGTGTCATAGAATGTGTTTTATTTGGAATGCACAAGTAATCTAGTTACAGTTTATGAAAGTGTTCATTTTTAAGCAGTAACTAGCATCCGATCCGGGAGCTCCTGGTTAGTAAACATTAGTTATACATTTTTGATTTTGGAAAAACCCTGCGCTACAGAACATGCCATTCCCCGCTTCAAAAGATCCCACATTGATTAATTGTATCTTGTAGACATTTAGGGTTAATAGGGAAGAAGCATTAGGGGGACATCCTAGAAAGGTGTGTAGAGTTGGAGACTTTGGGTCAGAGGGAGGTTACGGTTCCATAAAACATGGTGCTAGGAAGGGTTTGGGGGTTAGAGGTGAGATATGGTTAGGAAATGATTAGTTAGATGAAAGGTAGGGATCGGATGTGGTTTAGAGCAGACCTCGGGTTAGGAAGTTATTAGCATTATAAATGAATAGGATAGAAAGTGTTTAGACTGGAGCCAAGGAGACATTTGTTATGTGGTGTTAGGATCAGGAAGGCATTAGGGTTATTGAAGGGTTAAATTAGGAAATTATTAGATAAGGATAAAATGTGATAGGGTTAGAGGAGGCATAAAGTCAGGATGTGTTGGGATTAGAGGAGATATTGGGTCAGGACGTGTTGGGAGTTAGGCATAGGGTCAGGATGTGTTCGAGGAGACAAGGAGTCAGGATGTGTTAAAGGAGGCGTAGGGTCAGGACGTGTTGGTTAGGAGGCGTAGGGTCAGGATGTGTTGGTGTAGGGTCAGGACTTGTTATGGGTTAGGCATAGGGTAAGGATGTGTTGAGGGTTGGGCATAGGGTCAGGACGTGTTGGGGTTAGGCATAGGGTCAGCATGTGTTGGGTTAGGAGGCATGGGGTCAGGACGTGTTGGTTAGGCATAGGGTCAGGATGTTTTTGTGGTTAGAGGCAGCATAGAATTAGGATGTGTTACAGGAGGCATGGGGTCAGGACGTATTAGAGGAAACATAGGGTCAGGACGTGTTGGTGGTTAGGCATAGGGTCAGGACGGGTTGGGCATAGGGTCAGGACGGGTTGGGTTGGGCATAGGGTCAGGACGTGTTGGGGGTTGGGCATAGGGTCAGGAAGTCTTGGGGTTGGGCATAGGGTCAGGACGTTTTGGGGTTGGGCATAGGGTCAGGAAGTGTTGGGGGTTGGGCATAGGGTTAGGACGTGTGGGGGTTGGGCATAGGGTTAGGACGTGTGGGGGTTGGGCATAGGGTTAGGACGTGTGGGGGTTGGGCATAGGGTTAGGACGTGTTGGGGTTGGGCATAGGGTCAGGACGTGTTGGGGTTGGGCATAGGGTCAGGACGTGTTGGGGGTTAGGCATAGGGTCAGGACGTGTTGGGGGTTAGGCATAGGGTCAGGACGTGTTGGGGGTTAGGCATAGGGTCAGGACGTGTTGGGGGTTAGGCATAGGGTCAGGACGTGTTGGGGGTTAGGCATAGGGTCAGGACGTGTTTTGAGGAATAGACTTACGGTCAGGACGTTTTGGGAGTTAGGAGGCATAGGGTCAGGACGTGTTGGTGGTTAGGAGGTGTAGGGTCAGGACGTGTTGGTGGTTAGGAGGCGTAGGGTCAGGACATGTTGTTAGGAGGCGTAGGGTCAGGACGTGGTGGTTAGGCGTAGGGTCAGGACGTGTTGGTGGTTAGGGGGCATAGGATCAGGATGTGTTGGTAGTTAGGAGGCATAGGGTCAGGACATGTTGGTGTTTAGGGGCATAGGGTCAGGACGTGTTGGTGGTTAGGGGGCATAGGGTCAGGACATGTTTAGGGGGTGTAGCGCTCACTCCCGGAGGAGCCGCTGAAAATGAACCACGGGTCAGTCTCCCCAAGGAGGTACAACAGTTACATTATCCTTTTACAATATGCACACAGTTTATACAGCATATACAGGTTCAGCAGCATACATGCAGTGGGTTAGAAACACTTTCTCAAGCTGACTCATGTTCTGGGCTACCTCAGCTAACATAGCAGACACTTCGGGCAATCTCTGCACAGTGGTGATGGCCTCTTCAGTGCTATTCCTGGTGAGTCATAGGTAAGTCGCTGGGGCGGTCGAATAGAGCGTTTCTGTTCAGGCTCCTTCCGTTCCTCTTCGGGTGGAAGTACTATAGGTATAGGCTCAGTCCTTATGTCGGCCACTGGAGCAGACACTTCCTCCGAGTACGATCCCTCCAGGGAAGGCATAGAACTATATCGTAAGGCTCGTCTTCAGGAGCTACAGGGTCTCTAACAGTATCCGGGACCCTAACGGAAGCTCAAGGGTTTCAGGGAGTTCCATATTTTCGGGGAATTCCCACTGAAATTCAGGAGCTTCAGCCCTCAAGTTACTTTCCCACTGACAAGGAACTGGGACGACCTCTTCAGGTTCTGGTGAGCGTATCCAATCTAAACAGAAAACTCTCTTCGTCGCTGTCTCTTTCGCTCTCTCCAACAACCGAGTCTGTTGAGACCGAGTGACAGGAGGGACACGTGGAGCATGCGGATTCGCCGGAGGAAGTTTGTTTTCCACTGATATCCTCACAGCCTCTCTCAAAGGTAACAAGTGATTTCGGTGCCAATTCTTGAGGGGACCAGCCTTTCCATCAGGGCGAATCTGATACACCGGAGACCTGGCAGTTGTTTGCAAACAATGTAAACCTGAGAACTCCATCTATCCGCCAGCTTGTGTCTCGCAGTAGCACCCAAATTCTTCAACAGAACCCTATCACCGGGTTGTAGATCCTGTATTCGAACCTTCAAATCATAGTTCTTCTTGTTCCTTTGCTCCCTGTTACCTGAAGTCAAACGGCCTGTTCAAACGCAGAAGCCAGATTCTTCCGAAGTCTATCCACGTAGTTTCTATGAGAAGCTACCGACGTCTGGTCTAAAGATAACCCAAATGCCAAATCAACCGGCAGTCGAGCTTCTCTTCCGAACATAAGACGGTACGGTGAATATCCTGTTGCATCACTCTCCGTACTGTTATATGCATGCACCAGAGTAGCTATGTGACGACTCCAACTCTGCTTCTCCACATTCGACAAGGTCCCCAGCATTTAGCAGCGTGCGATTAAACCTTTCGCTGAGCATCACCCTGAGGGTGGTATGGCGTAGTTCGAGTCTTTTGAATTCCCAACAACTCCAGCAATTGCCCGACCAATCTACTTTCAAAGTCTCTTCCCTGATCAGAGTGTATTCTTCTTGGCAGGCCGTAATGAACAAAGAACTTTTCCATCAGCACCTTCGCCACTGTCGGAGCGCGTTGGTCTTTTGTAGAAAAAGCTTGGGCATAACGGGTGAAATGATCAGTCACTATCAGAATGTTCCCTTGCCCACTAGCATCCGGCTCTAAGCACAGGAAGTCAATGCACACCAAATCCATGGGTCCCTGACTCTGTAGATGGCTCATTGGAGCAGCTCGGGTTGGTAGAGTTTTCCTCTGAATGCACCTCAGACAGGAATGGCAATAACTCTCAACTTCAGCCCTCATGCAAGGCCAATAAAACCTATCTCGCACCAACTTAAAAGTTCTCTCAGCACCCAATGTCCATGCTCATCATGCAATGATCGCAACACACTCTCCCTGTGTTTAGTGGGGAGAAATAACTGTTGAATCTCTTCGGAATTGGTCGAGGGGCCCTTCGGTAGACCACCCCATCCAACATCTTCAACCGCTCCCACTCTTTGTAAACCAATCTGGCCCATCCGGGGAATTGGTTAACAGAATCTCTCGCTGGTTTGTAGTCAGGGCCTTTATGGTCAATGCAATCAAAGGGTCTCTAGCTTGATCCGCTTTCAATCCTGCTTGAAAAGGTAGGTAGATTTTCATCCCTCAATTGCGTAGGGTTACAGTAGAACTCAGGAACAGCCGCGGCCATGACTCCTATGGCCTCCGCTTCAACTCCTCCCTTGACCCGGCGTTCTGTTCCTTGACACAAAGCTTGCACCCCGTCTGGAGTTACCTGAGTCCATTCTGTAGTATAGGTCTTCTCGACAGCATCAGCATCTCGATTGTTCACCCCAGGGCGATACTTCAGGCTGAACCGAAACCCTGACAGAGCGGCCAACCACCGATGTCCCGTTGCGTCCAGTTTCGCAGTAGTAAGAATATAGGTGAGAGGATTATTATCCGTCTTGATCACGAACTCAGCTCCATACAGATAGTCTTTCAACTTGTCCACCACTGCCCACTTCAAGGCTAGGAACTCCAGTTTGTGAGTAGGATAGTTCTTCTCAGAAGGCGCAAGGCTCCGGCTCACATACGCCACAGGCCTCAGCAATCCATCATACTCCTGATATAGGACTCTCCCAGACCTTCTCGGCTGGCATCCACATGTAGTTCATACGGCTTGTGAGGGTCCGCATAGGCCAGAACAGGAGCTCGGGTTAGATTCTCTTTCAGCTTCACAAACGCACCTTCACATTGACTAGTCCATTCACCTTGTATGGACTCTTTAGCTTTCCTTGGTCCTGGAGCGGAGGGTTTCGGTCAGAGACCTTACAGCCTTCTTCGGTGGTTTCTTTCTGTAGGAGTTTGTTCAGCGGCTGAGCTATCTTTGCAAATCCTCCCACAAATCTTCGATAGTATGAGCAGAATCCCAAGAAAGATCTAAGTTCAGTGACGTTTCGAGGTCTAGGCCAAGAAGCTACGGCCTCCAACTTTCGAGGATCTGTCGAAACACCTTCTGCCGAGACTACGTGTCCCAGATATGTGACTGAGGGTAAACAGAACTGGCATTTCTCCAGAGACAATTTCAACCCCTCTTCATGGAGCCTCTTCAAGACCTTCTCCAAACGTTGCTCATGCTCCTCCAGAGTCTTCCCGAACACAATTATGTCATCCAGGTACACTAACACTTCGATTAGATTCATATCCCCGACTGTCTTCTCCATCAACCGTTGAAACGTGGCTGGAGCTCCCGTCAGACCTTGAGGCATTCTATTGAACTCAAAGAACCCCAGTGGACAAATGAACGCAGTTTTCTCTTTGTCTTCAGGGTGCATCGGTATCTGATGATATCCGCTTCGAAGGTCTAGTACACTGAACCACTTTGCTCCAGACAAACACTGTAAGGCATCTTCAATCCGAGGAGTGGCATATTGGTCGGGGATGGTTCTTCGGTTCAGGGTGCGATAGTCTATGCACAAGCGGACAGAACCATTCTTCTTCCGGACCAGCACTATTGGAGATGCATATGGGCTCCTGGACTCTTGAATCACATTGGTTCTCTGCAACTCATTTAGCTGTTCTCGCAGATCATCCAAGTCTCCCAGCGGAACTCGCCTTGACCTTTCACGAAACGGCTTGTCTTCTTGCAACCGAATGCGGTGTTCCGTACTCTTAGCCAGGCCCACATCGAACTCATCTTTCGAGAATAATTCTTTCCACTTTAGAACTTGAGACTGAAGACGTTTCTTCCACTCAGGTGAGATGGGGGCGTCTTTAGGGTAGAATCTTTCATCCGAAATCTCTTTATCCACTCCCCCTCCTAAATCAGTGGAGAGGGGTGTAGCAGACTCTACTTGCCCGATAGGCATTCGTGCTTTAAGAACTACTGGAGAATCTGTCACATTGCACACACTGACCGAGACTCTTCCTCGTGTTCTCTTCAAGGCTTTTGTGGAGATTATTTCAGGAATTACTTCGACTCCGATTTCACTCCCATGACTGACATCGGTTCCCAGCACCACATAGGGGCCTGGTTGCGATCCGTTCAACTTGACTGAAACCTGGAAGCTCGCTACTTCTCCTGTTTGCAGAACCTTCTCTGTCCCACCCAGTCTCCACAGTCTTCCCACCTCAGCAGGTGCTTTCCGTTCTTCAACCATCCTCTGATAGACCGGTCGTAACATGGGGTGCACTCCTTGAGTTGACCCTTCTCCACTACGATGGGGGTCAGGAGACGCCGCACCAGGTCCGTGTTCGTCCCCACTATCAGAGAGCTTCTGTTTGCACCCGAGGGTCGGGGGCACACAATGGCCAAGGCGTCACAGCCCCCAGACTGTCCGATGACTTCAGATCCAATCTCCAACCTTACTTGCAGATACCCGTCATAAGGGAGTTTCTCAGTGCCGATACCCCATATTTCCAAATCCTTCAATTCTTGCAGAGGAATGTGCTTTAAGTGTTTCTCATAGAAGTCTTTATAAATCAAAGTCACTTGAGCCCCTGAATCTAACAGAGCTTTGGTGTAGACTCCCTCCACTTGGATTGGCACAATCGGAGAAGGACCTATCAGCTGGTCAGGAACTTGGTGGAGGTATCCGGACGCTTAGACCCAGTTTGCTGGACCCTGGCCTTTTTCTTGGCCCGTGCAGGTTTTGGGTGTGCATTGCCTCCCCATGACGCAGACCCGGATGCTAAGGGAGTGACTCTTTCCATTCTGGCAGGCTCAGCAGTTGGCTTGACTTTGGGCCCTCTTGCCCTCTTAGTTTTAAATTGGTTCTGGAGCGAGATTCAACTTCTGGGCACCTAGGTTGCTCCTTTACTGGTGCCCTCTGGCGTTTCCCGCTGGTGGAGTAGATAACAGTCCCTCTAGGGCTTTCAGCAGCCACTCAACTTTATCCTTCTCAGGCTTCCGGCCTTTACACTGCGCACGGAAATGGCCCATTTCTCCACAACCGAAACATCTCTTCCTCGAAAGTGGAGACACGGTTGCTTGTTGCGGTTCTGATAAGAGATTTGAACCAGACGCCACGGCAACTTCAGTGTCTGCATACCTGTTAGGAACTTTTGCATTTCCCCCTGCATCTCGGTCACCTTCATCAACACCCTGCACAATTCGGCGTGCGCTTTCTGCAGTTCAGTTTGAGCTTCCTGTACCTTCTTTACAGTCTTGAACAACTCGCTTCGTTCAGAGAGTTCGATTCTTTAGCAGCCTTTTCGACGAATTTAAAACCGACTAACTGCTCCTGTTCATCCAGGTCAGATCCATAGGTGTCTAACGAGTCGTTTTCAGGCTGCAGACCGTCGTTATATCTTGCAGGTTGTGCATAAGCCCTTTCTCCCCGCCTGAAGGATTTCTCTTCCAGCAGAGCCTCCTCCTCTCGTACAACTCGGATAAGTTCCAGGTACTTCAACTCTTGATTGACTGCTCTGCTTCTCAGCTGCATCATCACCGGATCTAACGGTTGAGAGCCCCTCAGGATCTGCTTTATTCGTATCTTATCTACGTCAGCCGGTTTGGCCCCTTCCTTGAGAGTATTTGGTGCAGAATCTTATCCAAGCGCCGCATGTAATCAATCATTCTCTCACCTCTCTTCTGATAGGTGTGTTCGTACTGATATACTAGTTCCGCTGCCTTTTCTGTTCGCCCAAACACTTCTTCAAGAACGTTCAGATAATCCAAAGCAGTACAATCTTTTTACTCAGTTTTAGGTTTCTCACCGCTTCTGACGCAGGTCCCTTTAAACTCTCGGTGATCCTTTGCTTTTTCTGGGCCTCAGGGACGTCCCACTCATCCAGTGCCTGCATCGCCTGTTCCACCCATTCCTCAAAGGTTTCTTCTCCCGCCGGAGTTGGTACATTTCCTGTAAAGTTCCTTAACCGTCGATAACCGAAATTAGTGTGAGGAGGGCTTGTTTTCTGACATTTAGCCAGCAAATCTCCAATAGCCACGATAAATTCAGGCCCGATCATGGCCAACGGACTGGGCGCGGGAACACTTTCGGCTTCGCCACGTGGCGCACTTGGCTGAATCAGTTGGACTTCCACCTCATCGGTCAGCTCCACGCTCGCGCCCCGAAAACATGCTGGAATACCTTTTCTCCATTCGAGAAGAACATGCGTGTGAGAGGTATCTGGGTTTTTCTTAATGTCCAGAATTAACCCCCGATGATCTGACGCTAGCGTGGCCATGGCCTGGCGAATCTGATCTTCGGCCCAAGTGTCTGCAGGAATATCCATGACTATGCAACATGCTAACTGACTACTGTGCTCCCCACACCATTCGGCAGCAGTGTCTGGATCCATATTTAACCCTTTAGATGCGGTTTTTCCAGAGACTGAATCCCGGAAACGAGCCCCCACGTGTAGCGCTCACTCCCGGAGGAGCCGCTGAAAATGAACCACGGGTCAGTCTCCCCGCACTAGGGAATAAATATACTCCAACACGCTGGACAGTTTTACAATTTAAAAGGTTTACTAAAAGGTTTGCAGCTCTTAAGACACGGTATATGCAGGAAGATTTACAGTACTTTCGTAACACGATAAACGCGTAGCGGTAAAAGAAACAAAAACACGAGGGCTTCGTATTTTCGGAAAAAAACCCCGACCGAGCAGAAAATTAAAAGATACGAAATTCGAGGAAAAACCGCGTAGCGGGACACAATAAAATACACAGTTCTCGTATCACGGTGAACGCGCAGCGGGAACAAAAAGAGGAAAAATGTTCGGAATGTAACTTTAACTTTGCCCCCTTGTCCGGTTCAGAAAAGGAAAATGAGTCCTGCACAGGTTAAGTCCCAGAACATGAGGTGATATGTATTTGTGTGTGTAGGGTACCCGGGTACTTCTCAACTGGCCAGTGAGTTTACTTCAGCGATGTCTTCGACTAGTCAGTTGGGGCCCTGTGGGTTTTAGAAGGAAACAGCAGCGTACGCTCTTATTTAAACCCGGCCTTGGGGCCTCTCACCCATCCAGCGCAAGCTTTAGATTCGGCTGGCCCAGGACGCCTCTCCGCTCGATGTTGCTGGGGGATGCCGACCACCGGATCTGTTGTCTGGCCCTCTGTCTGTCAGCCGCGACTCATCCAGCTTACCGCCTGCTCCCCGCTTCGATCGACCGCGGTACTCCTCACTCCTGGGGTCTTCTCTCCTTCAGCTGCACTTGAATAGCATAGAGGGTGAGGTCTGTGTCCCGCAAGCTGAGTGAGACAATCCTGAAAGCCCGATCCACTCTGTCTGCGCTCCGGCCTATCTTTGGTCTCTCTCTTTACTTTGTGCATCCGCTCTCCTTGACTCCCTGGCGCGCTCTCCCTGTTCTCCACGAGGTGCAGGATGTACAGCTCTCCACAAACCCACCCACTTCCTGTTTCTTCGCAAAGCATGCATGGACATGTAGTTCAAGTGTCCAGGGTCTTTAATCGTGATAGTCTCCATCTTGTGGCCAAAAATGGGTACTGCCACAGTAAACTTTAACACATCGCTACAGGGGCATAGGGTTAGGACATGCTGGTTAGGTGTAGGGTCAGGACGTGTTGGTGGTTAGGAGGCGTAGGGTCAGGAGGACGTGTTGGTGGTTAGGCGTAGGGTCAGGACGTGTTAGTGGTTAGGAGGCGTAGGTTCAGGACGTGTTGGTTAAAAGGCGTAGGGTCAGGACATGGTGGTTAGGCGTAGGGTGAGGATGTGTTGTTGGTTAGGAGGCGTAGGGTCAGGACGTGTTGTTGGTTACTAGGAGGCGTAGGGTCAGGACATGTTGGAGGTTAGGAGGCATAGGGTCAGGACGTGTTGGTGGATAGACTTACGGCCAGGATGTGTTGGGGGTTAGGAGGCATAGGGCCAGGACATGTTGGTCAGGAGGCATTGGGTCAGGATGTGTTGGTGGTTAGGAGGCATAGGGTCAGGACATGTTGGTTAGGAGACATAGGGTCAGGACGTTTTGGGTTAGAGGTGGCATAGGGTCAGAACGAGTTGGGGGTTAGGCATAGGGTCAGGACGTGTTGGGGGTTAGGCGTAGGGTCAGGACGTGTTGGGGGTTAGGCGTAGGGTCAGGACGTGTTGGGGGTTAGGCGTAGGGTCAGGACGTGTTGGGGGTTAGGCGTAGGGTCAGGACGTGTTGGGGGTTAGGCATAGGGTCAGGACGTGTTGGTTAGGAGGCATAGGGTCAGGACGTGTTGGGGGTTAGGCATAGGGTCAGGACGTGTTGGTTAGGAGGCATAGGGTCAGGACGTGTTGGTTAGGAGGCATAGGGTCAGGACGTGTTGGTTAGGAGGCATAGGGTCAGGACGTGTTGGTTAGGAGGCATAGGGTCAGGACGTGTTGGTTAGGAGGCATAGGGTCAGGAACGTGTTGGTTAGGAGGCATAGGGTCAGGACGTGTTGGTTAGGAGGCATAGGGTCAGGACGTGTTGGTTAGGAGGCATAGGGTCAGGACGTGTTGGTTAGGAGGCATAGGGTCTGGACGTGTTGGTTAGGAGGCATAGGGTCAGGACGTGTTGGTTAGGAGGCATAGGGTCAGGACGTGTTGGTTAGGAGGCATAGGGTCAGGACGTGTTGGTTAGGAGGCATAGGGTCAGGACGTGTTGGTTAGGAGGCATAGGGTCAGGACGTGTTGGTTAGGAGGCATAGGGTCAGGACGTGTTGGTTAGGAGGCATAGGGTCAGGACGTGTTGGTTAGGAGGCATAGGGTCAGGACATGTTGGTTAGGAGGCATAGGGTCAGGACGTTTTTGGGTTAGAGGTGGCATGGGCTCAGGATGTGTTTGGGTTAGGAGGCATAGGGTCAGAGCGTGTTACGGTTTAGAGGAGGCATGGGGTCAGGACATGTTGGAGGCATTGGGTCAGGATGTGTTGGGGTTAGGAGGACATGTTGGAGGCATAGGGTCAGGGCATGTTGGGGTTAGGAGGCGTAGGGGCAGGACGTGGTTAGAGGAGGTGTAGGGGCAGGACTTGTTAGAGGCGGCGTAGGGGCAGGACGTGTTTAGAGGCGGCGTAGGGGCAGGACGTGTTTAGAGGAGGTGTAGGGGAAGGACGTGTTTAGAGGAGGCTTAGGGGAAGGATGTGTTAGAGGAGGCGTAGGGGCAGGATGTGTTAGAGGAGACGTAGGGGCAGGACGTGTTGAGGATGGAGGCGTAGGGCATAAAATTAGGATGTGTAAAATAGTTTAGGGTTCATTAGACGTAAGTCTAAAGTTGAGGGTTACCTGCCTGCTGACTTTATATTGGTTACAGCTGTTATACATATAGGAGCAGCTATATGGGAGCAGAGTTGGCGTGCCATATTCTCCATGTTTTCTCTCAAATGTGATAAGTACACTGCTTAGGCTTTGGTCACACAAGCGCACGGAATGCGTTTTTTGTGACTGCGCTTCCCGGTGTCCGACGCAGCTTTGTGAGGGCCACACGGTGTACCGTGTGCACAATTTGCGTGCGCTAACTCCAGATGTCATTTCTGCCTCCCCGTTAAAAAGCTGCGCCGGACGCAGAGGGGGCTACAAAGTGCGTTCTTCCATAGGAGGATCGAGCTTTGCAGCGCTGAGCGCACTAACTACGTTCAGCGAGGTGGCCACACGGACGTCCACTCTCACGGACGTTCCTTCCGCTGATAGAATGCTCATGTGACCACAGCCTTAGACAGCCACTTGGGTTTTTTATTATCTTGGTCTTCTTTCCACTTCAGACAAGGGTTCCAGCCATTGAAATATTAACTAAAGCAAAAACTTAAAATCTTCTCCGTTTGAGGAGGCTAATAGCACTGGCAGCTAAGCCTTCTCCCAGTGACAAAACGGCATCAAGAAATGAAAACCTTCCATTGTTTTCTCACCCCCATCTTTCAGCTTCACTTGTGTCCTGGCTGCTAATGAGAGATGTGGGCATGCTATATGGCCTGGTAATGGTAAATCAAACTGGTGTAGCGGCTGCTGATGGTAACCCTATAAGAAGGGACAAGGGGCTTTTTCCAGCTGCTTAATAATATATCTTCCGTCAATAAACCTACCACAGAAACCTATCACTCTTTCATGTTGATGAGGTGCGTGTTATAAGGTGCTGCCCTTCTGTGTGTAGATAGGTTTCCGTGATGCTTTCGGGACGTTTTGGTTGTGGGGTAACCAGCGTTGGGAGGGCTTTGGGTGAGTGTTGGCTACTGTGTTATAGAGCGTTATTTTAAAGCATACTATTATCACCTGTACAGCGTATTGAGAACTTTACACCCTCCTAATCTGTGCTTTGTGATTAATATTTAACCAGGCCGAGTCCTCCCATGATTTGACACGTGACGTGGGCTTCTTGCAGGCTTTTTGTATGTGTTTAATACCTGCAGTTGCCCCCCATTAAAGCAAGATAATGGACCTACTGGTGAAAGCCGGCATTCAGGATGTATGGGATTCAAAGGGTTATTTTTCAGGGTGATGCAAGCACTGCTAAGACCGGGTCAGACGAGCGTACTTCAGAGCGGAAGGAACGTCCATGTGTGTGGACGTTCCTTCCACTCGACGCCCGTCTGGCCACCTCGCCGAGCGCAGTCAGTGCGCTCAGCGCTGCAAGTCTCGTTCCCCCTATAGAGGGTCACACTTTGCAACCCCTTCGACGTGCGTCTAGCGTTTCGACGAGGAGGCTTTGTCCGCAAATGCTTAATGCGCATTTCGCACACGCGCTCAAGCGTGTGACTGGCCTCGTTGCAGCGCCACAGCACTGAGATGGACACCCGTAGGCACGTCAGTACAGGTGCACCCAGGGCCGGCGCTGCCGCTAGGCGAACTAGGCGGGCGCCTAGAGCGCAGTGCCCACCTAGGGCGCAGCCGGCCCGACCACTTAAAAAAGACAATTGGCCGCGGGGCAGTCTGGGGCGGCCGCGTGCTGCAGTCAGCCCCAATATGTGCCGGCGTCAAGGAGATGGAGCCTCTGTCTCCTTGACGCCAGCTGCGACGCTAGCACGTATTGGGACTGGCTACGAGGAGGTGGAGAGAGACGGAGCTGGAGCGGCAAATATACCCATGTGTGAGCTGGGGCAAATATACCCATGTGTGAGCTGGGGCAAATATACCCATGTGTGAGCTGGGGCAAATATACCCATGTGTGAGCTGGGGCAAATATACCCATGTGTGAGCTGGGGCAAATATACCCATGTGTGAGCTGGGGCAAATATACCCATGTGTGAGCTGGGGCAAATATATCCATGTGTGAGCTGGGGCAAATATATCCATGTGTGAGCTGGGGCAAATATATCCATGTGTGAGCTGGGGCAAATATATAATCATGTGTGAGCTGGGGCAGATATCCATGTGTGAGCTGGGGCAATATATTCATGTGAGAGCTGGGGGCAAATATACCCATGTGAGCTTTCTTTTTTTGGCGGGGGTGCAAGTAGCTGGTCTTGCCCAGGGTGCAAAATAGTCTAGCACCTGCCCTGGGTGCACCGAGTGCGCTCGTCTGACACCGGCCGTAGTCGCCCAGAAAAGGGCCCTATTCCAAAGTCGGTGCTAAATTAACCAGCTGTTGTAAATTTACCAAAGTCATAATAGGGCTCTATTACCTACTTCGCACTAACATGGAGAAAATCTGCAGCTGCCTAACGCGACATTCCAGGGCAGGTCGCTAGCTCAGCACCTTACCCCGGAAAGCAGCGCTAACCGCTGGGATACTCACAGTAGCACTTCTGCGCCACCTGGAGTCTGTAGGGCTCGATGGTGTGTTGCACTTCCAGGCCGCGAGCCCTGCCCTATGGAGTGATTGCGGTGGGAGACTGGGAACTACATTGTAGCTATATTTTATTTATATAGCACTAATGGGTGTACACAGCGCTTTGAAGGTTACGTTACAGTAGGGGGAGGTGCAGTAGTTCTACAGTGTATATTTTATTACAATAACAGGTGTAAACAGCGATTTACAGGTTACATTACAGTAGAGAAGGTGCCGTAGTTATACCATGTATCTATATTTTATTTATATAGCGGTAACAGGTGTACACAGCACTTTGCAGGTTAGAATACACTAGAGAAAGTGTAGTACGTGCCGTAGTTATACCATGTATCTTTAATTTCGTTATATGACAGTAACGTGTACACAGCACTTTGCCGGTTACATTACACCAGAGGAGGCACAGTAAGTGCCGTACAGTAGTTATACCATGTATCTATATTGTATTTATATAGTCGTAACAGGTGTACACAGCACTTTGCAGGTTACGGTGCAGTAGTTATACCATGCATCTTTTTTTTTATAGCAGTAACAGGTGTACACAGCACTTTGCAGGTTACATTACAGTAGAGAAGGTGCAGTAAGCGCAGTAGTTATACCGTGTATATATTTTGTATTTATATATTAGTAACAGGTGTACACAGCACTTTGCAGGTTACGTTACAGTAGAGAAGGTGCAGTAAGCGCAGTAGTTATACCGTGTATATATTTTGTATTTATATAGCACTAATGGGTGTACACAGCACTTTGCAGGTTACGTTACACTAGAGAAGGTGCAGTAAGCGCAGTAGTTATACCGTGTATATATTTTGTATTTATATAGCAGTAACAGGTGTACACAGCACTTTGCAGGTTACGTTACACTAGAGAAGGTGCAGTAAGCGCAGTAGTTATACCGTGTATATATTTTGTATTTATATAGCAGTAACAGGTGTACACAGCACTTTGCAGGTTACGTTACACTAGAGAAGGTGCAGTAAGCGCAGTAGTTATACCGTGTATATATTTTGTATTTATATAGCAGTAACAGGTGTACACAGCACTTTGCAGGTTACGTTACACTAGAGAAGGTGCAGTAAGCTCAGTAGTTATACCGTGTATATATTTTGTATTTCTATAGCAGTAACAGTGTACACAGCACTTTGCAGGTTACGTTACACTAGAGAAGGTGCAGTAAGCGCAGTAGTTATACTGTGTATTTTGTATTTATATAGCAGTAACAGGTGTACACAGCACTTTGCAGGTTACGTTACACTAGAGAAGGTGCAGTAAGCGCAGTAGTTATACCGTGTATATATTTTGTATTTATATAGCAGTAACGGGTGTACACAGCACTTTGCAGGTTACGTTACACTAGAGAAGGTGCAGTAAGCGCAGTAGTTATACCGTGTATATATTTTGTATTTATATAGCAGCAGTGGCGACTCTAGGAACAATATTTAGGGGGGGCACAGAAGATACCGCAGTCAAAACTGGGGGGGCGCTAATAATTTTCACCACTAAATCATACCACTGAATAAAACTAAGAGCCCTATCACCTGGTGTGAGCTAAAACACCATCACTAAAGGATAAATTTAGCGCAGACTAACAGATCACCTTGTCTGCGGTAGTCCATAAACAAGGTCGTTTGGCGCACGCTAGGAAAACTCTAAGACCCGAGCTGAGACCCAGCGCTAATGCAGTTGTGTACAGGATAGAAACACTAATAATTACTGACCTAATGTGTTTGGTCTAATTTGCATCTTTTGCTGCACATCATCCATTAAGTGAATATTTTGTACCGCGCTACTTCTTATGAGTGTGATATACTGAGTTGCATTGATTCCATCCATCAGCATTGCTATAGCCACACAGTGCCCATCCGATACACATCATTCATTCAATTTAATGTTTTTTATTGGTGTCTTCTTGCAAAGTTTGTATTAATAAAGTTGTTTAGTGTGTACAGGATAGAATTGTTTTTTCTTTCCCAGTGCAGAGTGCCGGGCCATACCTATCCCCCGCCCTCACAAGCTTGAATATGAACACATACAGTGAATAACCTCACACCCTGCATTATTAAAAGCCTCCAAGGTGGCCGTATCCTCCAGGTTTTGATGCACACATATATTAAGGCTGATGGGCATTGCATGATAAATGCCACCCAGCAGCATGTAGAATCCTTACACTGCATTTAATAAATCCAAAAGGAAGGCCAGGTGAGCGTCAAAAAATTCCCTGCTGCAGCATATAAATAATACATGTTTCAGGGCAAGACTTATCCATGTGTTACTTTAAACATGGTCCACACGGTCACCCTAATATTCAACCACTTCCATACTATGAATAACCCCCAGCATAAAATGTTAAAAATTAGGCAATATATTAGGATATATGTGGATAAAGGACACTTTTATAATAGAGCCTACTGCAACAGCAACGACAATGCGGACCAGATCCATTACTATGTGAATGGGGCCAAGAGAACACATGTGCTGCATTCCTTTCAATTGCCTGTTAATTTTGGGCGAGGGCCTGTTTTTTCTGTTTTTTTGGAGATAGCACCAGGGTTGAGCAGTAGGTAAAATGTTGCAATTAGCGCCCCTAAAAAATTAGCGCTGGCACCAAGTGATCTGTTAGCTGCAAAAGCGCTAGAGATCTCTAGCGCTCCCCATGTTAAGTAAAGGACGCGGAAAGTACATTAAGCTTGCGCTACAAATCGCTAATAGCAACGCACTAAGTGATTTTTCCCGTTTGAAGCGGGAGGCAAACGATCTGTTGGTCAGGCGCTAGACGCCATTAACCTGGCGCTAACGCATAACCACACCGACGCAAGGGTTAGCTCACACCAGGTAATAGTGCCCTAAATAAGTATATATAAGATTCCAAAACCCCAGAGTAATGTGATGCAATGAGTAATGTGACGCAATGATGCCTTTTTATTGTACTAACCTGATACTTTATTTGCCGCAATTCGGCAGTTTTCGCTGAATGTCTGATAGCTGCTTCAGCGACTCCACTTTTAGCAAATTACAGTGACCATTCACTAAATAGGGAATTCACTATATTTTAGGCGAAATGAATTCCCCGAAATGTGCCGAAAAGCAGAGGATCTAAAGATGATTAGACCCTTTAGATTCTAACTTCCATAATAACCCCTAAAATGCCATAAACTCAGGGAAATACAATAAAAATAATAAACAATGTGGCATTTAGCTACCCCTTAACCCCTAATATGCCATTAATCATGGGAAAACATGAAATGAATACACTGTGCGGCATGTAGCTACCTATTAACCCCTACAATGCAATTAAACAAGGAAAAAATAATATGTATACTGTGAGGGATGAAGCCAACCCATTAACCCTTAATATACAACTAAACCAAGGCAAAAACTAACGTAATACACAATGTAATGTATAGTCAGAACATTAACCACTTCACTGCTGAACCATTTCAACCCTGTGAAAATGCTTAAGATTAAGTGCCCGTTATTTAATGTTTTATGACTTTTATTTCAAACGGAGTATGGTCATGTTGGGTATCATTGGAAAGGCCAGAATCTGCCCTTTCCAATGACACATAGATTGTCCATATACGATGCACCGGGACGGAGATACAGCGGTCCGAAAAGGTGTGGGAAGCTGGATGCTGATTTTTGGTGGGGGGCACATGGGGGGGGGCAAGGAATAACCTAGGGGGGCAATTGCCCCCCCTTGCCCCCCTGTAGAGTCGCCTATGTATAGCAGTAACAGGTGTACACAGCACTTTGCAGGTTACGTTACAGTACAGAAGGTGCAGTAAGCGCAGTAGTTATACCGTGTATATATTTTGTATTTATATAGCAGTAACAGGTGTACACAGCACTTTGCACGTTACGTTACACTAGAGAAGGTGCAGACTGGCAGCAAATACTTGAAAACGAGAGAAATCTCAATGTATCCTTCCTGGTAAAATCCTTTATAAATAAAATAGCTAAAAATGAGCCCTGGTTGTGTTTCTCGCAGTATTCGCTTTTCCGGTGACCCTTGTATTAAGGCAGTGTTACAGTAAGCCATCACATCACGTCTCACACATGTTCAGCCCAACACACCCACATCACCCAACACAGCACAGGGTGAATAGGGAAACGCTTCCTGTGAGAGATCTCATATCTTAAAAACCAGACTGCGATGCGGTGACAGAAGGGAAGTCATGCCGTAAAGTGATATTCTAGTGCCAAAACCATACATCCGATTTCATGTCGTTTTAGCTCCAATGGGCTGATGAAATGCATGTTTTAAACCACGCAAAAGGGATCGTATCTCAACGTAGGGCAGCATCCACATTGGGGCCATTGGAGCTGCAGCTCCAGGCCCATCCCCTGAAAATACTGCCCAGACGAAAGTTAAAGACAGACCAGCCACCGGAAGGAAGCGACATGACCTGCCCGGAAGAGACCGTGCCTAGAAAGGAGAGGCAAGTTTTAAAACTCCAAAAAACAAGGAGGGTGTGAACTGGGCTTAATTATTTTAATTTTTTTTTGGGAGGGGTTTGTCCCTTTTTAATGAATTTGGTGCCAACTGCCTCTGTCCAATAGAGTGATAAGAATACAGGTACAGCGGCGTGATAGAGAGGGATGGGACAGCAGGGGCACAATGCTGGATGAAAGGGATGAGGCGGGGCACAACAACAATGTGGGGTGAGAGGGCTGGAACAGATGCACAATGTGGGGTGAGAGGGCTGGAACAGATGCACAGTGCGGGTGAAAGGGCTGGAACAGATGCACAGTGCGGGTGAGAGGGCTGGAACAGATGCACAGTGCGGGTGAGATGGCTGGAACAGATGCACAGTGCGGGTGAGAGGGCTGGAACAGATGCACAGTGCGGGTGAGATGGCTGGAACAGATGCACAGTGCGGGTGAGAGGGCTGGAACAGATGCACAGTGCGGGTGAGATGGCTGGAACAGATGCACAGTGCGGGTGAGATGGCTGGAACAGATGCACAGTGCGGGTGAGAGGGCTGGAACAGATGCACAGTGTGGGTGAGATGGCTGGAACAGATGCACAGTGCGGGTGAAAGGGCTGGAACAGATGCACAGTGTGGGTGAGAGGGCTGGAACAGATGCACAGTGCGGGTGAGAGGGCTGGAACAGATGCACAGTGCGGGTTAGAGGCTGGAACCGATGCATAGTGCGGGTTAGCGGGCTGGAACAGACGCACAGTGGTGGGGGTGAGGAGGGCTGGGACAGACGCACAGTGGTGGGTGAGTGAGGGGCTGGAACAGACGCACAGTGGGGGTGAGGAGGGCTGGAACAGACGCACAGTGGGGGTGAGGAGGGCTGGAACAGAGGCACAGTGGGGGTGAGGAGGGCTGGGACAGATGCACAGTGGTGGGGGTGAGGAGGGCTGGGACAGATGCACAGTGGTGGGGGTGAGGAGGGCTGGGACAGATGCACAGTGGTGGGGGTGAGGAGGGCTGGGACAGACGCACAGTGGTGGGGGTGAGGAGGGCTGGGACAGACGCACAGTGGTGGGGGTGAGGAGGCTGGGACAGATGCACAGTGGTGGGGGTGAGAGGGCTGGGACAGATGCACAGTCGGGTAAAGACAGAGCGAGGTTGAGAGGGAAATGATCGCGGTACACCAAAATCTTTAGCTCTAGATCCGTAAAGCCCATAATCCAGCAATTTGGTACCAGACATGACTGAGTCGCACTCACTGGCTGGATGTGACTAGAGCACGGGTTTTAACATTTAGACAGCAATGCACTAAGGGGAAAAAGAACACAAACATTAAGTGAAAAGTGACTGAGCCTTAGAGCATTGTTCGTATCAACGCAAAACTTACGAAAAAGAGTGACTTTTCACTGATGGACAAAACGCCTGCGAGTGCAGCTTTCATGACTTGTTATATATGTACAGACATGTTTCAAGATAAAATAAGCAGAACTATAGAGCTGAACGTCTACAATGCCATGAGCAGCGGTGACTCAACAAATTCCAAAACAGCCAGGTGTCAGAATGGTTGGCACCACTTTTTACCATTTTATCAGGAATTTGCCATACCTTGCTCTTAAAGGAACAGTCTTACTTAAGTTGCCCTCTCCCCTTTTCTTTCCCCCTTTAATGATTGCGCAGGTTCTGCTGATGGCATCTGCACAATTTCTTTTAAATACTTGTGTAACAGATCTCCGGCCTAATATCTGCTAATGCCACTCCCTTACCGGACATCCGTTCTCCCACCAGCGATCTTTCACGCCTTCGCCAGGCCTTAGCTGAATCTTAAGGATAGGTACAATTAAAGAGTATATTCAGGAAGTGACATTGGCAGATGTGACCCTGTCTTGGTACAGAGATCTGTCACAAGCGTGCCATGTAATCACAGCCTGAGCATCAGACTGTCTGTTTGGTAACGGATTGGAGATTGCACAAGCAGACAATAGTCTAAAGGAGTGTTAATGTTTGGCAAACAGAGACCACTCATTCCTTTCACTGATATATAACACATTCTATGGGGGGGTTAGACGGGCTGCAGTGACGCACAGTAATGATACTAGAAATAATAAACACAGACAATAACCATATTAACAATATTCACACATTACACAAACACTCTGTTACCCTTCTAGGTAGGGATGCACCGAAATTTCGGCCACTGAAAATTATCGGCTGAAAGTGGTGTTTTCAGTTTCAGCCAAAATGGAAATTCAGGCGAGTCCCCGGCCTCCAGGCCCAGGTTCTCATGTCTGATTTGGTTTCGGTATCGGTTTCTGGCGAACCAATCCCGAATTTTCAGTATCGGCCTGAAATTTCCATTTAGGTGCAGCCCTACTTCTAGGATCAGGGTCACTTGGACATGGGAGAAGGCTGGGGAATAAAATGACGTGTCAGACCCCCCCCCCGAAGCCACAGTCCCACACCTCCCAACAGTAATGCCAACTCCAGGGACCCCCACTTCAAAGTGACAGTCGTCACTTTTTTTAGTTTAATAAAAAAGCTCAAACACTTTGCGTGGGAACAGCACATACACTGCTCCCACGCTACTGTCCAATGACCCAAAGGTCAAATGGTTGCACAGACCCTGCCTCTTCTGCCACGGAGATCAAAAGAAAAAGCAGAATCCATTAACGACAGGTATTGGCAGCCAGTAACGTTTGTTTCTCATTACCATCCGCAGTGATCTGATAACAGCGTCTTATTCTCTGGCTGCCTCCACATTACAGATTCCTATACTTTGTTAATGTGCAGTAGGCAGCCTGCATTGCTGGGCACCAAGAGAAGTTTGCAGCCATTAATGGTTCGGTCAGATAAAGGGCCTAAGCGTTTATTTTAAAAATCGGTGACACTTAATAATCTTCTCATTCCACGACGCGATCTGTTGCTTCCGTTCCTTTCACCAGCAGCAGAATGAGACTGGGGACAAATAGATCCTGGGCTCCTTCCAGGAATCCTCTGCGGCGCTGTGGTCTTGCTGCTGGGTCGCGCAGGGCTCCATGTATGTGTAACGGAGCGCCGTTTGGTTTCATCCATTCAGTGTGTCTCAGTTGAAGGACACATGAACTCTGTTCCGGTTAAATAAACAATATGGCACGGGTGGGGATGCAGATAAGAACAACTAGAAATTATTCTTTTAAAAAAAGTTTGAAAAAGACAAAGCTTATAGCCTATAATGCCTACTCTCCTGTATTGATATGTGGGGTATTGGGGGCAGGGCCAGATTAAGGGGTTCAAGGGCCTTGGCATGAAGATTTCAGTGCCAACAGTAACCGCCCAATTATAGAAGGGGATAAGAAGGGGTGCATATTGTCATGGGAGCGTTTGACTTGATCCCTAGGAATTGTGTGGTAGCAATTATCCAAGTTGTTCAACAGTGAATGGGGTCTAGTGGAGTGCTTACACTGCCCCCTGCTGCATGCAAAAAGTATTCAGATTTTTGGGCTAGTGAGGGTATTCTGCCATGCACAGTGACTGTTGCGTTTCTTGTGGAATTCAGGAATGCGATCGTTAGGAATTAGAAGTTTGAGAGGCTGTATGTATCTTAATGAGCAAACCTTGAGTAAATAATTGCTCCACACTGACATTTTTAGGGGACACTACATGTTTTTTGCCTTGTTGTAAATACATATCATTAAATTTAGCAAATACAAAACCCCCACGGCGCAAATGTCCACGAAACCCTAAACTGAGATCAAAAAGGCTTGTGAACAGACCATCTAACTTACCTTGGCTTCCTGGAAATGGATACTCTGAAGCCGGCATATTCCAGAGCTTCTCATACAAGTAAACCGTATCTTGTCAAACCCAAACCTATACTATTGATTTATGATCAAAGCATAGAGTCCCACGTAATATACAGAATAAAGGATGAAAACCACAAAATACATATCATATTTGCAGATTTACATATTGATTAGACTCCAGCGATTATGAAGTAAACAGAAGGTCCCAGGAATCCAATCCAAAGGGGCGACTAGACTTTATTTATTTTTCATCCCTTATTAATTTCACCTTTTTTTTTTTGTCCTTTTTTATTGTTATATATATTTTTATATCTCCGCCTCAGTTCTTCTTGTATACCTTCCCTTTTTTTTTTTTCATTTATATTGAAAGAGTAATTTTTTGATATTTTATTTATGTGGAAACCATTCTTTTATTACCATATCGTGGGCACTATTACATGCATTTTAAGATGAGCGATTTTGGCCATCTATTATTCCGTATTGCGTGAGATGTTATTTTGTATTACGTGGGTGTTATGGATCCTGGTACCCCAGGCGCCCCTTTCCGCTGAACCCAGGAGACATTCGTACCCGCAGTAGATGACGCATAAACTGAGGAGTTCTTGCAGATTCAAAATCCAAATGGAGACTGATTTTTATTTTCATTTTAGAATAGGAAAAACACGCACACAGGGGGAAGGTACAGAAACAATGGAAAAACACTGTCACGGTTCTCGGATCCCACCACGCAGTCCTTAAAGCCCAACACTCCACAGAGCCCAGAAGCTACCAACAGGGTAGCCGTAGAAGAATCCCTAACTGTCTGGTCCTTAGAATTGGCCAGGTATAAGTATACTAGCTAGACAGAAAGGGTTAATCAAAGACAATGTCGTAATACAAAACCAGGTTAGCAACACGGGGGTAGTCAGACGAGCCAGAATCAGGAATACAGAGTATAGAATAGTCAAAGGGAATAGCCGGGTCAATATCAGTGCGGAAGCGTAGTACAAGAAAATAGTCTAGGGCAACGGAAGGCAGAATAGTCAGAAAACAAACAGAGGTCAATAACAGGTTCAATCACGAGAGAATAAAAGTACAGGGAGCTCAGGTATGGATAACCACGATCTGGCACTGCTTAGAAGGAACTGTTGGATTTTAAAAGACCTGGACTCCTCTGATAGGTCTGCGTCACCATACCGCGCCTCATATTTTACTGAGAGGGTGGTGGATACATGGAACAGTCTTCCAGCTGAAGTGGTAGAGGCCAAAACAGTAATTGAATTTAAGCAGGCATGGGATAGGCATAAGGCTATCCTATATAAAAGATAAATCCAGGTAAAGTATCCATGTAATTGGGCAGACTAGATGGGCCGAAAGGTTCTTATCTGCCGACATTTTCTATGTTTCTATGAATCCATTACTTACAGGTGGGGGTGGAAGCAGACAAAAGGTTAGATTGCAAGCTCTTGAGCAGGGTCCTCTCCTACTGTTTTGTGAGTGCAACTTGCATGCACATGTTATACTGTCTTATCCATTGCACAGCGCTATGGAACTTGTTAGTGGTTTATAACAACTTTTAACTGTAATATACAGATACACACTTTGACAACAGCACAGCGGATCACACAACACTCTCCCCGATATACAGAGTCAATGACATGTAAGGAAAAATAAATGCAAATAAACATTGCAGTGGCCGTTTCGTCACAGTGGGCCTTTGTATTCCTTCTAATAAGGCTATTTATGCTTTGATCATATATCGATTAGAAGTTTGGTCTTAACAAGTATCATCTATACCTCCTCCATCTATACCTCCTCACTGGGTAAACTCATCACCAGCTATGGTTTAAAGTATCACCTATACGCTGATGACACTCAGATCTACCTCTCCACTCCCGATCTCTCCCTCTCCGTTCTCTCTCAGGTCAATGATTGTCTAGATGGCTGCTCACTACCTGAAGATCAACATGTCCAAGACCGAGCTCCTCCTTATTCCATCCTTTAACTCTACTCCAATTTCTGATTTCTCCATAATTGTTGACGGTATCACTATCCTTCCTTCAGCACAAGTCCATTGCCTCGGAGTGACACTTGACTCCAGTCTTTCCTTCAGCCCCTACATCCAATCACTCTCATCTTGCCGCAATCACCTCCGTAACATTGCCAAAATTCGTCCATTTCTGACTGCTAACACCACCAAGCAACTTATCCACTCTCTTGTTATCTCCCCCCTGGACTACTACAACAACCTCCTGATTGGCTTTCCTACCTCCCGCCTCTCCCCCCTGCAGTCCATCCTAAACACATCAGCCCAGGTTATCCATCTCACCCGTCGTTCTGTATCTGCTGCTCCTCTCTGTGAATCCCTGCACTGGCTCCCCATCCACAGCCGAATCAAATTCAAACTACTCACCCTGACCTACAAAACCCTCACTAATACCGCCCCTCACTACCTGTCCTCACTAACGCCGCCCCTCACTACCTGTCCTCACTAACTCCACCTCTCACTACCTGTCCTCACTAACGCCGCCCCTCACTACCTGTCCTCACTAACGCCGCCCCTCACTACCTGTCCTCACTAACTCCACCTCTCACTACCTGTCCTCACTAACGCCGCCTCTCACTACCTGTCCTCACGAACGCCGCCCCTCATTACCTGTCCTCACTAACGCCGCCTCTCACTACCTGTCCTCACTAACGCCGCCCCTCATTACCTGTCCTCACTAACGCCGCCTCTCACTACCTGTCCTCACTAACGCCGCCCCTCATTACCTGTCCTCACTAACTCCGCCTCTCACTACCTGTCCTCACTAACGCCGCCCCTCATTACCTGTCCTCACTAACGCCGCCCCTCACTACCTGTCCTCACTAACGCCGCCCCTCACTACCTGTCCTCACTAACTCCGCCTCTCACTACCTGTCCTCACTAACGCCGCCTCTCCCTACCTGTCCTCACTAATGCCGCCCCTCATTACCTGTCCTCACTAACGCCGCCCCTCACTACCTGTCCTCACTAACGCCGCCTCTCACTACCTGTCCTCACTAACGCCGCCCCTCACTACCTGTCCTCACTAACTCCGCCTCTCACTACCTGTCCTCACTAACTCCGCCTCTCACTACCTGTCCTCACTAACTCCGCCTCTCACTACCTGTCCTCACTAACGCCGCCCCTCACTACCTGTCCTCACTAACTCCGCCTCTCACTACCTGTCCTCACTAACGGCCCCTCACTACCTGTCCTCACTAACGCCGCCCCTCACTACCTGTCCTCACTAACGCCGCCTCTCACTACCTGTCCTCACTAACGCCGCCTCTCACTACCTGTCCTCACTAACGCCGCCTCTCACTACCTGTCCTCACTAACGCCGCCTCTCACTACCTGTCCTCACTAACGCCGCCTCTCACTACCTGTCCTCACTAACGCTGCCTCTCACTACCTGTCCTGACTAACGCCGCCCCTCACTACCTGTCCTCACTAACGCCACCTCTCACTACCTGTCCTCACTAACGCCGCCCCTCACTACCTGTCCTCACTAACGCCGCCTCTCCCTACCTGTCCTCACTAACGCCGCCTCTCCCTACCTGTCCTCACTAACGCCGCCCCTCACTACCTGTCCTCACTAACGCCGCCCCTCACTACCTGTCCTCACTAACTCCGCCCCTCACTACCTGTCCTCACTAACGCCGCCTCTCACTACCTGTCCTCACTAACTCCGCCTCTCACTACCTGTCCTCACTAACGCCGCCCCTCACTACCTGTCCTCACTAACGCCGCCTCACTAACTGTCCTCACTAACGCCGCTCTCACTACCTGTCCTCACTAACGCCGCCTCTCACTACCTGTCCTCACTAACGCCGCCTCTCACTACCTGTCCTCACTAACGCCGCCTCTCACTACCTGTCCTCACTAACGCCGCTCTCACTACCTGTCCTCACTAACGCCGCCTCTCACTACCTGTCCTACGCCGCCTCTCACTACCTGTCCTCACTAACGCCGCCCCTCACTAACTGTCCTCACTAACGCCGCCTCTCACTACCTGTCCTCACTAACGCCGCTCTCACTACCTGTCCTCACTAACGCCGCCTCTCACTACCTGTCCTCACTAACGCCGCTCAACTACCTGTCCTAACGCCGCCTCTCACTACCTGTCCTCACTAACGCCGCCCTCACTACCTGTCCTGACTAACGCCGCCCCGCACTACCTGTCCTCACTAACGCCGCCTCTCACTACCTGTCCTCACTAACTCCGCCTCTCACTACCTGTCCTCACTAACGCCGCCCTCACTACCTGTCCTCACTAACGCCGCCCCTCACTACCTGTCCTCACTAACGCCGCCTCTCACTACCTGTCCTCACTAACGCCGCCCCTCACTACCTGTCCTCACTAACGCCGCCCCTCACTACCTGTCCTCACTAACGCCGCCTCTCACTACCTGTCCTCACTAACGCCGCCCCTCACTACCTGTCCTCACTAACGCCGCCCCTCACTACCTGTCCTCACTACGCCGCCTCCACTACCTGTCTCACTAACTCCGCCCCTCACTACCTGTCCTCACTAACGCCGCCTCTCACTACCTGTCCTCACTAACTCCGCCTCTCACTACCTGTCCTCACTAACGCCGCCCCTCACTACCTGTCCTCACTAACGCCGCCCCTCACTACCTGTCCTCACTAACGCCGCCTCTCACTACCTGTCCTGACTAACGCCGCCCCTCACTACCTGTCCTCACTAACGCCACCTCTCACTACCTGTCCTCACTAACGCCGCCCCTCACTACCTGTCCTCACTAACGCCGCCTCTCACTACCTGTCCTCACTAACGCCGCCCCTCACTACCTGTCCTCACTAACGCCGCCCCTCACTACCTGTCCTCACTAACTCCGCCTCTCACTACCTGTCCTCACTAACGCCGCCCTTCACTACCTGTCCTCACTGACGCCACCCTTCACTACCTGTCCTCACTAATCACCAAATACACCCCAGCCCGTCCCCTACAATCCAACAATGACCTGCGCCTGGCATCCTCCATTACCTAGTCTTCACATGCCAGATTGCAGGACTTTTCTTGTGCGGCGCCGACCCTATAGAACACACTTCCTCGCAATATCAGACTGTCCCCAAATCTGGCTTCATTTAAACACTCCCTAAAGACCCTTCTATTTAGGGAAGCCTACCACCCGACTCCGTAACAAGACATCCGACCGACCCAAAAACAGCCCTCACCTCTCCCTGCATTAACTCATCACTGCAGTCCCCCCCCTCCTGTTTCTTATCCCCTCACCCATCTAGATTGTAAATTCCCACGGAAATAGGGTCCTCATATCCTCCTGTATCTGCTGGCAGGAATACTGACCTGTCTCCTGTATGTATTGTAGAATTGTCCTGTCTTTACCCAGCCATTACACATTGTACAGCTCTGCGTAATGTGTTGGCGCTTAATAAATAATAATAATAATTAATCCTGGAACTTCCCAAGGCGTGACCTACTGGGAAGCCTGGAAATTTCCTGGTCACACACATTAGTTGAGGCCGGGCAGGCTGCCCCTGAGGAGGGCCAAGGAGGCTGAAACTCTAGAATGAGACCCTTCAGAGTCGATTCTAGAGTAAGCTGCGAGGCCTTAAACAAGGTTGAAATACGAGAACGTTCTTTATTTAATACTATAACAATATACAGCAATGAACAAATACTGAAAGGGGGGCGGCGGCGGCGGCGGCTGACAATGGCTAAAATGTGGCACATAGAGCACAGATACCAACAATGAGTTGTTCCTGGGTTAGTGCTCGGTGTCTTGGGTTAATTGTACCTAAACTCTGAATTTAAAAGGACACTACCACGTACACAAGCTGTAACTAGATTACTTGTGCATTACAAACAAAACCACCTTTATAACACACATTCTAAAACACTTTATAATCCACTTTCTAAAACACATTATAATCCACTTTCTAAAACACATGCTGCTGTTTGTTTGTTTTTTCTTTTTTCTTTTCAGTAATTGCATGTAAAAAGAAAAAAGAAAATTTAGTTGGTTTTTTTTGTATCTCTTATTTCCAGTGATTGCAGGATTATACCTACATTTTCCCCAAGGTAATCCTTAAAATCTGTCTGGCTAGGGGTACCTGAGGACCAGGGCTGGGAAACATTGTTGTACAGTATTTAACAGTAAATGAGATGGCGGAGGGAATGTTTAGACAAAGCAGCAGGGGGTCTATTGTTCTCAAGGCTAACAAGATAAGAGATGGTTATTTGAGAATACAGGGAGTTTAAAACATTTAATCTCCTTTGAATACATCCCACACAATATAATGATGTGAGTCGGTGACTGACCCATTCACTCCATTCTATGGCTAAAGCCAAACAGTGAGGAGCAAGTGATGGAAAGATACAACACAAAATATCACACAATGGATGCACCCAGTGACACATATAGAGGAAAATATCACACAATGGATGCACTCAGTGACACGTATAGAGGAAAATATCACACAATGGATGCATCCAGTGACACATATAGAGGAAAATATCACACAATGGATGCATCCAGTGACACATATAGAGGAAAATATCACACAATGGATTGTGTGGGATGTATTCAAAGGACATCGCGGGGGGTAGAGTAGAAGTCTTTTAAGCTCCCCTGTTTTACCTCATTCAGCTGCCAGCTATTGAGTAGCCTGAAGAACACAAGTGCCACCTTATCTAATCATTCCCTCCTTTGCCTCATTAACTGTTAAATACTGTATATAGAGCAAAGCCACAAAGTAGAACTCGCCTTAAGATTTTGGTAAATGTTGCATCATTGGAAAAATACACAAAATGGAAAGAGGAGATAAAAAACTAACTTTATTTTTCCTTTGTACATGCAATTACTTTAAACCTAGAAAAAAAAAAGCATGTGGTTTATGAGGTGTTCCAGTTTGTAATGCACAAGTAATCTAGTTACATCTCGTGTACGTGGTAGTGTCCCTTTAACTTACAGTATGTCCCATGGGTGCGCACCCTTTTGACATGGGCTGCACACCCTGACATGAGCTACGCATGCCACTGCTGAGCAGGAAACGCTTTAGTTGTCCTTTTGTTGTTTTTGCCTACATTTTGCAATCACCTAGTAAACACCCAGCCAGTCTGCTGACTCTCAGGGTTACTAAAACAGGAGTCACAACATTATTGTTGCGATCAATTGTCTCATATAAATCTATCCCGTCTCTTACCAATTGCGTCGGGCCTCGAAATCTGTGGAAAGGATCACCTTGCCAGGAACGAGATTGATTGTATGATTAAGTATGATTGTTCTTACATTTTTGATTGAGAACTAGAGAATTGAAAGTGTGTTCTACAACTGAACCTCCTTTCTTCCGGTCTCTTGAACACTGTAAGCTGATATCAATATCCCCCTTCCCCCCAACAACTCAAAGTCCCACCACCAACATCAGTGAAGCAAACCTTGGCACCCCAGATGTGCTGACTAGAGCAGCCTGAGAATAGTCAGTATTGGCTACTGTCTCCTTAAGAGACAGCTTTATAATGTTTAAGAGCTATCCCTTTAAGGGCAATGTCTTCAGGGAAATGTAGTTCTGTGACATGTGACCAGTTCTATGTGTCTGATTGGTGCTGAGGTGCTTTGCATGCTGGTAAGAAGAAAAGCCCTCCATTAGGAATTCCAATTCTCCAGAAGAGCAGCTTCTCACACTCTCTCAGCATGGGAGTGAAGTTACCCTCTTCTCATACCGTATGAAGGGACAGACTGAGTAATCCGGATGAATCTTTTCAACACTGTAAGTGTTTGTTTAGGATGCCTGGAAATAAAGAATCTGTATGTAAAAATACCTTTATCGGAGTTATCACTGCTGTTTTCTGCAAAGCTACCGTGGGAACAGAACAGTGAGAAGAGGCTGGATAGATTCATTCCCAAGCTCCATTTGATTGTTAACCTTTGAAACAACAAAAGACTGTTTGCCTTCACTTTATGCAGCTGCATCTAAAAGCCAGCTTCCTAAAGGACATTTTTCTTTGCATTTAAAGCTAAATGAGTCAGTCTGGCTGCTCCCCCTCCTTTTTTCTCACCTCATGGAAAGGCAGCTTAACTTCAGCAATTGAGAAAACAAGTTTGTGAAGTTTATATCAAAGTAAAGGTTCCAAGGCATGTGGCTTAAAAGGCAAGAAAGTCTGCGCAGAATGAGTTATTAATTCAGCTGTCAGCTTAACTACTGTTGAAAGAGAAAATACACTGGAAAGGAAAATCACCCTCAGGTGTGCAGGCCTGGTAAAGCCCAAAACAGAGACTCAAGGCAAGGCCCTTAGGAGATCTATAATTGGAAATTCCAGCTCTGCAAACCTCATCCAGGGTAAAACTCCCTAGCCCAGTAATCTCTCACATTAGTTACACTCAGCGTCCTTTGGTGACTCCTCTGCAAACTACAGGCCAGCATTAAGCCAAGCAAACCGCGCCAGCTGCAACGCACTCCAGCAGCGCTCCCCAGAGACCACAAGGTAAACAGCGCCAGCTGCAACGCACTCCAGCAGCGCTCCCCAGAGACCACAAGGTAAACCGCGCCAGCTGCAACGCACTCCAGCAGCGCTCCCCAGAGACCACAAGGTAAACAGCGCCAGCTGCAACGCACTCCAGCAGCGCTCCCCAGAGACCACAAGGTAAACCGCGCCAGCTGCAACGCACTCCAGCAGCGCTCCCCAGAGACCACAAGGTAAACCGCGCCAGCTGCAACGCACTCCAGCAGCGCTCCCCAGAGACCACAAGGTAAACAGCGCCAGCTGCAACGCACTCCAGCAGCGCTCCCCAGAGACCACAAGGTAAACCGCGCAGCTGCAACGCACTCCAGCAGCGCTCCCCAGCGACCACAAGGTAAACCGCGCCAGCTGCAACGCACTCCAGCAGCGCTCCCCAGAGACCACAAGGTAAACCGCGCCAGCTGCAACGCACTCCAGCAGCGCTCCCCAGAGACCGCAAGGTAAACAGCGCCAGCTGCAACGCACTCCAGCAGCGCTCCCCAGAGACCGCAAGGCGAACCGCGCCTACGTCTACAACAGTTTGCGCAACGCACCCAAGTGGGCAAATAGTGAACTGCATTGACATTTCTAAAAGTGTTTTAGCAATTTCTTGAGTCTCCTCAATCATGGCAGAAGGCTGTGACGTGCCAAAAGAGTTGGGCCTACTAATCGACCCCGACTCAAATGAAGAGTGTGTCCTCCGAAATTCAGAAGATGCAAAGGCAACTCAGAGACAATATGAAACGAGGGCGCATAGGGAGCTCACCAAGGAAATGCGATCGTATCTGATGGTTGAGTGGGACAGGTATTACAAAAGCTACACTAATTCCCGAGATAAATTAATAGAGCTCTGCAATAAACCTAAAGGAGAGCTCTCTCCTGGTCGCATCACAATTGAGAACGAACGCATGAGGAAGACGCATCTAAAGTCAAAGGATAGCGAACGCCACCTCATTTTCATCCAGTCACAGTTGGAAGACCCAAGTCTCCAAGCGGACTTACAAAGCATCCAGGCGTTTAACATACAGCATGCGAATTTCCTTTCAAACTGTGATGACTCTCAGACAAATCTGCAAGCAAAGGACACAAGCAACGAGAAGGCCGAGTCGGAGTCATCCCATCGCTCGTACAGGGCCTCTTCTCATGCTTCAAAGAAAGCCTCGTCCTTTCACCCCAAACCGGCACGGTCTCACTCAGGTAGCCACGTTTCACAGCAATCTTATATCACAGGCTCTAACCATTCTTCCAAAGCATCCTCTCATCACAGCCGTTCGTCCCGGGCCTCGAGTAAAGAGAGTCTCGCCGCCCTAGCGATATTAGCACAAATCGAGGCTGATGAAGCTGCTGTAGATCTGCAAGTGGCAGATGAAGAGCGATTACAAGAGGAAGAAGTGGCCAAAGCCATAGCTCAAGCCAACCGTACGTATCTTCAGCATAAACGGGAGGCTGCAAAAAAGGCAGTACGGGCAACAGCTTTACGGGCGGAAGCTGCCAATGCTTCCCTCAACTTCAATCCTACACAGCTGGAAGGAGAGAACTTGCAGAACCGTGTCGAAGCCTACGTGAACAACCAGAACTCATTACGGCAGGGACAAGGAGGAGAATCTCAACCACTAGTTTCGCGAACTATTCAGAATGCTGACACCGCCAAATTCGTACAAGTCGAAACCCTCCTAGAAGCTGAAAAATTTACTCCAACAAGCCAAGACAAAAGAGGTAACCAGATTGTTCCATCAGCATTAGTGAAGGATACTCAGCAGGCAGACACAAGAGTAGCCGCGAGCCATAACCTCAACGTAGAGGCAGCAGAGTTCCAGCCACAGCCTCAAGGCAACTCATGGACGGACGTGAAGCCCATGAAACACGATCGACCTGCCCAGCGGCGAAAGGAACAACCATCACATGTGTCATGGCAAGACGTAATAATCAACAAGTATTCTGCAGACACAGAACAGCTGTCCTTAGCTTCCGCTCCTGATCCTAGGGACTATGCTTACCAGACCCACGGGAAACCCCTGATCCTGCTTTCACCAATTCCATATGGTTCAGCTTACCATCTCCCCCCAAATACAAGCCCCATACAGCCCAGATGGACTTTGCGACACCCAGGGAAAGAAACACAGAATGCCCACCTCGACAAGGGAAGGTGGATTTGCTTCAAGAGGAGCACAGAAGTTTTCTGACAAGCCAGGCAGAGACTATTTACTATGGAAGCACATCTTCTTACATACCGTTAGTGACGAGAGGTTACGGCCAATCGAGGAGATCATACATCTGATGGCTTGGCTAGGACCAGAATCTACACGAGTAGTGAAGGATATTTATTCATCTCATCTCGGTGACCCAGTCATCGCCCTCAAACAAGCCTGGGAAGTGCTCGATCAACGGTTTGGTGCATCCACGTTGACGGAGTCCTCGTTGTTAGAACGTGTTAGCGATTTCCCAGTCATCCGCACTAACGAACCTCACAGGTTATGGGACTTCTCTATTCTCCTTACACAGTTGCGAGCAGCCAAAGAAGATCCTAACCTAACGGGACTGACATGTCTCGACCAGCATAGAACACAGAAGCCTATCGTTAGAAAATTACCTACACAGCTAATCGAAAAGTGGATCGAATTATCAGATGCCTATAGAGAGCGCAACCTAGACAGAGACCCTCCCTTCGCCGCTCTTCAAGAATTTGTTGCCTACCAAACAAAACGGTGCAACGATCCTCGAAATCGAAGCTTCAGAGAAACGGAGTTCCCTACCACCAAAAGGGCCAACTATAACTCCGACTTCAAGCGAACAACACAAATGGCGAGGGAAAGGACCATTGTGTCTGTCCACAAAACACAGGTCGCTGCCTCATCCACAAGCAAGTCAGATGAGCATCCGTCGAAGAGAGCACTACCTAAAACCCTAAGCACAAATAAAGATCCTTTCTGTCCACTCCACAAGTCCTCGCACTCTCTGAACAAGTGCAGAAACTTTGGAAAGAAGCCCCTAGAAGAAAGGAAAGCCTTGATCAGGGAGTACAGACTTGCTTCAAGTGTTGTGAGTCTACAGAGCACATGGCCAAAGCTTGCACAAGTAAGGTACAATGTCACCTAATGCGGTAGTGACAGACACCCTGGTGCACTGCATCCAGATTCCGAGCCAACACAATGGACAACACCTACCCCTCCTTTGCCTAAGGAGTCACAGGACAATACTGAAGCGCATCGAGAGGCAACCGCAAGTATCAACTGCACGACAGTATGTGGTGGCTCAGCATTCCCTCGCTTATGCCACGAGATCTACCTAACCAAAGTCTACCCAACCGGACACCCTGAAGAAGCTGTGAAGATGTATGTGATGCTGGACGGACAAAGCAATCAATCGTTAGCCAGGTCAGCATTCTTCGACCTCTTTAACGTCCGAACTGATGACACATCATTCACTATTTCCACGTGCACCGGTTCCCAGCGCACGGCGGGGAGGAAAGTCACTGGATTCTGCATAGAATCATTAGATGGAAGTGCAAAACTGAAACTGCCACCATTGCTAGAATGGGATGCTTTGCCAGATGATCGCAACCAGATAGCGACACCAGAGGTAGCAAGCAATATACCTCACCTGAAACACATGGCTAGCCTCTTCCCTACCCTAGACCCCGAAGCTGAAATCCTTCTCTTGTTGGGATTAGACGCCTCCGAAGCTTTCCTTCAACATGACCAGGTTAGAGGCCCAGCAGGTTCTCCGTTTGCCCGCAAGTCTGCACTCGGATGGGCCATCTTAGGAACAGTTTGTATCGATCGGCTGCAGGCCCCAACCCAAGTCAACGTTTTCGCAACCTCCATTCTCAGTAATGGGAGAGCATCACACTTCAAACAATGTCACGAGCACTTCACGACTTCAACAAACAATCCCGTTTTAGGAGCAACGGTGTTCGAGACCAGCAAAGAAGATAATGACCTGGCCTGGTCAATAGAAGACAAAGACTTTTTGCAGCTCATGGATAAAGAACTTCAACAGGACGCCTCCGGGAGCTGGGTAGCCCCATTACCCTTCCGTACACCCAGACAGCGCCTGCCAAACAACCATGAACAAGCTCTCTCGCGCCTCTTCAGTCTGAGACGACTCATGAACAAGAAACCGCCAATGAGAGATCATCTAGTGGCGTTCATAGATAAGATGCTCCAGAACAGACATGCTGAGCTTGCCCCACCTCTGGAAGAAGGTGAAGAATGCTGGTACCTGCCATTCTTTGGAGTGTACCACCCACAAAAGCCAGGCCAGATTCGGGTAGTCTTCGATGCGAGTGCAAAATTCCAAGGCTTCTCCCTGAATAAAGCCCTTCTCACAGGGCCGGATCTCATCAACAGCCTCCTAGGCGTGCTCATTCGTTTCAGAAAGGAAGCCGTAGCCTTTATGGCCGACATCCAGCAGATGTTTTACTCATTCCTAGTCAGAGAAGACCACCGCAATTACCTACGTTTCCTGTGGTTCAGTGACGAACAGCGCAACCAGCAGATAACGGAGTACAGAATGCGAGTGCACGTTTTTGGGAACGGTTCTTCCCCGGCAATTGCAAACTACGGCCTGCAACGCACCGCTCGCATCGCGAAACCAAATACGGCACAGATGCCAGACGATTCGTGGAACGAGATTTCTATGTAGATGATGGTCTAAAATCTGTAGCCACACCAGCAGAAGCTATAGACCTACTGAACAGAACACGCCAGATGCTAGCAGTAGCCAACCTCACATTGCACAAAATCGCGTCAACAGTGAGGAAGTGCTTGAAGCCTTCAGTCCTGAAGATCATGCCAAGGGGCTACAGGACCTAGATTTTACAACAGACATGCCTCTTATCCAACGTAGTCTCGGTCTATGTTGGGACTTGAAGAAGGACGCCTTCACCTTTAGAGTTCCAGCCCAGAAGTCCAATTTCACAAGGAGAGGAATTCTGTCAACGGTGAACAGCCTTTTTGACCCTCTAGGATTTGCCGCACCTGTAACGATCCAAGGGAGGCTCCTTCTACGTACGCTATCCCAAAACACCAAAGATTGGGATGAGCCACTTCCACCAGACCAGAAGCAAGAATGGGAGAAATGGTGTGCCTCCCTGAGATGTCTCCAAAACGTTAGTGTTCAGCGCACATACGTTCCTGTTTCACCCGCAGCTGCACTGAAAAAAGAACTGCACGTCTTTTCAGATGCATCGACTAAGGCAATAGCAGCTGTAGGATATGTCAGAGTCTACGGCCGGAACAATACTCACATCGGTTTCGTAATGGGAAAGGCGAAGATAGCACCACAACAAGGTCACACAGTACCAAGGTTAGAACTGTGCGGCGCCGTATTGGCCGTGGAGCTTGCTGACCTGATAAAGAAAACTATAAACCTTGAGCTACAAGCCACCATCTTCTCAACGATGGTCAAGAAAACCAAAATATTGCCCCTCGATCATAACCCAGTTTCTACAGATCCCGAGAATCCAAGTATCCTCGCCCCAGCCACCTTGCTCACCTACAAAACAGGTGATTGGCCGGCTCCAGTAGGGAACTTCGTTCCCAAGGACATGTACAGACAACAATGGAGACAAGTGCAATGGCTTGCCAACACCTTCTGGAAGCGATGGAAGCAAGAGTACTTACCTACCCTACAGGAACGTCGCAAATGGCAGAACAAAGAACCAAATCTCGAAGACGGAGACCTTGTTCTTTTGAAAGATAAGGAAGCGCACCGTAACTCATGGCCTATGGGACTTGTGCACCAAGTCTTACCCAGCAAAGATGGATTAGTACGCCAGGTTGCAGTGCAGATCGTGAAGCCAAAGGAGTCCGGTGGCAACCAGCAGACTTTCACCAAGAAACTATATACCAGGCCAATTACCGACCTGGTCCTGCTGCTGAGGAAGACCGAGCTGGAAGATTGAACCTCCAAGCTTTGCATGCTTTGTGTATACTCATTGTTTGCATGTTTGATAATATGCCTTGATTATCTTCGTTAACAGTTTAGTTAGTAAGTAGTGGAATTTATAATTCCAGGCGGGGAGTGTGCTGACTAGAGCAGCCTGAGAATAGTCAGTATTGGCTACTGTCTCCTTAAGAGACAGCTTTATAATGTTTAAGAGCTATCCCTTTAAGGGCAATGTCTTCAGGGAAATGTAGTTCTGTGACATGTGACCAGTTCTATGTGTCTGATTGGTGCTGAGGTGCTTTGCATGCTGGTAAGAAGAAAAGCCCTCCATTAGGAATTCCAATTCTCCAGAAGAGCAGCTTCTCACACTCTCTCAGCATGGGAGTGAAGTTACCCTCTTCTCATACCGTATGAAGGGACAGACTGAGTAATCCGGATGAATCTTTTCAACACTGTAAGTGTTTGTTTAGGATGCCTGGAAATAAAGAATCTGTATGTATAATACCCCTTTATCGGAGTTATCACTGCTGTTTTCTGCAAAGCTACCGTGGGAACAGAACACCAGATGTTTAACTACATGTACCATGATGCTAGACCAGGTTTTAGGCAGAGCGAGCATCATGGGACCTGTAGTTCGGAAACATCTGGGGTGCCATCACCTGCGTACAGGGAAGATGAAGAGCTGGATAAGCTAAAACTGACTCCTAATTATGTGAATAGTCTCCAAACCCACTTTCTGCACTGCGGGATCATGGGCTGAGGGTCAAGGGACACTTTTATTTTTCAGTGTTAAGTAGGGTTGCCACCTTTTTCTTTAAGCCAAACCCGAACACTCTAGTGTTGGGCTTGGCGGCCATTTTGTTTTGTAGCGTATACATTATGCGTATATTTTCATTATGCATATATATTATGGCACGTGGCATGCATGTCAGGCTGGTATGAATGGCACACTGGTATGGCAGACTGGTATAGTGGCATAATGGTATTGTGGCACAGTGGTATAGTGGCACGGGTATAGTGGCAGACTGGTATTGTGGCACAGCAGTATAGTGGCAGTCAGACTGGTATAGTGGCAGACTTGTATTGTGGCACAGCAGTATAGTGGCAGTCAGACTGGTATAGTGGCAGACTTGTATTGTGGCACCTTAATGCTTACTTTGATGGAGCTTGAGGAGTAGATGCAGCTGGGTCATCAGAGCAGGACACTGGCACGCTGACGCTGCTCTGGAAGTTGCTCGGAGTCAGGATGAGCCGGGCGTGCCGCGAGCAGGCATGTGGACTCCCTCACGTGACACCACACGTCACGCGGTCACGTGAGCCGCAGAGCCTGCGCTGTTTGACAGCAAGCGGCTGATTTGGATGAGGCAAGGAGGAAGAGAGACGTCACCGACCCACCACACCACTCCCACACTATCAGTGATTGGTGGAGTGGGCGGCACATCTCTCTCTCCCGGAGGAGGACCGCGGTGGCATGGATAAGTATGAGATAGGTGGGGACTGCAAGCAGGTTCCTCCGAGTCATGTGTCCGGGTGGCAGGGGGTGTCAAACCCGGACACATGACTCCAAAACCGGACAGTCCGGGTCAAAACCGGACGGGTGGCAACCCTAGTGTTAAGTGATTTTGCACAGGCAAAATCACTGAAAACCAAGCATTGAGAACTTCCATTCTTTACAGAATGCGACTCTTGCGAAGAACATTGAACACCCATTGAACAGCTCTCTGTTCTCGTGCTGAGCCGTTATTAAAGAGACATTCTTTACATCCTGGTCACTTTTTAAAGCTAGGTGGAGAGTTCTCCCTCCTCCAGCTTTGGCAGGAAATGCAGTGTGCGCAGAGGAGTTTCCTCTGCCCCCATGTGTGTCACCAGGCAGCTGGGATTTTGAAATCCCTGGCTGACAGCCACCAAATGGGTCACTGGTGATGTTGGCACTCTCTACGGGCTGACATCAACTTCTATCAGCCTGGCCGCGTCCTGAGAGAGGCAGTAAATGGATCGGCTCTGCGCATGCACACACAGCTCCGATCCATCGTTCAGTGCAGGCACTAAACTTGCGTACATAAAGTGTGCATGTTCTGAGCCACGCGCAGTTTGTGTCTTCTACGCAACACAAGTTGTGTAGGTATGCAAATTGTGTAAAAATCCTGCAGGGACTTCGGGATTTTGGACGCTCTGAGCTGAAGGGGGTGAGCCAAGAGAGAGGAGGTAAGCCATTACAGCTAGAATTTTAAATAAATATATAAAAATAATCGGGCAGAGGCTGTCGGCACCATCTGCCCAGGAATTTAGGCCAGGTGCACAGTGGACGTTTTCTTTAACGCACATTACGTGCGTTAAAGAAAACCGGCTTCGCACCCGACTGCTGCCCAACCTCCCTTGCGCTATCCTCCATAGGCAGATCGCGGAGCCCCATTGACGCGAATCCTAGCGCATCATTACTGTCGATGCGTGTCGACGGGGCTGCTCGATCCTCCTATGGAGGATCGAGCACCACGCCGATTTTCTTTAACGGACGTAATGTGCGTTACAGAAAACGTCCCGTGTGCACCCGGCCTTAGGGGATAATAAAGGACGCAATATTTTTTTATTAGTATATTATTATTCTTTTATAGCGCCAACATATTCCAGAGCGCTGAACAATGGGTACAATATATTTATTTGCAAAGTATTTTACCAGGCAGGATACATTGAGATGTCTCTAGTTTTCAAGTATGTCCTGGGTTCAGGAACATTTGAATATAGTTTTTGTAGATCCTGAAACCCTCAATGTTCTTTACATGGGAGGCTTTTTAGCTGGCCCACTAGACCACCACTGATTTGGCTCGCTCCCTGCACAAAAGGTAAGCTGGAGAAAGGGCAATTATTCCTTTATTAGTGTAATTTATTAAAATACTTTAAATATATTGTTAACTATTTTAAAAATGTTAATATATATTTTAAACTAAGTTATTTGCATAATCTAGAAGTATATATTTTAATATTATAATTTATATTCACTTCAATATATAAATGTTTTATATTAAATTTATATTATTATATATTAAATCTATATTAAAATAATTAACTCTTCAATAAGGTGTGCACTCCTGGAGTCTTTTAACTATATAGTTAAGACTCCAGGAGTGCACGCCTTCTTGATCGGTTGTATGTCCTCGGCGGCGGTCAGCACTGGAGCAGTTAGAAGTGGATATCTTGGTTTTAATATATTATAGAATTTGTTTTAATAATTTGTTTTAATATAATTCAATTTATATAATGTATTTAAATATTTTAATTGAATATAATTATTTTTTAGTTTTGCTGTGGAGCTCTGATACACACTGCACATTACTGTGCGTTCTATTGCTGTGGAGCTCTGATACACTCATATACACTGCACATTACAGTGAGTTCTATTGCTGTGGAGCTCTGATACACTCATACCCACTGCACATTACTGTGAGTTATATTGCTGTGCAGCTCTGATACAGTAATGTGCAGTGTGTGAGTGTATCAGAGCTCCACAGCAATATAACTCACAGTAATGTGCAGTGGGTATGAGTGAGTTATATTGCTGTGGAGATCTGATACTCATACACAACGCACATTACTGAGTTGTATTGCTGTGGAGTTCTGCTATGCTTGTACACACTGCACATTACTTTGAGTTATATTGCTGTGGAGCTCTGTGATATACATAGCTGGGGCGGTTGCACAGCATTTCATCCTTCGACCCAGGCAGCACAATGTCTTGGTGTGTGTGTCTTTTTATGGGCTACTTTAGATATACAGGTTGTTTGGATGACTTTGTTTTAAGGGTCTGTTTTTTTGGGGGGTGCGGGTGTTCTGCTTAGGAGCTCGTCCATGTATTTGGGGTGTATGACTGTATAACAGTGCTGCACAGCCATTAAACTCCCAGCAACAACTACCAAACTCTAATACGTTTTTTTTTTAAATCGCTCGCTGTAAATCACATATCCTGGCTTTTGCATAAAACAATATTTTGACATAAATGGCCATGATTGTGGGGATTTCCTCCTACATAGCCTTTCCTTCAGCACCTTCCTAAAATGCGCAAGTCTCCCTCTTTGGCCATTTAAAACCTTGGCAGGGTAGGATTACTTGGTGCTTTTATTGTATTGATTCATAATCCATAGTAAGTAGTACATTAGTTTCCCCTGTAAGGGGGGCTATAGTGAGGAAAGGTAACTTCCGGTCTCTACAACCACATCCGGTCTGATGTCACTGAGTACGCGGACACCATATTAGGTGAGGGCAACACTCTCATCATGCAGCACATTTAGATTACTAAATGGACAATAAATTGAATGTGCGAAAACTAAACGATAGGAGCGCAGGGATTGACGGATAAAGTCACATGGAATTGGTATGACGGGTGAAGGGGTTTACATAGAGTGGGAGGGCACAACCCACGTGTGTTTTTGACTCCTGGCAATCCCAGAGCGCCCCCTACAAGCTGGGCAGCGTACAGCATGAGCACAGGATATACTACTCGAAGACCACTGCCTCTAGCAGGAGAATGCTGCACTGCAGTCACGTGACTGACGCGACGACGACGTCAACGTCCTGGGGGGGGGGGGGGTGACCCGCAGCGCTTCCGCCTTCAACCAATATGGCGGCGCAGAATACAGGCGTCACCAGGAGGACAAGGAACCACAGGGGCATTGTCGGGGAGAGCGCCAGCTGAGCTCCCGGTGTGAGAGGTAACGGGACAGGGCGGCTGTGGGAGTCCGGGGTTGTGTGGTTCTCTATTTGGGGACATTACCTCTTTATAGCGCTGTGACTGTATAATGAGGCGGAGGGGGCGTGTGGGGACACCTTCATACTGCCTGGTTTGGTAGCACTGTGGTTCTTGTTGTCAGCAACCTCTGCCCTCCAGATGTTTGCAACTACATCTACCATGAGCCACTGCCAATATGTTGAGTGACAGTGCATCATGGGAGGTGCAGTTCTAAAATCTGGAGGGGTTGGGGCTAAGGGTGCTGACCCATGATCTACAGGAACATTGTGAAAGAGCGAAGGGAGCATAATGGGGTGAATTCGCTTTATTGCAGGCACCGCCACATAGATAATAAATGTTGTGACTTGTTCTGGCATCACCGTGACCAGAGATCTCAAACTCTGCCCACACAAAGGTTTCTGATCAGTGATGACGCGCCTTGACACCTCCAGATGTTTCTGAACTACATGTCCCATGATGCTTCGCAATATCTGGGATGCCAAGGTTTGCCACCACTGCCCATGATTCTCTGGCCATCTGATGCATTCAAAGAATCCTGGGAATTGGGGCCACCACACAAATCCATGAGTCCGGTCTCCTAGCTACCCAATTCAATATCCCCCTATTTATTTCAGTTTGTGTGTAAATACTCGCCTTTTCTCCCTCGTCACGCGCTTCTGAAGCCCAGCAACTTTTATTGCTCAATTTACACGCCTACGAAACATGCATTGCGTAAACTGCTAGTCGTTCAGAGCTTGTGTACACTGCGTTTTCTGCCAAACGACACCAGAGAAGGGGGGGGGGTGCACACTGCCTGGACATGTTCAATGTGTCCCTTTTAACTCTCTGTATTGTTGGGTCGCCCCCCCCCCCCACACTCTACAAAACTGCCTGGTTTGTAAATAAAAAAAAATGGTCTAGTCCTCAAAGCCCTGGGTTATTGAGAAATTGCACATCACCTTTTGGATGTCAGTGTGTGGGGGGGGGCAATTCTCAGCCTTCTGTAACCAGGAGACTTAACCCTTAAGATTGGGGACACATGGACAAGCAGGATCGCGGAAAGACCGTCCGTGAGACCGGCCGTTCTTTCTGCCCCACCACCTGCTATGGAGGTTTGTACTTGGCAGACTGTTTGATATCTATCGTAGCGGTTCGATGGGGCGGTAAAATCCACCTCTGTTGTAATGTAAGTTAAAGTGTGCATGTTCCATGTTCCTCCAAGCCGATCCATCAAGATGCTTCGGGGGGGGGGGGGGGTTGTTATGGATGCAATTACTGCACCTGTGTGACCCGGGCATTTTAAAGGGCAGACGTTGGTAACACAGACATAGCTGGGGTGAATTTTCCCAAGAACCAGGTCCATCTAGCTGTGTCCCCACATACCGTGAGTTACTGTAACTTTTTAAAGAATCTGCATCTCCCCCCGTATCATGTGACTAGACTAATCCCATGACTGTTGCTGTGGTAGAGGAGCATCCTGTTTGATTTAATCTGGGTGGTTTGCTGGTGATCGCTGCTTGTGGTCTGCTGTCTCAATGGTTCTCGTTTTTTTTTTTTTTACACTTTTTCCGTATCTAATGCTCGTGTCCCCCCCGCTCCCCCCCTCATGCTGTGGCTGCAGGTACGGAGCATGGAGAATGATGAATTTCCGCCAGCGGATGGGTTGGATCGGAGTCGGCCTCTACCTCTTCCTGAGCGCCGCCGCGTTTTACTACGTCTTTGAGATCAATGACACATACAGCAGACTTGCCTTGGAGCATGTGCAGCTAAGCCCAGAAACGCCCGTTAGCAGGACCTCGTGGACGCACTCCCTGAAAGCGCACCTGCTCTCTCTGCCCTTCTGGCTTTGGGCCACCCTTTTCCTAATACCCTATTTTCAGGTGTTCCTGTTCCTGTACTCGTGCACGAGAGCCGACCCCAGGACCGTCGGGTACTGCATCATTCCCATCTGCGTGACCGTGCTCTGCAATCGACACCAGTCCTTGGTCAAGGCCTCCAATCGGATCAGCCGGCTGCAACTGATCGATACCTAAAGCTACAGGTTTCTCGTCAACCACCATGCACTGGTGCAACCACACAAAGGCACCAGCGTGCCGCGTCATATGTCCTAGTCCCCATCTTTAAAGCTGGGCTTAACAACAAACCCTTTCGGCCAAGTAGCCACCGACTAAAGACTTTCCTCTGGATTATTCTACGCACATCCGCACGGAAAAACTAAAAATGTGCGGCTGGAACCATGTCGGATTATAAATCTGTCAGTTTGGGGTTTTTTGGAAGTGGCTGCGTCTGGACCCTCCGTACTGTGCGTATCTGTACGCCTTAACTGATTACATTCATGAAATGGTTAAATAATGTAACCCCCCCCCCCCCCAATTGCCAATGCCTACCCCAGTGCCTAATCAGACTTGGGTGTGAGCAACGCATTGTATTGTTTTGTAGAATCCAAGATGCTAATGGCACCCCCTCCCCTCCCCCCGGTGAAAAAGGGCTTTTTAGATTTTCTTACAACTTCTAACCAGTTTGCAAAAAAAAATTTTATTTTTTGGGTCTAAGTCTCACCCCGCAAAATCAATCCCACCGAACGATCTCCACCGTCCGCTTTTCAGCTTTAATCTTTTCATGATTTTATTTTTCAATTTTCTCTTGCAATATTTTAATGACCTAAAAAAAAAATCCTTGTTTTGATAATGAATGTCAGTTCGATCCTTTCGTCACAAAAGCTGATCTGATTAGTTTGCTTTGTTAGAGGCTGTTAATCAACCACAACCTTTTTTTTTTTTGGCATCAGAGGAAGATTTTGGGTGGTGGGTGACGTTGTCAATGCACTGATTGGGGGTTAATTTAAATCTGATATTTAGGAACGTGCTATCGGTCGTGGCAGGGGAAATGTTTTGTGTTCTTTGCACATTTAAATGTCCGGTGACTTTACAGTAAACAAGTGCCACGTCTCCCTGTGTTCGTGTCAGACGAGTCACTCCTCATAGGCACCAGAGGACACGCCCCTGAGGATCCTTTCTGGTTATTGATGGATCTCCCAGACTTGAGGGGAATTAACCCCCCCCGCCTTGATATTGCACATTTTAGACCTAATGATTCAAACCATAGGAATTAAGAATTTTTCTAAACATGACATTTTTACACCATCCTATTTTTGGCCTAAAATGTATAAATCTCAGATTCTTTTTTTTCCTTCTTCAAACCATTATCTAGCTCCCCCATTGCTATAGCGACTGCCAGCAGCACCAGTGGGTAGACAGAAGGTAGCCTGTAGTGCCAGGTCCTGAAGGTCTTCTGCTGGAAGCTCCTTTTAGGAGAACACAGTGTAGCATGGGATGTGATGTTTGAGTGATTTCCCTTCATCAAAGGATGCAACTCTCATATTCTGTGCTACTGTATATCCGATAACCTGGGGGCCGTGTCCATGGGGTCCCAAGCAGACCCAAGCCCAATATGTTACACTACGAGCAGTTCCATGACAGTGAACCCAAGCAATATTTGGTCGGAAGTGGGTTGTGTCCCCGCCCCCCCCCCCCAACAATTGCTTGGGTCCACTGCCACAGAGTAAAAGGCTGCCCTTCGCTGAATCCCTGGTGGTGTGTGTCCATACTGCTTTGCATTCTCCATCAAGCAGTGACTCTTGGCTCGGACACTCGATCACTTGCTTGGTGGAGGTGGGTGGAATATCTGCAATTCAAGGCTTCATGGGTTTTGGTATGAAATACTCACGGTCTATTACTGGTTCAAAACCGATCGTTGCGTTCACCAGGTCCTTCATGTTCCCGTATGGAACATCCTACTGGTTTACAGCCTTAGCCGGGTAAAGATGGCTCGCACTGATGACACGAGGACCCTGGTCCTCAGGTAACCTTTAACAGGCCAGGTTTGCAGGGTATCTGAAGCACTTCATAGGTGACATGATTTGCTGCTCAGGGTTCAGTCTGTATTTTCCCGAGGTGATCCTTAAAACTTGACTTGTTAGGGGGACCTGAGGACCGCGGGTGGGAAACACTGCTCTAATGGAATCACATTGGTACTCTCCGGGTTGGTGATGACAGTTTGTCCTTGCATGCCCTGTGAGGGTCAAAGGCCTCTCGAGGTGGCTCTTATCCACCTCCTGCAAGGAGCTCAGAAAATACCTGGCCTCGCCAGATAAATTTAATAAAGCAGACGTTTATCAATAATATGTGCTAGGTATGTCAGACTCTGGCCTCCAAGATGTCCCTGACCAACTCTCATGACCTCCAGTCATCATTTGTGGGGAATTGTAGGTCATGAACTGAAGTTGGAAGATGGAGTTTGACATACCTGATGTTGGAGGTACATCTCTCCTTTGAAGTTCCTGCAGGTGTTGTTAGCAGCAGCTGCAAGATGTTCTACCCAGACCAGGAAGTGACTCGACCAATGAGATGGTGTCAGTCTAGTCCTAAGACCTACTGTGGGGATCTTAAACTCCGGCTCCTTGATGCCGATTGCCTAGTAGAGGAGCTCGCAAGATGTAGTTCAGCAGCATCCGAGGGGATGCCAGAGTTTGAGATCCCGCTCAACAGGATCCTCAACAAGATAAATCCACTGCCATGTCATTGATCGTCTTTGGGTTTTTTGTTTTCTTCATAATCGGGTCTGGGGTCACTAGTGATTTGTTTACAAATATGTTTTCCAAATGCACTTATTTTAATAAATTTCTGTATAAAGTATTGGTCTTCGTTTACGCTCTGTTTTATGACGTGTCCTTGGTCTGGCCGGTCCATCCGCGACAAGACTGGGCTGGCCAAAGGGTAGACTCCCACCCACATCAGACCTTCAATTAAAGCTACTTTTATGGATTCTCTAAGCTGATTTAGGCTGAAAAATCTAGTTTCAGGTGGTGTTTTGACCACTGTAAAGGGTAAGAAGGTAGCCTGTTCTTCTACATGACTGTGCAAAGGGCTAGATATCATCCTTTGGGACATGGTTGAGTTTCAAACTTTTTTCTTCTTCTTGCATTTTAAGGAGTTTAAAAGGAATCTAGCAGGTACCTTTTTAAGGCACACAGTGCTGCTTTGTTACCCGGCCTCACCTGTTCTCACTTGGTATGTGCTTACCTGGAATGTAAGTAATGTTGCTGTGCGACTGATCTTTGTCGTAGATCCTGCAACGTGCGCAGGAGGACAAATATTTGTGAAGGAGAGCGGCTTTACGTGGTTTTGTGAGGGGTGAGAGCAGGGAACCTGGAACGTCCACATACATGTACAGAATATTCCTTTCACGCAGCAGTTTATCAATGCAGTAGTTGTATTGTTACCAGTGCTCCTTTTTCTGTTTGTGGAGAATGAGCCTCCACCTAGGGCAGTGATGGTGAACCTTGGCATCCCAGTGGTTTCTGAACTGCATGTCCCATGGTGCTCGGCTTTGAAGCTGGTGGAGCGTCATGTGACATGTAGTTCAGAAACATCTGGGGTGCCAAGATTTGCCATCACGGTCTTAGGGGGACAGCATATGTATGTGTTTGTTCATACGCAGGGGCGAGTGGTGTAGGAGTTCAGCGCTTCCTTCAAAAAGTTTTCAACAGCTGAAAGGACAGCGTCTTCTATAGATTTTCGCATTCAGCGGTAATGTGCCTCAAAATGAAACGGACAAGTTGCTTTTTTTTTTTTTTTTTTATGGTAAAGGATAAAGATGCACTCACATGGGGGGGGGGGCGGGGTTGTCTTAACTCAGACAACGGATAGCCAGGCGGCTGGCGTCTTTATAGGGGAGCACCAGATCTCCTTTCTTTGGGCAGTAGTGCTTGTTCACCTCCTTTCTCCCAAGATGCATAGATTCCCCTCAGCAGGAAAATGGGTAAGTGCCTCTTGTTTTCCGATGGGTGGATAAAGTACCCTGGAGGGATCCCCTGCGGGTAGGTACTGCTGTATAATTAAATTTTTCACCCATAAAAAGGTAACAAGTGTATTCAGAACACCAGACAATAAACTTAAAATAAATATATAAAACCAATCCCTCTAGACTGTAAGCTATGAGCAGGGCCCTCTACACCTCGTTTCCATCTTACGTCCGTTTTATTTGTATTTAGTTCCCTTTGGTTATTGTAAAGCGCTGCGGAAACTGTTGGCGCTATATAAATGATGAAAACCACAATAATAATGTGTTTTGTGGGTATCCAGCTTCGAGAAATAAAGTCTCTTAACGTAATAACCCACACCCCCCCCCCTTAAAAAAAAATCCTGTTGTAATGGTGGAGGCTATTTCTTTGCAATGTCACTTTATTAGAACAAGATTGCTCTGTGCATGGCCCCTTTACTCCACCATATCCATTTACTGGCAGATTAGTACCATTGAGATGTCTTCTTTCTGGAAATATACTCTGGCAGTGTTTGGTTTTGGTAACCATTGCTAAAGCCTTAAACTGTTGATTGTGTAAACTCAACCACATTAATTGCAAAGCAGCAGGAGATTGTGTTAACATGCGGGGGGGGGTGCGGTGCACCGTCTGCAGCCAAAAGTTTTAACAGTGTTGACTTGACATGATCCCTGAGGTGCTGGTAAACAAACTGGCAATGTGTCTAAATGACATTTCTCCAACAGATCCTGCACAAAAACCAGGAATGCAGTAACTCTACCTTCGAAATAGTCTATTACAATGAGGAATATTTGTTACTGTGTAATTTAGACATTTCCCCCCCCCCCCAAAAAAAACCCACTGAGTTCTGTGGAAAATCACTTGGCAAAGAAGGTTAAAATCGATTTACATTATCTGCACTAGTGCAGACAGGATTCTGCCGAATAATCTGGATCTTGTAACAAAAAGGAAAACAGTGAAGCGCTCTCAGGATAAATGATGGATCATAAACGCTACACAATACGGCGGTTCCCCTAAAAACCTGAGAATATGCAAATGGACAGTCAATGGAGCGCCAGTACAGGACTGGAAATACGATAGATCACTTTACACGTCCTTCAATAGGTCTTCTAGGTCATCCCAAAGATCACTCTTGGGTAAAACATCTCTACGAAAGAGAAAATATAATAGCGCAATATGTTGATCCACCATGTGAAGGAAATAAAGGAGCAATGGTCCTACTCACATACTGCTGAGCCTAACCTAGGCTCTAGGATGATTGATGATTATGGGTCTCCAGAGATATTCAGGTGCCCATGTACCCCCAATGCAGTTATCTTCAAAAACTTTTCTCTGCAGTAAATCTAGGAAAAAGAACAATACACTCCCCTAGTGCAATGCTGTTAGAGTATAGTGGCAATAGATCAATATAAGTGTTGCACTCACATGTGGGTGAGCCACATTGGCTACAAGACCTCGTATAGGAATTCATAAGGAAATTCCGAGAACCTTCTTTAAAAATCACGTTTCAGGAAGCAGCAATAATCATATAAAATAAATTTATTAATACATAATAGAAATTGATATTACCAGAACGCGTTTCGCTCCTCAGAGCTTCTTCATCTGGTATCACTAGTCTTGTGTCTGCTGCTTCCTTATATACTATTTAAAATGTCCCATTTAGTCATTCATAGTTCTCAGATAAAAATCATTAAATCAATTAAAAACACATGTAACCGCTAATTATTCTATCAAGCGCCTGCACATCCCAGCGTGAAACGCATAGTAATTAGCCTTGATATCATAAAGATTCTGTATTTATCGCCATTGGCGTTTAAACTCCGCAAATCGCCGCATATGCGCAAAGCCAGACGCACCATAGTGTGTGCGCAACTCATACTGTGCATCCTGCGCACAACACTTACTGCGCATTTAGACTCCGTGTAGGCACGAAGTACCGTTAGTGTGTACTCAAGGATCGATATATATGGCGCCTGAACGCTCTCTAGGGAAGCGATTCCACTAATCATATTCTGGCAGATCGGTTCGTCTATGATTAACCCTTAACAATTCATTTATAATGGAAAAGGTCTATCCTAAGCGCATCCATATAAACAACTATCCCAAAACTCATAATAAATAGCATAAACTACGCATACTATCGATATGTGCGCAACATAGGAGATCTGACCATCTGCGTGTAGATAACCTATTACTACATGTATTAAATATTGCCTCAACATACAGTAAGTCAATGATTCTCTGAATTATATAGTACATATAAAACTCACGCTGTGATTGCATTAAAGTGACTGTGCATCTGTAAATAAATACAGCAGAATACAAATCATGATTTAAACAAATTCTAAAATACAAAGTGACATCAGTATAGATTCTTATTAAAGTGCTCATTATCTGCTTTATATTAAATAGTCTCAACATTAATTCTATATATCATATTTAAAGTGACTGGTATTGCACCTTACTACAAATACAAATTGAGTAAGTTTCAATATGGAGCCATACCAATACGGCTTATGAATGTAATATTACAATATACATTTTATTAAAGTGCCGTTTGCTTTATATTGTAATTAAAGTGACAGTGTATTCATAGTGTAATGTCATAACATATTTAAAGAATTCCCAAGTGAAGCCGATTTCTTATGGCTTGTAAGTGCAATAATAAAGTGCTCAAGTGTGTTATATATTAAAGTTTGGACAGTAGTTGCCATATGGCTTAAAAATACTCTACATATATTAAAGTGCTTAATAAGCTTATATCATCATTAATTAAAGTGACAGCATTTCACCCACATGTGAGTGCAACACTTCTATTGATCTATTGCCACTATACTCGAATGGCATTGCACTAGGGGAGTGTATTGTTCTTTTTCCTGTGATTTACTGCAGAGAAAAGTTTTTGAAGATAACAACTGCATTGGGGGTACATGGGCACCTGAATATCTTTGAAGACCCATAACCATCATTCATCCTAGAGCCTAGGTTAGGCTCAGCAGTATGTGAGTAGGACCATTGCTCCTTTTATTTCCTTCACATGGTGGATCAACATATTGCGCTATTATATTTTCTCTTTTGTAGAGATGTTTTACCCAAGAGTGATCTTTGGGATGACCTAGAAGACCTATCGTATTTCCAGTCTTGTACTGGCGCTCCGTTGACTGTCCATTTGCATAATCTGGATCTTGTGTTTGCTTCAGTACACATACAGTTGTGTTCAAAATTATTCAACCCCCAATGCTGTAAAGGGTTTTAGGGAATTTAGTGTACATTTGTAATTGTATTCAGAATGAAATCCTACAAGGACTTTTTAAAGAACCATATGCAACTAAAATGACATCAATTGGTTTTGTAATACAGTAGTAAATGTTTCTTTTGTGAATTCTTCATTGACACAATTATTCAACCCCTTAAAGACTACCACTCTGAAGAACAGAGGTTCATTCAAGTGTTTTCAATCAGGTATTGAAAACACCTGTGGATGTCACGGAGCAGCAATAAAGCATAATAAGCACCAATTAGGCAGCTTTAAAATGACTGTGATACTCAGCTCCTTCTAGACATTTACTGGTGTGGTTACAAACATGGTGAAGTCAAGAGAATGGTCCAGGAAGACAAGAGACGAGGTGATTACTCTTCACAGGAAGGGCAATGGCTATAAGAAGATTGCAAAGATGTTAAACATACCAAGAGAGACCATAGGAAGCATCATTCGCAAATTCAAGGCAAAGGGCACTGTTGAAACGCTACCTGGTCGTGGCAGAAAGAAGATGCTGACTTCGACTGCTGTGCGCTACCTGGTGCGTAGAGTGGAGAAAAGTCCCCGTGTGACTGCTGAGGAACTGAGAAAAGATTTGTCAGATGTGGGTACTGAAGTTTCAGCTCAGACAATACGGCGCACACTGCGTAATGAAGGCCTCCATGCCAGAACTCCCAGGCGCACCCCCTTGCTGTCTCCAAAGAATAAGAAGAGTCGACTGCAGTAAGCCAAAAGTCATGTGGACAAACCACTGAAGTTTTGGGATAGTGTTCTGTGGACTGATGAAACAAAATTAGAACTGTTTGGGCCCATGGATCAACGCTATGAAGAAAAGAACACCTTGCCTACTGTGAAGCATGGCGGGGGGGGGGTCAATCATGCTTTGGGGCTGTTTTGCTTCTGCAGGTACAGGGAAGCTTCAGCGTGTGCAAGGTACCATGAATTCTCTTCAGTACCAGGAGATATTGGATGACAATGTGATGCAGTCCGTCACAAACCTGAGGCTTGGGAGACGTTGGACCTTTCAACAGGACAATGATCCCAAGCATACCTCCAAGTCCACTAGAGCATGGTTGCCGATTAAAGGCTGGAACATTTGAGTGGCCATCGCAGTCACCTGACTTTAAGTCCCACCAGAGGTTCTCAATCGGATTTAAGAAAGCCGTTGCAGTGCGCAAGCCTAAGAATGTGACTGAACTGGAGGCTTTTGCCCATGACGAATGGGCGAAGATACCCGTAGATCGCTGCAAGACACTTGTGTCAAGCTATGCTTCACGTTTAAAAGCTGTTATAACTGTAAAAGGATGTTGTACTAAGTACTAAGATTGAATGTCACTTGGGGGTTGAATAAAACTGATAATGATGTGAGCACAGAAAAGACATTTGTGGTTATTTCATTATAAATGTTATATTTGTCTGACCTACACGTGCCTCTTTGATTTAATTGTAAGCAAGATGACTGATCAAAATCAATGTCAAACTGGCCAAAACCCTCAATTTCAGTGGGGGTTGAATAATTTTGAACACAACTGTATATCCCCTTTTTAAAAGATGAGCGTGCATGTACATAAGATAGTGAGAGAAAGGGGGGTTTGTGAGGATCCTGAGGAGGAGCAACAGCACTAGTGGCCTGCTCTACAGTAGGGCCCGCTCAGGTCTCACAGGGTTTACATAAGATAGCAGACGGACACATTCAAAGAACATCAAACTTTAATACACAGAAACACAGCAATCCTTCACAATATGGAAGGTTCTCTCCCATCACCAAGCCTGAACATAGGGGACCTTTATGGGTGCAGGTGAAGCCCAAATTAAGACTTCATTGGAGGATGATGATGTTTCGGGTACCAAACAGCAGGTGATGACATAATTGTTGGCTGAAGAAACGTTGCTACGTATAGTCCTGACCCAGGTGGTGCCAGGCCAAGATTTGCCAACAGTTTCCCCAATGCCTCCAGTCCTGTGGTGTTACAGATAAGACGTCTTGTCTCTTGGTCTGTCCAGCCTCTGACTTGTTGGTATAAAAGGTGGTGTGGTGGGGGCGTAGTTTTCTTTCTTCCAGATTACGGTTGAACAAGCAGTTTCATCGCTGTCTCGTCTTTGTCCGTTTTGCTGGTGGACCGTTTCGAGAAGATTCACTCTCTACTGCTCTGTCGTCATCATCATCCTCCTCATCATCTTCAGCTAATCAAAGCAAGAATAGGTTTAAATATCATATGTTAGTGATCCTGTTGGCTGAAACAATCAAGAATGTCTGTACAAAATTGCTTGTGTTTTAATCCCTTTACCTGGTCTTAATGGAAGGTCACGACCTAACAAAGGCCGGACACTCAGAGCCACCTCCCTCAGGTGATGCGTCATCCTAACCATGGGTCACCCTGTCTTACATCAAGTGGTTTGGTAGCCAACAACATACATCATTTATTTGGCACCAACAGTTTCCGCGGCGCTTTACATTAACCAAAGGGAGCAACACAAACGGACATAGGATGGAAACAAGAGGTGCAGAGGTCCTGCTCATGAGCTTAGTCTGAAAGTGACCCCCTCCAACACCCCCCATTCATATTTCACCAGACCATCAGAGATACCTCCAGTTCCCAGTATCACCCCATCCCTTTTCATACATACACCCCAGCATTGCCCCTTTCCTTCTCAGAGGGTCCTCCTGCCCCCAGCATTGCCCCTTTCCTTCTCAGAGGGTCCTCCTGCCCCCAGCATTTTTTATTTTTTTTTTGTGAATCAATTTTTATTAAATATTTCAAGAACACATTTTTAACAAATAATAATAAAATATAGCGGAATACATAACATCTTCGCAGTGTACAAGAAAATATCAAACTTTCTGATCTTGTAAGGGTGTTCATATTCGGCGAAACGTCAGATACAATAAGGTCTAGTAAAATATATTCAAGCATAAAAAAAAAAAAAAAAAAAGTATATAAACAAACAAGATATTAGGTTGAAGAAAAAGGATATGGGTTGTGGGGACGGTCTTATAACAAAAAGAGGCATGTATGGGGGCGTTGGTGTGGGTGTGTGTATGATCGTAACTTCTTCAGTCTCGGTGTGTGGACATAATAGTTTTAAAAGAGGATGAGGATGTAACCAGGGACCATCTGGACCAGATCGTAGTATACAGCTCTGTTTGGTCTGTTGAGTTAAAAATCAGCTGCTCTAGGGCGTGCAAGTCTTCCATCTTAGACCGCCAAACCTTTAAAGACGGGCAGATTATTTGTTTCCAATATAACGGAATAACACTCTTAGCCACATTCAAAATCCTAACCAGTACCGATCTCTTGTAAGTGCGCGTGGATATTGAGGTGTGATGAAGGATCATTGATGCGGGGCTGAAAGGTATTGGGGGGGGGTCTACAAACTCCGAGGTTACCGCATGAATGGTTCTCCAAAAGGGTTCAAGGATCGGACAACTCCACCATATGTGTAGCATCGTTCCTTCATCTTCGTTGCACCTCCAGCATATCGGAGGTACATCCGGGAACATCTGGTTAATTTGTGTGGGCACTCTATACCATAATGTTAAGACTTTATATGCCGCCTCCTGCACCTTGCTTGCTATGGAACAATGATGTGTGAGGTCTAGGATTTTATCCCATTGAGGCTCAGAGAGGGTTATTCCCAGCATCGTCTCCCAGCGCCCCATAAAAAGAGCAGGTGTGTCCCCGGCCGCTGTTTGGAGCAATGAGTAAATGTAAGAAATACCGTGGGCCACGGGCTTAGGCATCATGCATTGTTGTTCAAAACCAGTAAGTTGTCGAACTAGTTTATGTTGTTGCGGGATTGCTCGAAGAAAATGACGTAACTGGCTATCTTTAAAGCTAATTAAGAAAGGTGGTGGTCCTGTGGTATACAAGTCACTCAATGGTATGTATCCGTTGTTTCGCAGCATGTGGTGTACCCTTGGGGTCTCAGTTGAGAATAATGTGCAGAAAGTCCCTGACTGCAAACCTAAGGTGAAATCCCGGTTATGTACGATTGGGAGTAGAGGGGACGGGGAAGTGGAAAGGGAGAAGGTTTTAGAGGCGAGTCTCCAAATGGCCATAGTGGCCATTGTGTAAGGAGATGTGATGTCGTGGTGTCTATCCTGGGCTGGTGGAAGCCATGGTAAGGTGGCTAGGGGCACTTTTAAGGCGTCTTGTTCCGCATCTTTCCATTTCTTTCTGACCCCTGATTTTGACCAGTCTAGAATGCGTAACAAGTGACTCGCTATATGGTAGCGCCGAAAATCAGGTACCGCCAAGCCCCCCCGTGACTGTCTAGTGAGTATGTCAAAACGAAGCCTTGGAGTCCCGCCTTTCCAGATGTATTTGATATTAGCTGATTTAAGAGTACCAAAAAACTGTTTGGGCAGACTGATGGGTATCGTTTGAAAAAGATATCTTCTTCCACGATTACTATTCATTTTAACTATGGCCACTCTTCCTAACCATGATATGTGTGCGTAATTCCAAGTAGATAAGTCTTTTGTAGTGTGGCCAGGTGTGGAGCAAAGTTGTCTCGGTAATTCTCCGCTGGATCTGCGTTTAACCAAATCCCTAAGTACTTGAGTTTCGTGCTTGAGATTGGGAATGGGAAATGTTGGAGATGCGATGGGTATTGTGTGTCAGCTGTCTGTATACTCAGGATATTTGATTTGCCAAAATTTATTTTTAGGTTGGATAAGACCCCATAGTCCTTAAAAGTAGACAAGATGCATGGGAGGGACACTCGTGGGTTTGTCACGAAAAAGAGCAGGTCGTCTGCATATGCTGCTATTTTGTGTTGAGTCGTGCCAATAATGGGTCCTGTTATGTCTGAGTGTTGTCTAACGGCGGAGAGAAAGGGTTCCAATGATAGAATAAAAAGTAATGGGGATAGGGGGCAACCCTGTCTCGTGCCGTTCCGTATTGGAAATGATTCCGAGTACACCCCGTTCACACATATCCGGGCCGATGGGTCAGTGTACAAGGCTTTTACCCAGGATTGCATGTGCGGACCCAACCCTATGTGTGCAAGTGATGCAAATAGGAAGTCCCAATTGACTCTATCAAAGGCCTTCTCTGAATCTGTGGATAGAAGAAGAAAATCCTGTCCTGACAATCGGCCTCGATGAATCAGCTGCAGGGCCCTTATCGTGTTGTCTTTGGCTTCCCTCCCCGGGACGAAACCCACCTGGTCACAGTGAATCAGATTAGGGATGTGTGGTTGAAGGCGTGTGGCCAGGACCTTAACGAAAAGCTTAATGTCTGAGTTGAGTAGTGATATTGGTCTATAATTCGCGCAATTAGTAGGGTCTTTGCCCTCTTTCGGTAATAAGGTGACATTGGCCATTAGTGTCTGCGGTGGTAAGTTTTCTCCCTGGGTCAGGGCATTAAAGGCTTTTAGGAAATGTGGTACGAGGACTTTCCGGAAGGTCTTATAATAACGAAGTGGGAGACCGTCTGGGCCAGGGCATTTGCCTGTTTTGGAAGATTTAAGGGCAGCCGACAGTTCCCCCTCCGTTATCGGATCCTCCAGGAGAGCTGCATCTATCTCAGAGAGTTTGCGTGTGGTGTTTTTAGAGTGATAAGTTTGAATCTGGTCGAGTAGTGTCTGTCTAGTTTTGTCTGTCTGGGGGCCTGTAAGGGAGTAAAGTTGTTTGTAGTAGTCACGTAGGGCTGTCATTATTTGTGGTGGCATGTATTGTGATCGACCCTTCCGATCTCGTACACAAGCTATATACGTAGCAGCCCTTTTTTTGGCTATCATACGCGCCAGAAGGCGGCCACTTTTATCTCCATGGGTGTGGAAGAAAGCCTTCGTTTGAAGACATGTTCTATGGTGTATTGTGTTCATAAGGTCTGACAGGGAGCGTCGCATGGTCATAAGTGTAGCAAGATGTGCTGGGTCCGTGTCCCGTTTGTGTAGGCGTTCAGTGTCGGAAATCTGGCGTACCAGATCACTAATTTGTGTGGCTCTCTTTTAAGTTCTGCCCCCTTCTTAATGTAGTGACCCCTTATTAGCATTTATGCGCTTCCCATATTACAGCGTCAGATATGTCTGGGGTCGCGTTTTCAGTGAAGTAGGTCTCAAGCACCTTTTCACCGTCTTCTACAAGGGAGTCGTTTGCCAAAAAAGAGTCGTTTAGACGCCAAGAGAACGATGCTGGGCGGTAGAGCTGGGATGTGAGAGTAATGTGTATTGGAGCATGGTCTGACCAGGTTGCAGTACCTATAGAAGCTGTTTTCAGTGTGTGTAAATGGTAGTGTTGCATAAAGAAATAGTCCAGACGAGAGTAGGATTGCTGGGGTTGTGAGAAAAACGTATAATCTCTTCCTTCCGGGTGTTTTGCCCTCCAGCAGTCTACTAGGCGATGTGCGTGTAGGGTCTTGCCGATAGATCTAAGTATATGTAATGGATGGGATGTGGTTCCTTTTAGATGTGTCAACTAGTGGGGTCAAGGGGACATTAAAATCCCCACCATAATTAGGGTTCCCTCTGTGAATTCCATCACTTTACGGAGGCAGGTAGCGAAAGCGGTGTTGGGCTCTGTTCGGGACGTATAGGTTAGCGAATGTGTACAGTGTGTTTGCTATATGTCCTTTAACCACCAAAAGTCTCCCCTCCCCGTCTGTCAAGGACTCCTTGCTGATAAAGGGAATGTGTTTGTGAAACAGTAATGCCGTGCCCTTGGATTTAGAGGTTGGGTGGTTACTATAGAACCCGGTCGGGAAGTGCGCGTCGTTTAGGGTGAGTGTCGCCCCTGAGGTGTGTTTCTTGTATAAATACAACTGACGCTTTACAGGTCCTGAAATCGCGTAACGCCTGGGAGGGTTTTTCAGGTAAATTAAGTCCGCTTGCATTTATGGACATGATCGAGAAGTCATGCGGGAGAGACATGTTATCTCAGTTGCGAATAACGCACCCGACCCGTGTTATAACGAGGATATTAAGGAAAGACCGAGGGGTAAGGGGGAACAATGAGAAAAAACAAACTATTTACAACTAAGAGGTATGTGTGACCGTGTTTCCGGCAATCCGTGGGCTGGCTGTCGCCTGGGACGCGGGTCGGAACACTACAATGTCACTGCACCTCGGTAAGTGTGGAGGGTGTGGATCCGGAACGCCTCACCGCGGCGTGCAATAACACGTTTACTTCGGTCTCGGAAGTGGATGTATTCCCGTCCTTTGGGAACACCTAGTCGTTGGGGTGTGATTTAAAACAAATCTGTGGTCGACTACTTGACCGGAGATTAAGCCATAGATGTTATATATATTATATGTGCGTAACGCGCGGCGCGCCTAGCATAGTATGTGAGAAGGGGAACACAGATAGCATCTATTTCTTATTGCCCCCCGTGCCCTGGGATTGTGCTAACATTTAATAGCGGACCTGCGGAAAATTATAAATCAGTCCGATATAGTACAAGTCCTGTCTCCATAGAAGACCATATATGCGTCATGCACCGAAGGGTTAAAATGGTGTTAGGCAAGTGCATTAATACGATACCGAGCTGCCATTATTATTCAGGGATATCCGAAGCAGTTCAAGGGGTAATGGTGAATGTCTTGCAGAGAGATAAAGGGCCTCCCCCCAGGTGGCTGACCCCAACGGCTTATAAACACGACATTTCAGTTCACAGGTATGCTTGTCTCCGTGTTAGTCGATCTTGCCTCCTTGGAGTGTTCCATCGCGAGGTTGGTGCATATAAGTGAGGTATGTCGTACCTAATCAGGCAGTCACCGGAGTGTAAAAATGGTGTTAGGCAAGTGCATTAATACGATACCGAGCTGCCATTATTGTACGGGGATATCCGAAGCAGTTCAAGGGGCTATGGTGAAGGCAACTCCGGTCATCTGAAATCCAGATCAAGTTTGATAATAACTCCATTGTTGCTTGAAACGGTCCGAAGTGTTGGGTCTAGGGCACGGGGAGTCGTTCCTATTATAGATCAGGTCAGTGAAATCCGTTCGGTCATTCGAGTTGATATTTTAGGCTTGGGAACCCGATCGCCTTCCTGTGTGGGCAAGTAGCCGCTGTGGTCTAGGTGGTAGGGGTCTCGGCTGTGGGCCTGCTGAGTACACCTGTAGTGGGTCAGGCCAAGTCAGGATCAATGCAGGCAGTTGTAGCTCCTCTAGCAGTGCAGTCATGTCGTCTATGGTGATGATCAGGTACGGGCCTTTAGGCGTGTGTACCAGTAGCCCCGTGGGTATGTGCCAGCGGTATCTCAACTGTTGGGTTCGTAGCAAACTCGTGAGGGGTTTAAGCGCTCTGCGGTACTCCAAAGTGGCCGGTGATAGATCCGGGAATATTTGAAGCGGGGAGCCTTCGTAGGAGATCTGGTTAATCGCTCTGGCTTTTGATAGTATGTCCTCTTTAAGTCCAAAGTCTGCTAGGCAACATATCACATCTCTTGGAGGAGCACCCGGAGGTCCTTTCGGTCGTAGTGCTCTGTGTGTGCGGACAAATTCGATAGGTGTTGTAGCGTCACGTTCCAGTACAGAATTTAAGATGGCCGTTAATGCCTCGTGGAGTTGCGGTTGTGTGTCTTCCCCCTCCGGGAGACCTCTCAGACGTAAGTTATTACGCCTCCCACGGTTGTCCAAGTCCATAATATGTAAGGCCATGCTGCGCATCTGAGTCTGTTGTGCAGCAACCGTCTCTGCGGTCTTAGTGTGTGCAATGGAAGTTCTATCACAGTTTCCTTCTAGAGTCTCGACCCGTGTAGTAAGGCCTTGAATGTCGGTTCTTACGTGTTGTAATTCCGTCAGGATCGATTGTCGAAGCTCTGCATTAGCCTGGTGTAAATCAGATTTAGTGGGCAGGTTTTTAAGGAAGTATACCCAATCTGGTGATTCAAGGTCCGCCGATCTGGTATCAGACATGGCTGGGGAAGGCGCTCGGGATGTTAAACTGGGAGATGTCGGTGATCCCGTCTGTTCTGGGGGAGCGCTCCCGGTGTTGGTAGCCGGTAACAGGTACCTGCAGAGGGATGGTGTTTCAGGTATCCTTTTCCCCTCCTGTGTCTTCTGGGTGACCGCCCCTTTGCCTGATTTCCCCATTGTAATCAAATTAAATATTGCGCTCTCGGCGTTGTCCGTTAAATCTCCTCAAGGTCGCCGCGTTAGGCAGCCATTGCCTGCCTTAGACAAGTTGAATTTTCTGTTTCCCCCCCTCCTTTTTGTCCGTTTTCCCCTTTCTGTTCTCTTTCTTTTTCCCCCTCTTGAGGCAGTGTCTTTCTCTCCCCTCCTGTGTTCGATATGTGTGGCGTGAACGTGGGACACCGCGCTGGGACGTTGTTCTGTTAATACGTTAGGGTAGCGTGGAGGTGTCTCTGATGGCGCCTTCCCGCCAGCGAGGGTTCATGAGGACCTTCGTGCCGTTGGCTCACTCTTCGGGCTGTTTTTCAAGTGGGCCTGAGTGCGCCCCGAAGCCCGGCAGTACTGCACTGCCCAAGGCCTCCGGATGCCAGGGAGAAACCGCCGTGCTGGGTGTGAGGGGAGGAGGAGAGCGGGTCAAGCGGTAGAAAAACGCTCTCTGGGTCTTACCCCTAGACCGCAGCCCGCGGTTCCGATGGCTCTTCGACCGCGTCCCCGGAAGCGAGGCCCAGCGTGTGCGCAGATTCACCGGGCTCAGGCTCCACACGTGGCTCAGGCCCACGTTCCGCCAGCGACACCTCCGCAACGTCCAACGGGTCTGGGATGGTGGATGTGGCTCCCCCTCGGTCCCGAGTGGCCCTTTCAGACCTGTGGTTCCTCCGATACGGGGAAAGTTGAAAGTATTCGCCGTTTTTGGTGCTTTTTATGCGGGAGCTCTTCTCAGGCACGTCCGCTTCGTTCAGCGCCAGACCACGCACCCCCCTGCCCCCAGCATTGCCCCTTTCCTTCTCAGAGGGTCCTCCTGCCCCCAGCATTGCCCCTTTCCTTCTCAGAGGGTCCTCCTGCCCCCAGCATTGCCCCTTTCCTTCTCAGAGGGTCCTCCTGCCCCCAGCATTGCCCCTTTCTTTCTCAGAGGGTCCTCCTGCCCTCAGCATTGCCCCTTTCCGTCTCAGAGGGTCCTCCTGCCCCAAGAATCCCACTACACCCCATAAAGCTGAGAGCCCCCCATTGCCCGGTACTGACCTGCATCCCCCTGTTCGCAGCCGTCGCCCCCCGGGGTCTTCTCTCCATTTTTCTCCCGCAGCACCAGCTCAGAGAGCTCGGCGGACACGGCCTCCTTCAGCTGCTCCAGGCCTCTCAGTAACCCGGGCAGACTCTGCTCGCAGCTCACCCGAAACGGGCGCCGGCTGTCATCCCGAGCGGTCAGCTCAGCGTGCAGCTCCATGTTAAAGCCAGGCTGGTGCAGAACGCGTCATCATACGCCGCCAGCAGCGGGCAGAGACACCGCCGGCGCCATCTTTGATTCTGGCAACAGCGAAAATGAAATCAGTCGCCATTATGGAGCGTCACTGCTTCAAATCACATGACTGATGATACAGGAGCGTGACATGTTGGGGTGACGTAACAGCAAACCAAAATGATGGGTTATTTATTTTTTATTTGCGGGTTAGTTAATAATACAACCCGGGTGTTGGGGAAGTTTTAGGAGAGGCGCTGCCAATTCTAATCCCAAATGGGCGAATTCTAGAAATAAATAAACCTGCACAGTTACTGTTTTTACCTTTTTCTTCCTATGTCGTCGTTTAGTGGATAAGCCCCACTCGCCGGGGCAACGTGCTCAGTGTTTACAGGGAGCCCTGTGTCACGTGATTGCGCACATGGCGCTGCCCGCACCAGTGAGTTCACCATAGAGGAAGCTTTGGTCTTGTTGGTCCCTGCGACTTCCGCCCGCCAGGGCGCACGGGATACTATCGACACAACGCTTCCGCCCTCCAGCACCGGAAGTCGCACGTTCCTCCCCCTGCTGTGTCGGTTCCCGGGTGTTCTCGCAAATGGCGGCAAACGGTGTGAGAGAGAAGCCGAGCGCGGAGGAGGCGTGTGGGGAGGACACGGTGCTGTCCCTGCAGGATGTGCTGGAGGAAGACGAGGCTCTGCAGGACGAGGCCTGTGCGGTGCTGGGCGGCAGCGACTCCGAGAAATGCTCCTACCCGCAGGTACCGGCACCGGGGGGGGCACCCAATGCTGCGACACCCCCTGAGCAGGGCTACCGGGCGCCCCTCTAACAGGCAGCCTGATATACCCCGCTACTCAACGGGGTCACCCCAATACCCCCCCACTAAGATATCACGGGGTCACCCCAATACCCCCCCCCACTAAGATATCATGGGTCACCCCAATACCCCCCACTAAGATATCACGGGGTCACCCCAATACCCCCCCACCCACTAAGATATCATGGGTCACCCCAATACCCCCCCACTAAGATATCACGGGGTCACCCCAATACCCCCCCACTAAGATATCACGGGGTCACCCCAATACCCCCCCACTAAGATATCACGGGGTCACCCCAATACCCCCCCCACTAAGATATCACGGGGTCACCCCAATACCCCCCCCACTAAGATATCACGGGGTCACCCCCATACCCCCCCACTAAGATATCACGGGGTCACCCCAATACCCCCCCCACTAAGATATCACGGGGTCACCCCAATACCCCCCCCACTAAGATATCACGGGGTCACCCCAATCCCCCCCACTAAGATATCATGGGGTCACCCCAATACCCCCCACTAAGATATCACGGGGTCACCCCAATACCCCCCCACTAAGATATCACGGGGTCACCCCAATACCCCCCCCCCACTAAGATATCACGGGGTCACCCCAATACCCCCCCACTAAGATATCACGGGGTCACCCCAATACCCCCCACTAAGATATCACGGGGTCACCCCAATACCCCCCCACTAAGATATCACGGGGTCACCCCAATACCCCCCCCACTAAGATATCACGGGGTCACCCCAATACCCCCCCCACTAAGATATCAAGGGGTCACCCCAAATCCCCCCCCACTAACATATCATGGAGTCGCCCCAATATCCCCCACTAACATATCATGAGGTCGCCGCAATACACCCCCCACTAAGATATCACGGGGTCACCCCAATACCCCCACTAAGATATCACGGGGTCACCCCAATACCCCCCCACTAAGATATCACGGGGTCACCCCAATACCCCCCCACTAAGATATCACGGGGTCACCCCAATACCCCCCCACTAAGATATCACGGGGTCACCCCAATACCCCCCCACTAAGATATCACGGGGTCACCCCAATACCCCCCCACTAAGATATCACGGGGTCACCCCAATACCCCCCCCACTAAGATATCACGGGGTCACCCCAATCCCCCCCCCCCACTAAGATATCACGGGGTCACCCCAATCCCCCCCCCCCACTAAGATATCACGGGGTCACCCAATACCCCCCCACTAAGATATCACGGGGTCACCCCAATACCCCCCCCACTAAGATATCACGGGGTCACCCCAATACCCCCCACTAAGATATCACGGGGTCACCCCAATACCCCCCCACTAAGATATCACAGGGTCACCCCAATACCCCCCCACTAAGATATCACGGGGTCACCCCAATACCCCCCACTAAGATATCACGGGGTCACCCCAATACCCCCCCACTAAGATATCACGGGGTCACCCCAATACCCCCCCCACTAAGATATCACGGGGTCACCCCAATACCCCCCCACTAAGATATCACGGGGTCACCCCAATACCCCCCCACTAAGATATCACGGGGTCACCCCAATACCCCCCCCACTAAGATATCACGGGGTCACCCAATACCCTTTCCCACTAAGATATCACGGGGTCACCCCCATACCCCCCCACTAAGATATCATGGGTCACCCAATACCCCCCACTAAGATATCACGGGGTCACCCCAATACTAACATATCATGGAGTCGCCCCAAAACCCCCCTCCAGTAAGATATCATGGGGTCACCCCAATACTCCCCCACTAATATATCACGGGGTCACCCCAATAACCCCCCACTAAGATATCATGGGGTCACCCTCCTACCCCCCTTCGCTAAGATATAATGGGGTCACCCCAATACACACCCCCTTCTATGATATCATGGGTCACCCCAATACCCCTTCCACTAAGATATCATGGGGTCACCCAATACCCCCTCCACTAGTATGTGGTCACCCAAATACTTCCTCCTTTAATATACTGCCCAATGTACTATGGGATCACCCCCATACCCTCCTCTAATATATTTTTCGGTCACCCAAATACCCCCTCCTCTAAAATATTATGGGGCACCCCAAAAAACTCCTCCTTTAATATAGTATCAGGTCACCCCCATACCCCTGTTTTCCTGCCTGTATTATACTCGTATACGTCTCTTAATTTACCTGATCATATTATAATGCCGTTTTCTCGTGTATTCCATGTTGTATCCATGTGCTTCCAGGGCTATGTGAAGCGCCAGGCCTTGTACGCGTGTAACACGTGCACCCCCGATAAGGAGGAACCCGCGGGGATCTGTTTAGCGTGCACATACAAATGTCACGAGGGACACGACCTGTTTGAACTATATACCAAAAGGTAACATCCGTGTGTGTGTGACTGTGTGTGTCACTGTGTGTGTCACTGTCTATGTGTGTGTTTATATATAGATGTATAATATGTATTGTCGTCGTTGTGGTAGTACGTGTTTCTCCTCTGTAATATCTCCGCTTTGTCTCTGCAGGAATTTTCGCTGTGATTGCGGAAATAGTAAATTAAAGCAGCTGGAGTGCAAGTTATTTCCCGTAAGTATGAGGTGACCGATACTGACCGGGGGGGGGGGGGGGCGCACCTCTTCTCCCGTCCCATCACGATGTCTTACTGTTTGTCCCCCCCCCTGCAGCGGTTGGAGTCGCGTGTCTGTGTGTGTCACTGACCTTGTGTTTTAGTACTTCTCTCTCTTCCTTTACACGTCGAGGGTAACGTGTCTCTCTTTGCACGTCGAGGGTAACGTGTCTCTCTTTACACGTCGAGGGTAACGTGTCTCTCTTTACACGTCGAGGGTAACGTGTCTCTCTTTACACGTCGAGGGTAACGTGTCTCTCTTTACACGTCGAGGGTAACGTGTCTCTCTACACGTCGAGGGTAGCGTGTCTCTCTCTACACGTCGAGGGTAGCGTGTCTCTCTCTACACGTCGAGGGTAGCGTGTCTCACGTCGAGGGTAGCGTGTCTCTCTCTACACACACGTCGAGGGTAGCGTGTCTCTCTCTACACGTCGAGGGTAGCGTGTCTCTCTCTAACGTGAGGGTAGCGTGTCTCTCTCTACACGTCGAGGGTAGCGTGTCTCTCTCTACACGTCGAGGGTAGCGTGTCTCTCTCTACACGTCGAGGGTAGCGTGTCTCTCTCTACACGTCGAGGGTAGCGTGTCTCTCTCTACACGTCGAGGGTAGCGTGTCTCTCTCTACACGTCGAGGGTAGCGTGTCTCTCTCTACACGTCGAGGGTAGCGTGTCTCTCTCTACACGTCGAGGTAGCGTGTCTCTCTCTACACGTCGAGGGTAGCGTGTCTCTCTCTACACGTCGAGGGTAGCGTGTCTCTCTCTACACGTCGAGGGTAGCGTGTCTCTCTCTACACGTCGAGGGTAGCGTGTCTCTCTCTACACGTCGAGGGTAGCGTGTCCTCTCTACACGTCGAGGGTAGCGTGTCTCTCTCTACACGTCGAGGGTAGCGTGTCTCTCTACACACGTCGAGGGTAGCGTGTCTCTCTCTACACGTCGAGGGTAGCGTGTCTCTCTCTACACGTCGAGGGTAGCGTGTCTCTCTCTACACGTCGAGGGTAGCGTGTCTCTCTACACGTCGAGGGTAGCGTGTCTCTCTCTACACGTCGAGGGTAACGTGTCTCTCTCTACACGTCGAGGGTAGCGTGTCTCTCTACACGTCGAGGGTAGCGTGTGTCTCTCTAACGTCGAGGGTAACGTGTGTCCTCTCTACACGTCGAGGGTAACGTGTGTCTCTCTACACGTCGAGGGTAACGTGTGTCTCTCTACACGTCGAGGGTAACGTGTGTCTTAACACGTCGAGGGTAACGTGTCTCTCTCTACACGTCGAGGGTAACGTGTCTCTCTCTACACGTCGAGGGTAACGTGTCTCTTCTCTACACGTCGAGGGTAACGTGTCTCTCTCTACACGTCGAGGGTAACGTGTCTCTCTCTACACGTCGAGGGTAACGTGTCTCTCTCTACACGTCGAGGGTAACGTGTCTCTCTCTACACGTCGAGGGTAACGTGTCTCTCTCTACACGTCGAGGGTAACGTGTCTCTCTCTACACGTCGAGGGTAACGTGTCTCTCTACACGTCGAGGGTAACGTGTCTCTCTCTACACGTCGAGGGTAACGTGTCTCTCTCTACACGTCGAGGGTAACGTGTCTCTCTCTACACGTCGAGGGTAACGTGTCTCTCTCTACACGTCGAGGGTAACGTGTCTCTCTCTACACGTCGAGGGTAACGTGTCTCTCTCTACACGTCGAGGGTAACGTGTCTCTCTCTACACGTCGAGGGTAACGTGTCTCTCTCTAACACGTCGAGGGTAACGTGTCTCTCTCTACACGTCGAGGGTAACGTGTCTCTCTCTACACGTCGAGGGTAACGTGTCTCTCTCTACACGTCGAGGGTAACGTGTCTCTCTCTACACGTCGAGGGTAACGTGTCTCTCTCTACACGTCGAGGGTAACGTGTCTCTCTCTACACGTCGAGGGTAACGTGTCTCTCTCTACACGTCGAGGGTAACGTGTCTCTCTCTACACGTCGAGGGTAACGTGTCTCTCTCTACACGTCGAGGGTAACGTGTCTCTCTCTCTACACGTCGAGGGTAACGTGTCTCTCTCTACACGTCGAGGGTAACGTGTCTCTCTCTACACGTCGAGGGTAACGTGTCTCTCTCTACACGTCGAGGGTAACGTGTCTCTCTCTACACGTCGAGGGTAACGTGTCTCTCTCTACACGTCGAGGGTAACGTGTCTCTCTCTACACGTCGAGGGTAACGTGTCTCTCTCTACACGTCGAGGGTAACGTGTCTCTCTCTACACGTCGAGGGTAACGTGTCTCTCTCTACACGTCGAGGGTAACGTGTCTCTCTCTACACGTCGAGGGTAACGTGTCTCTCTCTACACGTCGAGGGTAACGTGTCTCTCTCTACACGTCGAGGGTAACGTGTCTCTCTCTACACGTCGAGGGTAACGTGTCTCTCTCTACACGTCGAGGGTAACGTGTCTCTCTCTCTCTCTACACGTCGAGGGTAACGTGTCTCTCTCTCTCTCTCTCTACACGTCGAGGGTAACGTGTCTCTCTCTCTCTCTCTCTACACGTCGAGGGTAACGTGTCTCTCTCTCTCTCTCTCTACACGTCGAGGGTAACGTGTCTCTCTCTCTCTACACGTCGAGGGTAACGTGTCTCTCTCTCTCTCTACACGTCGAGGGTAACGTGTCTCTCTCTCTCTCTACACGTCGAGGGTAACGTGTCTCTCTCTCTCTCACACGTCGAGGGTAACGTGTCTCTCTCTCTCTCTACACGTCGAGGGTAACGTCTCTCTCTCTCTCTACACGTCGAGGGTAACGTGTCTCTCTCTCTACACGTCGAGGGTAACGTGTCTCTCTCTCTTTCTACACGTCGAGGGTAACGTGTCTCTCTCTCTTTCTACACGTCGAGGGTAACGTGTCTCTCTCTCTCTACACGTCGAGGGTAACGTGTCTCTCTCTCTCTCTACACGTCGAGGGTAACGTGTCTCTCTCTCTCTCTCGCTTTACACGTCGAGGGTAACGTGTCTCTCTCTCTCGCTTTACACGTCGAGGGTAACGTGTCTCTCTCTCGCTTTACACGTCGAGGGTAACGTCTCTCTCTCTCGCTTTACACGTCGAGGGTAACGTCTCTCTCTCTCGCTTTACACGTCGAGGGTAACGTCTCTCTCTCTCGCTTTACACGTCGAGGGTAACGTGTCTCTCTCTCTCTACACGTCGAGGGTAACGTGTCTCTCTCTCTCGCTTTACACGTCGAGGGTAACGTCTCTCTCTCTCGCTTTACACGTCGAGGGTAACGTCTCTCTCTCTCGCTTTACACGTCGAGGGTAACGTCTCTCTCTCTCGCTTTACACGTCGAGGGTAACGTCTCTCTCTCGCTTTACACGTCGAGGGTAACGTCTCTCTCTCTCGCTTTACACGTCGAGGGTAACGTCTCTCTCTCTCGCTTTACACGTCGAGGGTAACGTGTCTCTCTCTCTCTACACGTCGAGGGTAACGTGTCTCTCTCTCTCGCTTTACACGTCGAGGGTAACGTCTCTCTCTCTCGCTTTACACGTCGAGGGTAACGTCTCTCTCTCTCGCTTTACACGTCGAGGGTAACGTCTCTCTCTCTCGCTTTACACGTCGAGGGTAACGTCTCTCTCTCGCTTTACACGTCGAGGGTAACGTCTCTCTCTCTCGCTTTACACGTCGAGGGTAACGTCTCTCTCTCTCGCTTTACACGTCGAGGGTAACGTCTCTCTCTCTCGCTTTACACGTCGAGGGTAACGTCTCTCTCTCTCGCTTTACACGTCGAGGGTAACGTCTCTCTCTCTCGCTTTACACGTCGAGGGTAACGTCTCTCTCTTTACATTTAGGACAAGGAGAATGTTAACGCGCTGAACAAGTATAATGCCAACTTCTTCGGCCTGTACTGTATCTGCAAGAGACCCTATCCAGACCCAGAGGATGAGGTGAGCGCTCGGCTGAATGGCATGATCCTACCTGTGCGATACTGTGTACCAGCGACACCCATGATGGCTTACTGCAGCGGTGGGCAATTACGGCCCTCCAGATGATTCGAAACTACATTTCCCTTGAGGCTCTACAAACCTAATGAGCAGCCAAGCATCACTGGAAATGTAGTTTCAAAACATCTGGAGGGCTGTAATTGCCCACCCCTGGGTTACAGGGACCGTGGACGGATAGATCTCCTTAAAATTATCCATACATGAATCGCTGCTGACGCCCCATGTCCAGTTGTTGATTATATTTTTAGTGTGATTTTTCTCGACATTCTCCCTCGCAGTGCGCAGCAGCTCCTCCTTTTCAGTCCAGGGAGGTCCCTGAAGCTTTTCTGCGCAATGTGTGCTCCTACACAACCTGCGTAGCGAACGAGCCACAAATTGTACACCGCTACAGTACTTGCCCACTTTATGTACGCAAGTTCCATACCGCATACACAGTGCGATGGATCGAAGCTGCGGACACACGAGTAGATCTGATTCATCGGCTGACTCTGAGATCGCTTGCTACAGCAGGTGAGTCTCAAGAGAGGGGGGCGTCGGAAACGCTCTCTGCACGCTGACAGCACTAGTGACTGATCTGGCAGCCGGGAAATCAAAAACTCCTGGCTGCTGGTGGGGTGGGGTGGAGGAAACTGCTAGATCAGTGAGGGGGGGGGGGCACTCCTCAAATCCTGAACACTTCACCCAGTCCCACGATGATTGCTTCATCTTTGGATGTTTTGTGACGTGTATATATGTAGAAAACGTTGCCAGGCCCCAAAAACAATGTGCGTTTGCCTCTAATATGACCCTGGTTTGTACAGTGCGGCTGCAGAACTGGCGAGTGGTTCTTACGCGCGATATAGGTGCAGTGCGCAGGCTGTCCGTGCAGACGGGTGATGTAGGTGACAGATCGAGTGCTGCATCTATTGTGAATATTTTAATCCAATCCAAATCTCTCCATTCTATGATTGAATATATCGAAGCCTCTTATTGGACGTCTCTGCGTCTTGCAGGATTCTTGTTAATTTGTGCTGCTTGGTTTTCAGGTCCCCGATGAGATGATCCAGTGCATAGTCTGTGAAGACTGGTACCATGGAAGGGTAAGTTAACCCTCTGCCTCCTGAAATCTGTTAATAACTAACCCATAACATTTCAGGGATCACTATTTAAACGAACCCCCCCTTATCAAATCACTGGGTAGATGCTGCCAGCTTCTTACACAAACTGCGTAATGTATACAACTTTCACACACTGCGTTTCTTGTGTCCTTTTCAAACGTAATGTACGAGAGCCCGTGCATAGAGTGACAGGTTGGTGCTGCGCACGCGTGCCCACCTATGTCTGCTTTGTCTCCAAATACGCGGAGAGGCCTTACGCATGATGACATCATTGGTTCCTGGCACGCAGGATATTCAAAATCCCGTCTGACGTGTGCGGCCAGAAAAGACTCCATCACTTCACACAGGGATGCTCTCCAAACTGGAATGAAGTGCACGCCACGCACCCTGACCACTTCAACAAGATTTAGGCCGGGGTCAGATCAGTGCACTATGTATGCTCATACTGACGTACCTCCCGGCGTCCGTTGCAGCGTTGTGCCGCTTCAATGGGGCCAGCCAGACGCTGTAGTGCGTGCATAAATTGCGCGCGCTATAGCGGACATGCGGAAAGCCTCCCCGTCGAACCGCTAGACGCGCGTTCGACGGGGCTGCAAAGTGTAATCCTCCGTAGGAAGTATCGAGTCTTGCAGCGCTGAGCGTACAAACTGTGCTCAGCGAGGTAGGCAAGACGGGTGTCAGAGTGGAAGGAACGTCCACTATCACGGACATTTCTTCATCCGCTTAAAAACGTTCATCTGACCCCGTCCTAAATCATCTAGGGGCAGATTCACAACACAGTGCACTCGATACTGGGATTTTGCCACATCCAGAACGAAGCTGAATAAATCCCAGGCCTTGTGGGCTCTGAAGTGTCTTTCTATTGGATGCCCCAAACGTTACTATAACGGCTAAGGATGCACCGATACCACTTTTTTAAGTACGAGTACCGATACTTTTCTTTAATGTCATGTGACGCTTTCCAATAAGAACAGACCATATAAAAATGCCCCCAGCTCACATGTATATCCCCCCCGATAGAGATGTATATATATATATCTATTCATTTTGCCCCAGCTCGCACATGGATATGCCTCAGCTCACACATGGATATGCCTCAGCTCACACATGGATATGCCCCAGCTCGCACATGGATATGCCCCAGCTCGCACATGGGTATGCCCCAGCTCGCACATGGGTATGCCCCAGCTCGCACATGGGTATGCCCCCCCAGCTCGCACATGGGTATGCCCCCCCAGCTCATGGATCCCCCCCGCACTCTCCGTGACGATACTTACCTTCCTGAGCGACGCCGGGAATGTCTCCGCGCGTGCGCTCGTTGGAAGGACCCCAGCCGCGACCACGTGGGACCATGTGATTGCGGCTGGGGTCCTTCCAACGAGCGCGCGCGGAAACTTTTCCGGCGTTGCCCAGGAACGTAAGTATCATCGCGGAGAGCAGCTGCAGGGCCTGTCCGAATGCTCTATAAGCATTCGGACAGGCCCTGCAGCTGCTCACTGTGTTCATACTTACCTTCCTGAGCGACGCCGGGAAAGTTTCCGCGCGCACGCTCTTTGGAAGGACCCCAGCCGCGATCACATGGTCCCACGTGGTCGCGGCTGGGGTCCTTCCAACGAGCGCACGTGCGGAGACATTCCCGGCGTCGCTCAGGAAGGTAAGTATCGCGGAGAGCAGCTCCAGGGGCGGCTGTCCGAATGCCGATAGAGCATTCGGACAGCTGCCGCAGCCCCTCGGATGCCGGCAAGCCGGCTCAATGCCGGCTTCCGGTATCGGGAAAAATATCGGTGGGTACTACACGACTACCAAGTACTCCTGCAGTACCCAGTATCGGCCCCGATACCGATACTAGTATCGGTATCGGTGCAACCCTAATACCGGCAGTATTTCTGCCTGCTGGCTTTTGTCGTGTTGAATATATGAAGTATCGAATAAAAACACCGGTCGTCAGAGCGCACAAGTGCCCGGATTTCCTCGTTTCTTTACGTTAAAAATGATCCTTTTTCTTTTATTTCCTTTTTCCTTCAATTTTCTTCTCCATTCGTCTTCTTTGAAGAGCTGGAGAGGGGGGGGTGGTAAATGTTGTGTATTCCACTGCCAAATCCCTGCCAGGCTGCTGCAGTGTTTCTCTCTTAGGGTCAGACTAACGCATTTTTCGCGTTGTCCGTGAAAAAGTGCGTTCGAACGAATGGACGTATTTTTTCACGGAATACGCGATAGCGGTCATACGATGTGCATTTTCGTCCATGATTTTGTACGGATCATCAATAAAACCCTTTTTGTGTCTGGACGTTATGTTGGCTGGACATTAGCAGCGTCTGACGTCTCCTAATCTCACACACACGCCGCTAGCGGACGCAGCGCACTCTGTACGTCAGTACTAGCGGGTTTGACATTCTCGAAAAAATGCGTTCGTTTGCCGCTTGCGTTGTGCAGCCGGACTTTCGTGCGGCCGTTCTTCGTATGCTGCCCAGCATTGGATGTCATTTGCTGCTAGCACGGCCGTGATTTAGTGCGGATAAACGCACGTTAATACTGCGTTAGTCTGACCTTAGCCTAACAGTGGTTCCCTACCGCGGTGCTAAAGTACCCCCAACAGGTCAGGTTTGCAGGATTTGTGAAGCGCTACACAGGTGATATGATTTGCTACTCAGTGATTGCAGGATTCAGTCTGCATTTCCACAAGGTGATCCTTAAAACCTGTCCTGTTAGGGGAACTTGAGGACTGCGGTTGGGAACCACTGCCCTTTAAAGAAGCATTTGTTTGTATATGTTCAGACTGAGAACACCTATATACACAGAGACACAAGATTTGACACACTGCGCTTTCCTGTGTGCGAGTCTCGTGGCAGCGCCGCAGTATCGGGAGTCTGTGCAGGGACGTGGCTGCTATGTAAAGCACAGAGACCTCTGCAGACTCGCTGGAGGAACTTGCTAAAGATGAGAATAAATAACGGGGGGAAATGCTGGATTTTAAAACGAGGAATTGATTTGTTACAGCATAAATAAAGACATTCTAGTGTTGCATTTAACTTGTCTTTATAGCACCTAGGAGAAAGTCCGCCAGAACACATGGAGTTCCATGAAATGATCTGCCAGGCGTGCATGGACCGCTGCTCCTTCCTCTGGGCATACACCGCACATCTAGCAGGTATGTTATATGAGGCATTAGAGCTGGCATCGATGGTGTGAAAGCACCCGATGTCATCTTATCTGTTCCTAGTCCCACGCCGCGCTGATTCCACCTTCCTGATGCACATTGTCATGGTGTGTTCCCTTTACATGGCCTTGCATTGACTTAATGTTTTACCGTTTGTATTCCAGTCCCTGGAGTGACGCGGATCACACCCGCTGACACAGAACTCGACGATGTCAAAGTGGAGGATGAGCCCGCAGAGGACGTCAAAGCCGAGGAACAGAAAGTAGAAAGCACCAACCACCTGAATTCCAAAGAGGAAGGAGCGGAGCAGACCAGTCCATCCACAAGTGCAGCTTCTGAGCAGGTAACCGAGCGGTGGAGGATATCAGTGAGTGAAGGTTTCATGTGCCCCATTGTATCAAACCTAGAGGTCACGACAAGGGATATAATGCTATGCGTGCAGGTTTGCCGTTCACGTCTCCTTTCCTAGAAAGATGCCAAGGGAAAGGTTTGACACACTATTCCCTACCCGTAAAGAATGTGTGTATATAAGTTTTCACCCCTGCGTGTATTCTATGCTGTGATCAGGTGATTCATAACGTGTGTCCAGGAACCTTTTTACGGAAATGATTTTGTGTCCAATGCTTAGAAATGCGATAAAGATGCGAAAACAGGATCCACGTGCAAACTGCAGGAGTACAAAGCACAGCAGGGGCTCACGATGACCACGGCCACGTACTGGACAAGCAACTGGCGCCGCAAGCTCTGCACCTGCAAGGACTGCATGGTAAGGACACGCCTGACTCGGTTAATCTTGTGACAGGATGTGCTGCGTTCCGGGACCGGATTTCATGTAGATACTATGTATTGCAGACACGTCAGGAAAGCTTTTAATACTTGCTCTTCTCCCGCATTGATCCAGCTTTTATCCCTCAAGGAGTGAACACCTTTTTGCCCAAAATTGGGTGGAGAGCCACACCATCAGATATTTTCCAACTTTATTGTTGATTGTTGCAGCTGTTAAGTAAGATTGTGTATATATATTTGGATGAAAGCACTGGAGGCGCAGTCACAGGGGCCGTAAGTCCCACCAGGAATTCTTACTGATAATAATGAAGATATAAACCAGTTGGTACTGGTAAAGACTAGTAACCCCCCCCCCCCCCTTCCAAGTATTTTCCTATAATATGTATCTACACTCTTAAGCTCGATCCGTGTTTGTAAATAAAACAAACTAAACACAAGCTGTCAAGAAAAATTGTATAGAAACCAGCACAGATGACAACTTTTTTCTTGCTATATTTTATATATGAACTGGGTTGTTACTCCTGGTTGTTGCAGCCACTCCGGTGAGTATGAGCGCGACTCCATTTTTTCTGTATGTATAAATACAAGTTGGAATTGCAGCTTTTTTCTTGATTTAAAGTCCAGCAGAGCCTCAGCAGCTTCAAGTGATCAATAAGACAGTAACGAGGAACTGGACACATTAAGACCATGGGACATGTTTGAAATCTGCCCCAGCTGAGGCCACTTTAAGCATGCTCAGTCTGACCCCCAGCAATCCTTAAACTTCAAAACTCCGCTACCTTTAAAGGGACACCGTAGCCCAAAATAAAACCTAAAGAGCTTGTGTTTTTTAGCTATAATAGCCCATAGCAGCAGGGGTTAAAGACACATTTTGTGTGATCAGATCAGGAACACAGTGACTGAGTCGTTTTATGTTATAGACGTATTGATGTTCTTGTCAAGCATGGAGTGTTTTCCCCCCTGCACGCAGATAATGTACACACAGCTGGAAGTGCTGTTTCTGGTGGACGAATGCGACACGGTCCAGGCTTACGAAAACAAGGGAAAAACAGCAGAGGCGCAGGAGAGACGAGACCCTCTCATGACGGCCCTGAGCAGCATGAACAGGGTGCAGCAGGTGGAGCTGATCAGTGGTGAGTGTAAAATCCATAAATCCGGCTGATCTATCGCCCTGCGGATTATTATTTCTACCTTTTTAGATTCTTGTCCTCGCTTCCAAATCTCATTCTGTGACTTTTCCGTCTCTGCAGAATACAACGACCTGAAGACAGAGCTGACGGACTACCTGAAGCGATTTGCTGAGGAGCAGAAGGTAAATGGGACATGTTTGGAAATTGACAAAACCTTAAGGGGTTATTCATTCAACCAGCGTCCACTCATTGAAGGATCGGTTTAGGGAAATGCAGTGGCTCCAGTTTAGGATCTGCCAGCGCAGCTCTCCGTAATGTGTCTGTCCATTGTATTAGCTGCGGATTTATGGTTTGCAATTACAGTGAACGGCACCACAACGGAGCTCAGTGAATAACCCATTTATGCTCTGTTTCGGTGTTTGGTCTTGTTCTATTTCTACTCCATGTTCACACACCCAGAACAGGGGTCCACAATCGTGGACCTCCTGGAACTACATCTTCCATGATGCCCAGCTACGCATCAAGAAGGCAATGTTTAATGGGAAATGTAGTTCCAAAAACATTTGGAGGGGCCAGGTTGCTGAACACTCTATGAACGGTGTTATTCAGCAAACCCCAGATTTTCACAAAAGAATCTAACCAGCAGAACGTGAAGCTTCTCCTGCAGCTGTTCGTGTTTTCCTTTTTCTGTTGTGAAACTCCGTTTGTCACAATTGCAAAAAAGATGGTTTCTGCATCTTGGACAGACATTGGATTTTGCTGAATAACCCTCATAGGGTGTTACTCACTAGTCACCGTTTGTCATTACAACAATGGTAAAATAATCTTTTCGAATTTCCCAAGTGGGGAATTCAGTCGGCAGCAGGAGGAGATTCGCTGATGAATCTTTATATTCTTCTCAGGATACAGTGGAATTTTGATTGCAACCCACAAATGACCTGACGTTCTCTAAATACTGAATGTGCGTCCTGAGCAGTGACAATCTTTGCCGCAGCGCCAGACCACACAGCATTAGAGTGACAAATACAAAAAAGGGGACACAATCTGTCCTCCCTCTAGGTGAAACTATCCTTTAATATTTTAACCTTTACGCAGATTGCACCTGTGTCTGGCACTTACAGGGTTACTCACACCACCATACTTTACCATTATTGCAACAACCGTAAACTTCAGTGTTTCCCCCAAAGTAATGGATAGAGTGTCAGGAAAAGCTTCATCAACGAATCTCCTCCTGTTACTGTTTGATGTTTCCCAAATGGGGAATTCAAAGTTTACTGTCGTTGCATTAACGGTTACCTACAGGGGTGAGTGAGGAGCACCCTAAGCCGGTTATTCAAACACTGGTGTTTTTGTCAAGTGCAAAATCTTTTGCAACAGCGACGAATGCTGAGTTTTTCCTTTTTATGAAACGCCAAACTGCGGAAGCTTCACCTGCTGCTGGTTGGATTTTTCTACTCTGAGAAGCTGGGGATTGCTGAATAACATCCTAGGTCAAGGGTCGGCAACCTTGTCCCTCCAGATGTTTGGGGGCACGAGACTCTGCCATCCTAATGTGTAGCTGACCCCCTGCTCTGCATCCTAAAATACAGGTAGACTATCCCTTATGTGAAATGCGTTTTTGGAATGTTTATGAAATTAAACTTGTGTTTATCTGTGGATGCAATATTCATCTGTTTTGTTTCACTATATACTGAATATTGTGTTTATTTCTGGGATGGCGTTTCAGATTAGGGATATTCTACCTGTATTTTAGGATACAGAGAAGTGTTAGCAACCTTGCTCCTCCAGATTTCTCGGAACTACATTTCGAATGATGCTTAGCTACACGCTAGGATGGCAAAGTCTCATGGGAAATGTAGTTTGAAAACCTCTGGAAGGTTGCGGTTGCTGACCCCTGAGAGAGCATAGATGACCGTCACCCTGTGTTATCGGTAGCTTGAACAAAGGATTGATTGTGGATTTTATTGATGGACACTTCCAGTTCCCCAACCTCCTACTGACTGATCTTTTACCTTCTTGAACCAGGTTGTCAAAGCAGAAGACATCCAGCAGTTCTTTGAGGACCTGCGATCCAGGAAGAGAAGGCGCGTGGACGACATGCAATATTACTGCAGCTAGATCATACCAAGGCCTAGAATCCGGTTAAAATGATCTGTCGGGGTTGGTTTTTCAGATCTGGTTTAGCACCCCTGTTTTTTTTTATTCTTATTATTGTTATAGCCTCTCTGCCAAGTGAGTCCAAATACAGACTGAATTCCCAGCCTTCCTGCTGCCGAAATAGAGTTTTATGGAGTGAATTAACTCAAAGAGAGGGACTCTTTAGGTTTTATCCAGCATGTTTCCCTGTATTTTTATTGAATGTCTACATGCTCTGGCACACTCTGGAAGGTGTAAAGCCATATACTTGGTGAATAAAGTGCCAGGAATTAAACAAACCTTGCTTTATTTTGTGTTAGGTGTCAGCCTGATGCCGCGTCCCCCTTGTGATATTGAATTATTGCTCCCTCACTAGCCATAGGGCAGTGGTTCTCCACCATGGCCCCCCCTAAAAGGTCAGATATCTGAAGCACAGGGGATATGATTTGCTGCTCGGTGTTTGCAGAGTGTCTGACGAATTCTAATGAAACAACATTTATTTTATCCAGTATTTTGAAAAGAACATGAATTTTCTTCCAATCAATGCTTCGTGACTGCCAGTTACTCCCCCGGGATGGGACTGCCATTATGTTCTGTATAGGATACACCCCCCCCCCGTAACCTGGCTGTAATAGCAAGCGTTTGGGTTTTCTTTACTGATGATCTTTGCCTGTAAAATATGTAAATCCCATGACTCCCTCCTGCTTTATGGTGTATTTTGTTTCCCTTGTAGCTTTTGAATTTAATAAAACGCCTTTCAGATTGTCAGATGTTGTATATTTCTGCCGGAGCGTGCGCTCACTTGTTCTTGTTGGAGTATCTCGCCACAGGGACAGCCTTCCACATCCACTCCGTAAACTACGAGTTTTGCAAAAGTGAGTAATTTGCAAGCACTCCCCTCGGATTGCAAAAGGAAATGTCAGTCAAGGAACAAGTGCCATACCTTGGTAGAATGTGCCCTTTGACTTGCGTCCTTGACGGACCACTGGTAGGCTGCTAACTGACCTGCCAATGGTGCGTCCTGTGTATCAGAGGTTTATTTACAAACACTTGGTCCTATTTCCTTTCTGTCTGTAACAGGGAGCTGCTAAGGGGAAACATCACAGGCCAATAGCCCTTAGCGTCTCCCTGCTGCTGACTCTTCTGCTGTGCGCTGCACAACCGGCTCCTAGACACTATATAGGACTTTATTGGGTCAAATGCATCGTTGTGGGGTTCTCACTATTTGTTCAGTGCCAGATCGTGGTGCCCTCTGCTCTGCAGGATCTGGGCGAAACGAATCCCTTTAAATTGATTTAAAAAACAAGTCACTTGAAACATTAATTTAGTCTCTCGTTACCCTCGATCCTGTGGCGCAATGAACAAATAGGTCCCACCTCAGCTTCAGTGCAATCCTGCGACCTGTTCCTACATTTTCAGACACTTGCCTCAGGTTGGTATATAGAGCAGGGGGTCAGCAACCTTGGCTCACTGTTTTGGAAACATCTCCCACGATGCTCAGTCACCCCCATTAGGCTGACTGAGCCACTTGGGAACTGTATTTCCCAAAACATCAGGGAGCCAAGGATGACTGACCTCTGGTATAGAGTGACAGGGGCTTCTGATCTATGATTCTCATGATGCTCTGGCTGTATTGCAATCAAAGCATTCTGGGAATTGTAGGCCATAAACTGCTGTTAACAGGCAGCTGCTAAAGGGGATATATCTGCATTAGACACAGGGGCCACTATTCACTTTAAAACCAAGAAACTGGCAGGACATGACAGATAAAAGCCGTGCGTTTACTTTAAAATCAGTTTTATTCTGCTTCTTTAGAAAAGTACATAAACTTTCCATAGACGCTGCTGGTTGGATGTAGACGCTGAGCTTGTAATGGGTAAACTTGGTGCAGGAAGGTGAGAGTCTCTGGACCTGCTCGCTGCAGTTTATGTTGTTTGGGAACTTAATGCGGTAAAGGCTTTTCGGAGATTGGTGAGTAACGCAGAGAAGTTTTTGGTTTGGTTCAGTTTCTTTTCAAGCTCTGCTCCGCATTCCAGCGCTGGATCAAAACCCGTGACTGGAAAGAACAAGGAAGAGACGTTTAATATGCAGAGCTCTAGTACCTTCACACCAAGGTTGGAATAGAAGCCTCCACTTCTACTGCTGGGACAGACACACCTTCATATTGTCCCTCCTCAGTGAGGGAGATGATACAGGAATACTGCTGCTCCAGCTCTTTAGGGTTAATGCAACAAAATACAAACTGCAGCTTGTCTCCTAAAAAAACACAAAATGCTTTTATCCAAGAGTAATCATCAGACACAATGCAAGAAAGCTGCCCAACATCAAAGGTAAGGACACACAGATCTAAAGCTGAGAGGCAGGGCCTGGTTAATTGACCCTGCCTTTTCCCGCTCTTTTAGATAGTATATAGAGGGGTAGAACAAGCCCCCCACCCACCAGAGATGACCCTCTGGATACAAAGTGATCAGACGCCAGGCCAGCACTCCTAATTAACAGGATTCAACCTAAGAACCCTGTGCAAATAGATATGAGAACCAATGGAAGGGCTCCTTAACAGAAGCAAGGCATGCTGGGATACTAGGAACAAAATGGTCTTAATTAACATAATTAAAGCCGCACTCCCAAGAAGGAAAAACTAATCAATACATATACACGATTGATCCATGCTGCCGGAAAGGGTTATCAATCGTGTATTTTATTGATTAGTTTTTCCTTCTTGAGTGCGGCTTTAATTACCGTATATACTCGCGTAAAAATCTGAGTCAAAAAACTCGGCTTAGAGTCAAAAAAACGCGATTCGGCTTATACACGAGTCAAGGTATCCCGGTAGGCTGTGCTCCATTTTTGGTCCACTTTAGAAATCCTACTTTACGAAGGTCCAGCCTGCTGCTACAGCGTGCCTCCCAGCTACTTATCACGAGGCTGGAAACGGCCGCGGCTGTGTGCGACGCACGGTGATGTCATCATGCTGGAGGGGGCGGCGCCAGTGCAGCGTGCCGTTCCCAGCCTCGAGATATGTAGCTGGACCTTCGTAATGGAGGCTGGACCTTCGTACGACGTCCCCACGGGACTGAAAGAACAGAAGAGGCCAATGCCCTGGAGCAAGCTAGATGCAGTCGCAGGCCAGGGCAGCTGTAAAAAATAAAAATTCTATTCCCGTGACTCGTTTTTCAATCTCATATCGGAGGCAGGACGACAGAGAGCACTCTGAGTGCCGAATTGATGGTGAGTAACAGTTGCACTGTGATACACTCATACACACCGCACATTCCTGTGGATCTCTCTTTACCAGTGGCTGCTGCATTTCCCACTTAGGCTTATACGCCAGTCAATAAGTTTTCACAGTTTTTTGGGGAAAAAGTAGGGGGGGGGGGTCGGCTTATACCCGAGTATATACGGTATGTTAATTAAGACCATTTTGTTCCTAGTATCCCAGCATGCATTGGTTCGCACATGTTTCTTAGGTTGAATCCTGTTAATTAGGAGTGCTGGCCCTGTGTCTGTTCACTTTGTATCCAGAGGGTCATCTCTGGTGGGTGGGGGCTTGTGACGTCACGTAGACACACACACACACATATATTAACCAGGCCCTGCCTGAGCACATGGAAGTGCATTTGCTTTAACACCTTCACTACCACCATTGGCTCTAGTGGATTTTTTTTAATGCAGTTGGGCTCCAGAATATGCCAATAGTTTTACAACCGTGGGCAACATAAAAACAGGTTAAAGAACTTGGATTTGGGGGACACCCACACCCCCCCCCCCATCCCATGCTGTAGTATGGCTATATGGCACAATCAGCCTCTCACATTATACATACATACAAAAATGTGCTTTTGGTATTTTCAAACCCTGCTTTACGTCTTAATGCACATTTGATTACCATGAATCTGCTGGGTCCTGGTAGTGAAGGGGTTAAGGCAGATGCACTTCCAAGTTGTAGCGCAGGGACTGATTGAGAATAAATACCTTCAATACAAGCGTCTAAATCTTACCTGGTCTGGTTCTCCATACAGCGATGCAATCCTCCGTCACACATGTATCTGAATAATCATCATAGAACATGTAGTCCCAAAACATTTGTGGTGCCAAGGTTCACCATCTCTGGTGTAGAATGAGCCAGAGGTGTAGGTGCTTGTGCTTACCTGGAAGTTTCAAACCCACCTGCAGGTGCCCAAGGCTTCGCTAACTCTATCTGGTCATATTTTGGAGAAATGCAAAGAAATTCTGTATATTGTAAAACAAAACAGGCGCCAGAACTTCAGACATATCTCCAACCTTCTGAAACTATTCCAGCACAGCAGAAACGCTGAGCTCTAGGACTGTATTATCACGCGGCTAGCAGAGGCCCGTTAAATAAGCTTACAGCCTGTAAAAACGAGTTGTATTAACACGGCACACATTATTACAGACTGGGTGATGTCAAATGATTCTCCATAAACCCACTGGATCCCCCCAATTGCTTTATGGAAAACCACTGGCTTTGTGAAGGAGTTAGGCTGGATTCACCAAGAACCAGCGTCACTCGGCTGAAATCTCCAACGTTCTACATGTCTGCGTGGCTGAATGACGATGGAAATGTGAATTAACCCTTTGGACGAGCCAAAGTTTCCATTTGTCATAAGCCGAGATGACACGTAGAAGCTTGGCGATTCCAGCCACATGTCAACGCCTGCTCAGCGTCTCGTGAACGGAGGCCAACATGTTTCGTTCAAGAATACATAAACTGCCAAAACCGCAGCCGCCCTTTGTGAATGCCCAAAGCGGAGAGAGCGGGAATGAATCTTATTTACCTTTCACTTTCCGGATCTCCAAGCCCAGACGATACGTGAACAAGGCTGCGGATTTCTGCAACTCTTTCAGTCGCTCCTTGTTGGCTTTTTTATTTGTTAAAGCAACTGGAAGAAAACAACAGAAAATAAGAATGAGACGAACCGCTGTGTGAAGGACATTACTGTCTGTAACAGATCTCTGTGTCTGGACAGGGTCACATCTGCCAAATGCTGCTTCCTCGCTGGAAACCCAGTTTCTCCTTGTGACTCTCACACCTTTCTCTGGTAACTTAGCCACAGCTTAAGGCTCGGTGCATGTAGAGAGCCTGGCTAGCACTCCCAGAAATATGCCGAAGCTGTAGATCTGTAGCCTTTCCTTGGCACAGCGGGCAGAAGATTCGTGGCACCCAAAATCATGAGTCCGGACTTCAAGCTTGGTCAGAATAGGACTGTTTATTACACAGGCACAGAGATACACTCAACCACCAACGCAATTTGCATACAATCAAGCAGATAGACGCACAGATCAGATAAAGGACCTTCAAACAATGGAGAATGGGGGAAGGAGAAAGCAGGGTAAACAAAAGGGATTTCTTACAGAGAGAACTTACACAATAGAGAGGGCAGGTACTAATACAGAGATCACACTATACAGGGAAGGGTTAGATAATTGAGGGAATGTACGCAAAATAAACAACAAGAGACTATACAATAAATACACAAGGGAATAACACACGGACATCAGAAATCTTTAGTTAACTGGCAGATATATAAAACAGTGAAAACCAAATATATTTAAAAGGTTCACCAGTTCCCCCAATAGTCTCTTTCACGGGCCATAGTCTCTGGGCAGGAGGCTAGCGCACAGCCCCCTCCAAGTCGCACAGTGATCGCGTGTTCTGTCAGACTGTCTAATTCACACACATTGATAAAGTACTTACTCTCCCTTTTCCGTTCCAGTTTCTCCTTCAGCTCCTGGAGGTGCTGGGTCAGCTCCGCGTTGGTCTTCTCGCTCGCCTTGATTTTTGTGGCCTCTTGTAAAATCTGTCCTTGCTTCTCCTTGATGTGTCTCTCCTGGAAACTGGTTTCTAGGAAGGAAGAGGAAGATAGATCTATGAATCTCAAAGCAATAACCACAATTATTACCGGGTACAGGATCGTGATCCCGTAGCTTTAACCGCAAATGCTAACTTGTGCCCCAAGCAGTATTTATTTTGGAGATCAGCAGAAGATATGGGGTAAGAGGTAACACCAGCCTATCCCTCTCAGTGTTCGAGGACTTGGCCTGACCCTGTACATGAGGCTGGGACAGGCCCCTAATGCTGATCATCTGAGATGTTCCACACAGCAGAAATATTGAAGAAATCCAGCATCTCGTGGTATGTTAGAAATAAGGTTTATTCCATCACCAACAGACCAGACGTTTCGACCACAAGTACTCGACAAAGACCTATGTGAGGTCGAACCGAGTGTTCTTTTGGTGATGGAATAAACCTTATTTCTAACATACCACGTTGTGCTGGATTTCTTCAATATTTCTGCTGTCTTGAGGCCTTGGAGTGAGGACCTCCTCCAGCTGTGGACCTCATCGAGTATGTGAGTACATCTCCTGTACAATGGAATTGTTCCACACAGCGGCTGCAAGGGACATAGTTAGCAACACCAGCTTGCCCCTCATTGCAGCCATGTGGCATGTCCCTTGCTGGCGCAGCACAGCTTGGCCATTACTGGCACTGAGGACCATGCGGCACGGCTGGAGTGAAGGAGGACCTGACACACATGGCAGAAACAGTAATAGCTGTGACTGAAAGACCACAATGTAGGTTAAGCGCCCCTCAAATACAATTGAGAAACCCAAATATTTACTTTGAGAATTGGTTTCCGCTGATCGGCTGATGCACTTTTACTTTGATCTGGGTCAGTGGTGGCCTTGGTGTCCCATGTGTTTCAGCAGTGCATTCCACGAAGATGCCAGATACCCCATAGAGCAGTGTCTCCCAAACATGTCCTCAGGACCCTCTAAAAAAGGCCAGGTTTCAAGGATCACCTTGGGGAAATGCAGACTGAATCCTGCAATCACTGAGCAGCAAATCATAACACCTGTGCTGTGCTTCACATATCCTGCAAACTGGACCTGAGGACAGGTTTGGGAAACACTGCTGTAGAGGGACAGATTTCTGGAGAAAGGGAGCTGCTCTGACACGTACCTTGTAGAATAGGTGTGCGGCTAGTAATCCTGAGATCAATACAGCTTTTGGAGCCCTAGATCCGGCTTTTAGGTGTGTAGGCGCCAGGTGCTGCGGATTTTGTCATCACACCATGCACTTAAGATGGCAAATTGGACATGTTTCCTGGACACAGGTTTTATTCACACTGATGAGCAGTGCATGAAAAATGCCACCCCACAACATGTCGAATACAAACGCTGCAGGTGAGGAATCTCAGGTGACTTGTCTTGATTTCCTTCCTGCAGCATATGAATTATACATGTTGCAGGGCAGCACTTTTCCCCGTGCATGAAATAGTAATATGTCCAGGAAAACATTGCCGCTCTGGCGACCCTAGATGCATCGGACATGGCCGCCTCAAAGTGTTTGTCGAGTTCTACAGGTAAGATTTTAGAATGCTAGAAACCTTATGCCAACAGACCATGTCTCAGCTCCTGGACCATCTCCATCATCATTTCTCCATCCCTGTATTTCTTGGACCAGACGTCTGCAAGACAAGAAAAACGAGTTTATCAAAAGAAGAGGAAATACAAATACATTCGCCAGAACCTGTTCTAAAGAATAAGGGGTAACCCACGTACAAATGCAGAAATAAATCAGTGCACCTGGATAGCCACCCCCCCCTCCCCCGACGACACAATACACATACAGCTGGTCACAAATGTAAACGTTACAATTCCATTAAATCTATTATTCAATTCATATTTGTTAACACACTTAAAGAGGGGAGAGGGGCTGGAGGGGACAGGGAACCTGGCTGCTTGCACTGAGTTTGTCACTTATTATGTTGGTCCCATCATGGGAGATTGCATGAAAGAGCGGGGGAACGAGACACAAAACAATTTGGACTCTTAGCCCCTTCACTAACAATCAAGTCACGTTAACTCTATTCTGCATTGCAATACATTGAAAAGCAGACACCAGCATATTGAAACCATGTTTACATATATCTGTTTAAGGCAGGATTAGTGCCCCCCTGTGAAGAAAAGAAATTCACTGTAAAACAAGCAGCAGCCCCAATCCTCACTGTAACAAAATGTTCACAAACTCTACTGCAGCATTCCAGCAGCCAGGGATTTGGCAAATACAGAGAGCTGTGGGGCCAGTCAGTGCTGTACATGGGTAAGATTCAGGGGGTTATAATGAGTGTAAATCCCTGTACAGTACAGATACAAGGTGTTGCTGTAATTGCCATACACAGGCATTATGCAGCACATACAGATACAAGGTGTTGCTGTAACTACCATACACAGGCATTATGCAGCACATACAGATACAAGGTGTTGCTGTAATTGCCATACACAGGCATTATGCAGCACATACAGATACAAGGTGTTGCTGTAACTACCATACACAGGCATTATGCAGCACATACAGATACAAGGTGTTGCTGTAATTGCCATACACAGGCATTATGCAGCACATACAGATACAAGGTGTTGCTGTAATTGCCATACACAGGCATTATGCAGCACATACAGATACAAGGTGTTGCTGTAACTACCATACACAGGCATTATGCAGCACATACAGATACAAGGTGTTGCTGTAATTGCCATACACAGGCATTATGCAGCACATACAGATACAAGGTGTTGCTGTAACTACCATACACAGGCATTATGCAGCACATACAGATACAAGGTGTTGCTGTAATTGCCATACACAGGCATTATGCAGCACATACAGATACAAGGTGTTGCTGTAATTGCCATACACAGGCATTATGCAGCACATACAGATACAAGGTGTTGCTGTAATTTCAATACACAGGCATTATGCAGCACATACAGATACAAGGTGTTGCTGTAATTGCCATACACAGGCGTTATGCGCACATACAGATACAAGGTGTTGCTGTAATTTCAATACACAGGCATTATGCAGCACATAATGACAAGGTGTTGCTGTAATTGCCACACACAGGCATTATGCAGCACATACAGATACAAGGTGTTGCTGTAATTGCCATACACAGGCATTATGCAGCACATACAGATACAAGGTGTTGCTGTAACTACCATACACAGGCATTATGCAGCACATACAGATACAAGGTGTTGCTGTAATTGCCATACACAGGCATTATGCAGCACATACAGATACAAGGTGTTGCTGTAATTGCCATACACAGGCATTATGCAGCACATACAGATACAAGGTGTTGCTGTAACTACCATACACAGGCATTATGCAGCACATACAGATACAAGGTGTTGCTGTAATTGCCATACACAGGCATTATGCAGCACATACAGATACAAGGTGTTGCTGTAACTACCATACACAGGCATTATGCAGCACATACAGATACAAGGTGTTGCTGTAATTGCCATACACAGGCATTATGCAGCACATACAGATACAAGGTGTTGCTGTAATTGCCATACACAGGCGTTATGCAGCACATACAGATACAAGGTGTTGCTGTAATTTCAATACACAGGCATTATGCAGCACATAATGACAAGGTGTTGCTGTAATTGCCACACACAGGCATTATGCGGTACATACAGACACAAGGTGTTGCTGTAATTGCCACACACAGGCATTATGCGGCACATACAGATACAAGGTGTTGCTGTAATTTCCATACACAGGCATTATGTAGCACATACAGATACAAGGTGTTGCTGTAATTGCCATACACAGGCATTATGCACTTGTTAAGGTGTGATACCATTTTACAAACAACCCTATACACAGAGCCAGGTGACCTGTACAATAACAGTATTGTAAAAGACATGAGAAACCCTCAGTTCAGACTGGAAGAAAGGAGATTTCACCTACAGCAAAGATAATTTGTCATTTACGGACAATAAAGATGTGGATTGCTCCATCTGGACAGGTTTTTCCATCGACAGCAAGGAACGCCGTTGCTCTGGCTTTCGTGTCAGCAGTGATACTATTGATGTGTAAGGTGTGTGTGGACGATATAACAAATGTAACCGGAATGGATTCCCCTGTGCTCACCCGTTAACTGTTTCAGAGACTCCTTGTACTGGTCCTTCATCCCCTGATTGGAGTCCTCTTTGTTCAGGCCAATGATTTGCGTGCGGAAATCCTGCATGCACTGGATCAGGCACTGCTCATCTATCATTACAGCGGACATTGTGACGCTGAAAGGCAAAGAGCATTCATTAGCAGGAAATAAGGACCCCGATAAGCAGCATTTATCCCGGGGTGATGCTTCAACCTCATACACGCACTGAGGTCACATATGGGCACACGGTCCCCCTGTCACTTGCGTGCATGGTGCGGGCGAGGTCATTTACTTGATGTGCCCCCCCCCCAGCAGATTAACACAGGGGTTGATGGGAGCTGTAGCTCCAGGCTCACACCCAGTTAGAGGTGGATTATTCCAAGCAGCACCATATGCACAAAACAACAATGTGAGACGAGGGGGACACAATACAGGGTTGTAGCACACACCCATCTGAAATGGTTTCCCTTTACATTTATAAAAGCAATTCCTTTAAATTGAGCCTCAATACAGGCCCCCCCCCCATGCTGACCAGTGTGTAAACTATATATATACACACACACACACACACACGTCAGGATGTGAAAAGTGTCCCCTTTTTTAACTCACTGCTCTGTCAAATTCAACATTTCTTCTGGAGGTATGGGGGGGGGCATTTAGTTGAGGCCCTCCACATGCCACCCCCCCCAAATGTGTGTGTGATATAAATATGTATATCTTACCTGCCCTTGCCTTCCCCAATAAATTTGCAAAGGGTACCAACCCCCTCCCCTCTACCTGGCTGTATGTAGGATTTATGATTAAATACATACAGCCAGGTAGGGGGGGGGGGGTATGGTTTTGGTACCCCAAGCAAATTTAGTGGAAGGTAAGGGCAGGTAAGAGTCACAGTATGGAGAGGGTCCTGCTGAAGGGAGGCTCTCCTCTCCCCTTGCTGCTGGACCGCTGGACAAGAGGAAGAGTGCGGAGCAGTGCAGATGGGAGGGATGTACAGCACACAGCGCAGGCGCCGTGTGCTGCAGATCCAGCCCCTCCCTTCAGCACGCCGCTCCGAGGGGAAAGTTGGATTTTTCCAACTCCCTTCGCATCGTGACGCGGCCTGAGCGAGGGAGATGGAAGAATCTGGGCACACTGAGCGCGTCTCGCCGCCGCACGTCGCTTCGCGCTCAGTGTGCCTCAGGCTTAATTCCCTTGTGCTTGACATTGATGAATTAAGTCAGCGTTGCACTAATGTGGGAATTTTCCTGATTAAACCATCCACAATTCAACTGCACATAGTCATGTTGAAAGTATATTTACTAATTGTTCTTACGATCAAACAAGCTCCCGGTGCTATACAATACAATGTTACAATACAATGTTACAATACAATGCTATACAATACAATGTTACAATACAATGTTACACAATACAATGTTACATACAATGTTACAATACAATGTTACAATACAATGTTACAATACAATGCTATACAATACAATGTTACAATACTATGCTATACAATACAATGTTACAATACAATGTTACAATACAATGTTATTATTATTATTCTTTATTTATAAAGCGCCAGCATATTCCGCAGCGCTGTACAATAAGCACAGTATAGACAGGGTTACAATACATTGAACAACATTTGACAAACAGTACAGGAGGAGATGAGGGCCCTATTCCCGTAGGAACTCACAATCTAGGAGGGTTGGGGTTGGAAACAGGAGGAGAGGACTGCAAGGTGAGAGTGATTGATGGTTGCGTCAGTGAGTTGGGTGGTAGGCTTCCCTAAATAGGAACGTTTTAAGGGAGCGTTTGAAGGAAGAGAAGTTAGGGGAAAGTCTGACAGCACGAGGGAGAGCGTTCCAGAGAGTGGGGGCTGCGCGTGAGAAATCTTGCAGTCTATCATGGGAAGAGGTGATGCGGGGAGAAGCTAGGCGCAGGTCACTGTTTGACCTTAGGGAGCGGGCTGGAGTGTATTTGGTGATTAGTGAGGACAGGTAGTGGGGCGCTGAGTTAGTGAGGGTTTTGTAGGTAAGGATAAGGATTTTGAACTTAATTCTGCAGTGGATGGGGAGCCAGTGAAGGGACTCGCAGAGGGGAGCGGCAGAGACAGAGCGGCGGGTGAGGTGAATTAGCCTGGCGGAGGCGTTCAGGATGGATTGTAGGGGGGAGAGGCGGGACAGAGGGAGGCCAGATAAGAGATTATGTTACAATACAATGTTACAATACTATGCTATACAATACAATGTTACAATACTATGCTATACAATACAATGTTACAATACTATGCTATACAATACAATGTTACAATACAATGTTACAATACTATGCTATACAATACTATGTTACAATACTATGCTATACAATACTATGTTACAATACTATGCTATACAATACAATGTTACAATACTATGCTATACAATACAATGTTACAATACAATGTTACAATACAATGTTACAATACAATGCTATACAATACAATGTTACAATACAATGTTACAATACAATGCTATACAATACAATGTTACAATACAATGCTATACAATACAATGTTACAATACAATGTTACAATACAATGCTATACAATACAATGTTACAATACAATGTTACAATACTATGCTATACAATACAATGTTACAATACAATGTGTGGTGGCTAATACAAGCATTATTTTCATTCCCTGATGCATAATTAAGCGAGCAGCTTTCAATGAGTTTCTGAGTATTCACACCCCTAAAGCATCACCAGGTTGTGACTATATTTAGGTACATTCATTTTCTGTGTCCACGGATGCATAAGCAAATGAGTAACTCTGATATTCTAACAGAGTGTTTACATCCTATTAGCAATTATTAAGCGGTGAATATATTCAATATTGTCTCTCGTGGTACCATAAAACACATGGGTTTAATGCCCTACAATCATCTGTGCCAACGGCGATCCACGCTACTGCTACCTCACGTCTGCGGGGTTTACTATAGATAACATTCTACGCCCCGGCACGTCTATCAATCGAGCAGCGTCGAGCCGCGTCCCACCAGGGTCATTTATATCCCTAAGCAATTGCCGAGTGGATCACATATAGCTTATAAAGCTCTTTCAAGGAAACAACCAGCACAAATAGAACAATATGCAGAGGCTTTCATGAAATGAATATTATTGTTTTTTCAAAAAACATCGCAATCATGTATCCAGTTATCAATGCATTTCTCTGTATGCACCGATTGTCTATCAGGGTTATTCAGAAAGAGGTGAAAAGCAGGAGAATGACTGGAGAATGGAAAATTCTAGGTCAAAATAGCCAAACCAGAAAACTTCTCCCATTTATCTCACTTTCCAAATCGGCCATTTTGACCTAGAATTTAACATTCTCCAGCAATTCTCCTGCTTTTCACCTCTCTCTGAATAACCCTGATATGTAACTGATGGATACAGTAACGCTACTATAGATTCCAATTCGCAATCCGACGGTTACGATCAATTCTAAATATTTGCGATACATTTGATTTACAAATCACTGGTTAAATATACCATAGATCAAGAACCAGACACTTTTTATACGTGTTGGGGTATTTTTGTGGAATCTTTGTATATACAGCGCTGCGGAATATGTTGGCGCTTTATAAATAAATAATAATATATTATAATAACAGTTAATTTTTAATACTATCACGAATGTGTTTTTTTTTAGACTTTTGCTCCTTGTGTTTTGTTTTTAAGTTGGGGGTTTAATCACCATCATACACCATCTCCCATCATACACCATCTCCCATCTCCCATCTCCCATCATACACCATCTCCCATCATACACCATATCCCATCATACACCACCTCCCATCATACACCATCCACCATCATACAACGCTTCTCATAATATCCCTTTACTACTATATAGTGCTGTGTATGGACTGGCTTGTTGTGGTTTGCTGTTTTACAGGCTTAGATTTACTCACAATTTGTGTATTTTTGGGCTTTATTTTGGTAATAATGTGTATACAGGGAAACACGTCAGACCTGGCAGCCATTACACACAGCTCCCATATCTCCACAGAGCACCTGTAGCCCCGCTGTGTCCGTACCCCATGGCACTCAGTGTCCCCCTAAACAGCCCCCGATTCCCAAAAGTGAGCCTCGCTTACCTCCCCATGGTGTCCCTGATGCCCCGCCCATCAGTTTGAAGTGAACTTCGTCGCTCCCGCGCACTGATGACGCACCTCTTCGTCTGCCCAATCGAACGATCCCAGGCCAGACAACCGATTCCAGAGCCTGAGAGTCCAGACCAGCCAATCGAATCCAGAGTCCGCTAGGGTCCAGACTAGCCAATCGAATAAGCCTGAGAGTGCAGCCCGACCAATCAACCGCCGAGACAGACCCCGAGCCTCCGGTCACAGACCCGCCCCCTGCACACAAAGCAGTGCCCTGAAAACCACCCCCTTCCATCCAGTCTGCAACACCACAGTAACCCCTTACCATCCAGCCAGCCAGCACACAATGCCCCTACCATCCAGCCCTCAACACACTGACGCTGAACCTCTTCTGCTACTGCCCTCTACACCACAAATGCACCCCCTACCACCAGACAGCCCCTACCAAGCGGCCAGCCAGCACACAATGCACAGCAACACAATGCCCCTGCCACCAGCCAGCCCCAGCAACACCATGCTCAGCCACAGCTGACCCTGAACCTCTTTTCTGCCCCCTGCAACACCATGCCCAGCTACAGCTGACCCTCTTTTCTGCTCCCTGCAACACCATGCCCAGCAGCAGCTGATCCTGAACCTCTTTTCTGCCCCCTACAACACCATGCCCAGCCGCAGCTGACCCTGAACCTCTTTTCTGCCCCCTGCAACACCATGCCCAGCCACAGCTGACCCTGAACCTCTTTTCTTCCCCTCAGCCACAGCTGACACTGAACCTCTTGTTCCCGCCGCAACACCTTGCCCAGCCACAGCTGACCCTGAACCTCTTTTCTGCCCCCTGCAACACCATGCCCAGCTACAGCTGACCCTCTTTTCTGCTCCCTGCAACACCATGCCCAGCCACAGCTGACCCTGAAACTCTTTTCTGCCCCCTACAACACCATGCCCAGCCGCAGCTGACCCTGAAACTCTTTTCTGCCCCCTACAACACCATGCCCAGCCGCAGCTGACCCTGAACCTCTTTTCTGCCCCCTGCAACACCATGCCCAGCCACAGCTGACCCTGAACCTCTTTTCTTCCCCTCAGCCACAGCTGACACTGAACCTCTTGTTCCCGCCGCAACACCTTGCCCAGCCACAGCTGACCCTGAACCTCTTTTGTTCCCCTCAACCACCGCCGCCCCAGAACCTCTTTTGTTCAAATATGTGCACTCGTACCAAAAACTAGTAGAATATAACAATACAACTTGTCATTAAAGTGATATTCTTACATAGCTGAATCATAAAACGATTAAAACGGAGATTCCTTTTATTAACCCTTTATCGTTTCCACAAAACATTATCACTGAGAATATAAATCACCAGACTTAAAACAGATTGTTGAATAAGTTCATTAGTACCAATCAAAGGTTTAATATTCGGCTGCTGTAAAATTGTGAAGAGGGGGGTTAAAATGCTTTACCCAATGTTTTTTCTACTTCTCCACACTCGTGCCTTCTCCTCTATGTGATCTGCACTGTTTGTACAAGCTTTCTTATTTTTATGGACAAGAGAAACCAATTCTGATGGCGGCAGCTATGACGTATATTCCACACTCTTGCCTTCACAATCGGGATCAGGAAGCTGTATGCGATTCTGCTGAGAATTCTCAGTGTACATTCTAGTTTTCTGCAGGGATTATCACCACAGGAGGAAGGCAGGAAAGGGATGAGAGGTTTATAGAGTAAAAGGGAGAGAGTGATAGAGATGAGGAGAAACAGTAAGACAGACACAAGGACAGATGGAAAAATACACAGAAGGACACACAGATATAGATGGACAGACAGAATAACATTCAGAAAAAAGACTGCATAAATAGGTAAGGCCAGACAAACCAAAAGGGAAAAACACAAATAAACATAGGGAGCCCTTACCCAGCAGCCTTTTGCTCCACTGAGATGGGCATTGTGCACAGTGTGTTGAGAGTACAGACCCACTACTTGAGAGACACTGATCTAGACCAAATGGGAGAATTTTTCTGGTTTGACTATTATGACCTAGAAATTTCACTTCTCCATTCATTCCCGAGTTATTATTAATCTTTATTTATATAGCACCAGCATATTCTGCAGCGCTGAACAATGGCCACAATATAGACTGGGTTACAATAGTGCAGGAGGGGTGGGGTCGCGCCTATTCCCCGATGGGGCGGCTGTAACCACCAAATGCATCCAGCCCAAAAACATGTGTAAAACATAACAAAGAATTATTGGGTTACAATACATTGAGACTGAACAACATTTGATAAACCAGTACAGGAGGAAACGAGGGCCCTATTCCCGTGGGAATCTAGAATGGGTTGGGTGGAAACAGGAGGAGAGGGCAGCAAGGTGAGAGTGATGGGCTGCAAGGCGAGAGCGAGGGGCTGCAAGGCGAGAGCGAGGGGGTGGTTGGGGCAGTGAGGTGTATCAGTGAGTCGGGTGGTAGGCTTTCCTAAATAGGAAGGTCTTTAGGGGAAAGTCTGACAGTACGAGGGAGAGCGTTCCAGAGGGAGAGCGTTCCAGAGGATGGGGGCTGCGCGTGAGAAATCCTGCAGTCTATCATGGGAAGAGGTGATGCGGGGAGAAGCTAGGCGCAGGTCACTGTTTGACCTTAGGGAGCGGGCTGGGGTGTATTTGGGGATTAGTGAGGACAGGTAGTGGGGAGCTGAGTTAGTGAGGGTTTTGTAGGTAAGGATAAGGATTTTGAGTTTAATTCTGCAGTGGATGGGGAGCCAGTGAAGGGACTCGCAGAGACAGAGCGGCGGGTGAGGTGGATGGGGAGCCAGTGAAGGGACTCGCAGAGAGGAGCAGCAGAGCCTGAGCGGCGGGTGACGAGCCAGTGAAGGGACACGCAGAGGGATCGGCAGAGACTGAGTGGGGGGTGAGGTGGATGAGGAGCCAGTGACGTGACTCGCAGAGAGGAGCAGCAGAGACAGAGCTACAGGTGAGGTGGATGAGTCTGGCAGAGGCATTCAGAATGGATTGTTGGGGGGGGGGAAAGTAAGCCGGGAGAGAGGGAGGCCAGCTAGAATATTATTACAATAGTCGAGAGATTATAAGTGCGTGGATGAGTTGCTTTGTGGTGTCCGCGGTAAGAAATGGCCAAATTCTGGAGATATTACGCGACTGGTAACGGCAGGAGGAGGACAGAGACTGGATGTGGGAGATGAAGGAAAGAGCCGAGGCAAGTGTACCTCAGTGACAGCGAACCTGGTTTGATGGGGAGATTGTGATACCCTCGACCACGACAGAGAAGTCAGGAGGTGGGGAGGCATTAGAGGGAGGAATTAGTAGGAGCTGAGTCTTGGACATGTAAATCTTTAGGTGATGAGAGGCCATCCAGGAGGAGATGCCAGATAAACAGTCACTGACTTTGGTAAGGACAGGAGAGAGATCAGGGGTGGAGAGCTAGATCTGAGTATCATCAGCATAGCGGTGGTAATTAAAGCTGTTAATGATTTTTCCCAGGGAGGAGGTATAGATAGAGAAGAGCAGAGGACCTAGGACAGAGCCTTGGGGAACACCAAATGATAACAGCTGTGAAGAGGAGTTACCAGCAAATGACAGAGAAACACCTGTTAGACAAGAATGAGTCCAAGAGAGCGTAGTGTCACAGAGACCGAGTTTCACCTTTCTTTGAATAGACCTGATGTTTCCAACGTAACGAGACGTTAAACTCAACCTAAACTTCACCCATGTGTTACCCCAATGAGCTCCTGGTAATGTCACTTTGTTATGGAGGCCAAAACATGTGTCAAGCAATTATTTATAACTGGATATAATCATTTCCTTGTATTGACAATGTAGACTCCCTATTGCAGATGCCACAATGTGCCGAGTTACTCAGCGGCTTCATACAGGAGAGGGTCCCAATACCGTCACTAATGCTGGCAACAAACCCCCATTTAACGTGTAGCATTCACACAGCCCGTTTGGTTTCATGCAGAACAAATATGAGGTATTTGTGTATTACATCATTCATTAGGTCTCCATCTAAACCAGTGTTTCCCATCCCTGGTCCTCAGGTCCCCCCTAACAGGACAGGTTTGCAGGATATGTGAAGCGCAGCACAGGTGATTTGCTGCTCAGTGATTGCAGGATTCAGTCTGCATTTCCCCAAGGTGATCCTTAAAACCTGGCCAAGGATCCTGAGGACAGGTTTGGGAAACCTTGATCTAAGCAGATCCTGCCGATAGATCCATTGTTCTTTCATGCAAATTCTGCTTGTTCAGCGTCGCTGAGTGACCTGGGACATTCGCCAACATTGAAATAATGTTCTGTGCCTCAAGGAGCGACATCCAGAGAAAGAAAAGGTTTTAATAGATAATGACTACATAGAAAAACATGGACACACAGCTTGAACAATATATGGGCTCTTCCAGGGGACACACACCGAGGCCACCATTGCACGTGCGCGGCGCCTGATGTGCTGTTTCAAGGATGCCCTGTGGTTCACCCGGAACCGCTTGGTATTGCAGTGCAAGAACGTCACCATCGCGGACTGCGTGAGGCTGTTTCGAAGCATGCTAGGCGAGTATGTTATCAGACAGCTTCGGCAGGAGAAGACGCAACAACTACTAAAGAAGAAGAGGATCCCTTACAGTAAAGTAAAATGATTAAGTATTTTAATGTGCCTCTTTACCCCCCCCACCACGTCCCCCACTCTTCTTCCCATCGGTCTTTAGACAGGGACCTGGCTCACCGCCCTGTTGCGCTACCTGGTGCCCTACATTTTCAGGATGCTTAGCTAAGGTAAGGGTCAAACGAATGCATTTTCCGTGTCGTCCGTGAAAAACTGCGTTCGAACGAAAGGATGTATTTTTTCACGGAATACGCGATAGCGGTCATACGATGCGCATTCTCATCTGTGATTTTGTACGGATCATCAATAAAATACTTTTTGCGTCTGGACGTTATGTTGGCCGGACATTAGCAGCGTCTGACATCTCCTAATCACGCACACACACACGCCGCTAGCGGACGCAGCGCACTCTGTACGTCAGTACTAGAGGTATCACGTTCTCGAAATTTATGCATTTGTTTGCCGCTAGCGTTGCTTCGTATATTGCCCGTCATTTGCTGCTACTACGGCCGTGATTAAGTGCGGCTGCACGCGCGTTCGTCTGACCCTAGCCTTAGAAAGTATTCTCATGCGGGAGACTGGCGCTAATAAAGGGGATTCACACCAGTACAGTGTTACCCAGTCCCCTTAGACCCAGAAACATCAGGATGCATATCTTGTGTGTGAATGAAAGGGGTGCGCCGCATATCTTTTTTTCGTCGCGGTTCATCGGGGCGGTGCACCCTCGTGTGTGGGGCTGTGTTGTTTTGCACAGTACTTTAAGTGTCTGTGCTGCGTCACAGTTACCCCTTATCCTGTGGTGTAATGCACAGGTGATACCATGTGCGCTGCGTCACAATCCGGGACCGTGTTAAATCACAGCTGCATTGGTTGGACCCGTGCTGCATCATGTGGTCCTCCTTTGGTTAATTGTGTGCTTCTGTTGAATAAACTCAAAACACACAGCTTGAACGATAAAACTTTATTAAAAAAAGGTAGTAAGAGCAGGGAATAAATAAATAGAAAGCAGAAAGAGGAAGGGATGTTTAAAATCCTAGGGAGCGAAGAACCAACCATAGCAACACCCCCTCCCCCCAGTCATGTGTTGAGTAATGGAGTGACGTGCTTGAATGCTGGTGAGGTTGAGTGCTTCCCAACTCTTGTTCTCAGGTACAAAGTACAGGCCAGGTGTGCCAAAACACAGAACCATCATCCAACAGAATGGAGCACACTCCCAACCCACCAACACAAATGTCTTACAAAAACATAAAAGGCCGAAAGAATCAGTCTCTTGCTAGGTTGAGCGCGTAAAATAAACTTAATTGAAACGATCAAAACACCAAATATAAAAAGAATTCTAAACAGAAAGACAATACAAAACTGTCGGGTGATCACATGCACTCGCTCCCTAATAAAACGTACCCGGCAATACAATAGGACCCAATGGGAAAACGAGAAAATAGTTTGTCAGCCTAAAAAAGTGGGAAATCTAAGACATAAGCAATCAATCTCATGCAGACCCTGATATATTATTATTCTTTATAAAGCGCCAGCATATTACACAGCGCTGTACAATGGGCACAGTATAGACAGGGTTACAATACATTGAACAACATTTTGATAAACCAGTACAGGAGGAGATGAGGGCCCTATTCCCGTGGGAATTTACAATCTAGACTAGTTGGGGGTGGAAACGGGAGGAGAGGGCTGCAAGGTGAGAGCGATGGGCTGCAAGGTGAGAGCGATGGGCTGCAAGGTGAGAGCGATGGGCTGCAAGGTGAGAGCGATGGGCTGCAAGGTGAGAGCGATGGGCTGCAAGGTGAGAGCGATGGGCTGGTTGGGGCAGTGAGGGTTATCAGTGAGTCAGGTGGTCGGCTTGCCTGAATAGGAATGCTTTAAGGGAGCGTCTGAAGGAAGGGAAACTAGGGGAAAGTCTAAAGTCTGACAGTACGAGGAAGAGCGTTCCAGAGGATGGGGGCTGCACGAGAAGTCCTGCAGTCTATCATGGGAAGAGGTGATGCAGGGAGATGCTAGGCGCAGGTCACTGTTTGATCTTAGGGAGCGGCTGGGGTGTATTTGGTGATTAGTGAGGACAGGAGCTGAGTTAGTGGGAGCTTTGAAGTTCAGGGTAAGGATTTTGAGTTTAATTCTGCAGTGGATGGGGAGCCAGTGAAGGGACTCGCAGAGAGGAGCAGCAGAGACAGAGCTACGGGTGAGGTGGATGACCTGGCGGAGGCAATCAGAATGGATTGTAGGGGGAAGAGGCGGGAGAGATGGAGGCCAACTAGAAGATTATTACAATAGTCAAGTCGGGAGATTACAAGGGCGTGGAGGAGTTGCTTTGTGGTGTCAGCGGTAAGAAATGGCCAAATTCTGGAAATATTATGTAGTTGCTAGCGGCAGGAGGAAGAAAGAGACTGGATATGGGGGGGGTGAAGGAAAGCGTCAAGTGTAACTCCGAGACAGCGAACCTGGTTAGATGGGGAGATCGTGATTCCACCAACCATGAAGGAGAAGTGAGAAGGTGGGGAGGCATTAGTAGCTCAGTCTTTGACATGTTAATCTTTAGGTGGTGAGAGGCCATCCAGGAGGAGATGCCAGATAAACAGTCACTGACTTTGGAAAGGACAGAGGGAGAGAGATCAGGGGTGGAGAGGTAGATCTGAGTATCATCGGCATACAGGGGGTAATTAAAGCCAAAGCGTTTAATGATTTTGCCCACGGAGGAGGTATAGATGAAGAGCAGAGGACCTAGGACAGAGCCTTGGGGAACACCAACTGATAACGGCTGTGAAGAGGAGGAGTTACCAGCAAATGACAGAGAAGGACCTGTTGGATAAATAGGAGTCAATCCAAGAGAGTGCAGTGTCACAGAGACCAAGAGAGCTGAGAGTCTGTAGAAGGAGGGGGTGGTCGACAGTGTCGAAGGCAGCTGAGAGGTCAAACAGGATGAGAATAGAATAGTGGCCATGTTTTTTAAGCAATTAGGAGGTCGTTTGTGACTTTGGTGAGGGCAGTTTTGGTTGAGTGCAGGGACGGAAGCCTGATTGCAGGGGGTCAAGTAGGGAATTAGAGGACAGGAAGAGGCGGTTGAAAACTAGTTTTTCCAATAGCTTAGAGGTGATCGGAACAGGGATACAGGACGGTAGTTGGAGAGTTAGGATTGAGGGAGGGTTTCTTTAGTAAAGTGGTAACCTGTGCATGTTTGAAGGCGGATGGGAAGGAGCCGGTAGAGAGAGATAGGTTGAAGATGTGTGTGAGAGCAGGGGTGCGGGAGGAGGAGAGTGGAGGTATTAGATGTGAGGGAATGGGGTCGAGCGGGCACGTGGGGAGATGCAAGGAGGACAGTAAGGAAAGGACTTCTACAGTGGCTGGGAGGAAGCGGCAGAGGGAGCTTCTAGGAGTGGAGGTGGTGGATGACCATCTTATGATGGGATGTTTCTTTTGATAGTTTTATTGAGGAAGAAATCTGCCAGGTCCTGAGCGCTAAAGGCAGATGAGGTGGGAAGTGTGGGTGGATAGAGGAGAGAGTTGAAGGTGGACCATAGTTGTTTAGGGTTGGAGGACAGAGCGAATATAAATATATGAATATATGAAGGGCCGAGGTGTGTAACAGCAGAACGAACTTGAATGAATTCGGCTTCAGAGCAGGATTTCCTCCAGGAACGCTCTGCAGTGCGGGATCATCTTTGCAGGTTGCGTGTCTGGGGGGTGTGCCAGGGCTGAAGCTGGTGTTGTGGGGCCTTACAGAGTCGAGGAGGAGCAAGTGTATCTAGAGCAGAGATCAGAGTAACGCTGCAGTGGACAGTGACAGCGTCAGGTGAAGGTTGAGGTGTTTGGGAGATGCTGAAGTAGATTGGAGAATTGATGGGGATCCACAGCGTGTAGATTTCCGCGAGTGCGTGTGTGGGAGCAGGAAGTTTAGTAAGTCCAGATAGAAATGGAGCAGAGGTTGGAAAAAACAAGGTCAATAGAGGGACCTTCACGGTGAGCAGGGAGAAGGGGGGATTGCATGAGTCCAAGGGAGGATGTGAGTGAAAGACGTTTGGAGGCAGCAGGGGCAGAAGGATCATCAATGCGAATGTTCAAGTCCCCGAGAATTAGGCATGGGAGGTTAGTAGAAAGAAAGTGAGAAAGCCCGGTAGCAAAGTGGTCAAGGAACTGGGGAGGTTGGTTCTGGTGGGCGATAGAGGACTGCCACCCTGAGAGCCGGGGGAGAGAACAGGCAGATGCAGTGTGCTTCAAAGGAGGAGAAGGAAAGAGATAGAGGTGGAGGGAGATGCTGGTAGGTACAGGTGGGAGCAAAATTCAAACCCGCCACCATGTCTCTCTCCCGGTCTGGGGGAATGGCTGAAGTGTAGACCGCCATGTGTGAGAGCAGCAATGGAAGCAGTGTCAGAGGCAGATAGCCAGGTTTCAGTAACAGCTAGGAGGTTGAAGGAGTTGGAGATGAAGAGGTCATGGACAGTTATGAGTTTATTGCACACAGAGCGAGCGTTCCAGAGGGCGCAGGAGAAAGAGGACAGGTGCTTAGCGCTTATGGGAATCAGGCTGCTGGGGTTGCCGGGAGTTGAGTTGCTTGTGTAGGAGAGAGGAGCTATCCAAAAGATTTCCAATATGTCCCTATCATAGGTTCCCAATAACCAAACATGACCCATTAATAAACATGGGAAATGTGACAGAGCGAGACACCACTAGGTGAGAGTAAGTGAACTGCTAAAAACCAAGTGCCATCACGCAAAAAGCCCGACACGTCATGAACTAGCGCGGCTTCTTCAAGAGCGATAAATTGTCCTTTACGTCTTAGATTTCTCCCTCTTTTTAGGCTGACAAACTATTTCCTCGTTTTCCCATTAAATCTATTGAAACCATTAATAGATTTCGTATAGATCGTTCATTCGTGCTCGCTCAGATTAAAGGATTATTGTAGGATTGTTTTTCTAGTTACAGGGGTGTGGAAATTTTAAAAAAAATCTATTTGTCCAACGTACTAAGTGGTAGTCCAGTCTACTTGTCCTGATAAGAAAAAGAATTTCAACAAAATAGTGTTTAAATAGAGGTCTTTATTCGTAAAAGCCTAGAGAGGCAGCATCAGATACATGGGACGCTGCCTCTCTAGGCTGTTATGGATAAAGACCTCTAAACACTATTTTGTGTTATATACACACACACCCACCCTGTTCCAAATTATTATTGCAATGATATTTTTCTCATTTACCTAAATAAATTGATGATAACATGAATTATGCTGACTGTTTACAACTATTAAGAGTACAATTCAAATTTTATTGAACAAACCTCCTAATAACAGTAATTTTTTCCAAAATAAAAAAAACTTACAATGCACTGTTCCAAATTATTACGCACAGTAACTTTCAAAACACTTTATAGGTTGTGAAGAACTGAAAATTGTCATTTGTTGTGTTTGCAGCATATTTACTGAAATCAAAAGCTATTTCAATCAAACTTTGAACAACATTTTAACTTTTTAAACATTTTAACAGGTCATGTTACATTTTAACATAGGACCCCTTATTTGATAGCAGCTTCACAAGTCTTGCATCCATTGAACTTGTGAGTTTTTGGACAGTTTGTGCTTCAATTTGTTTGCAAGATGTCACAATAGCCTCCCAGAGCTGCTGTTTGGATGTAAACTGCCTCCCACCCTCATAGATCTTTTGCTTGAGGATGCTCCAAAGGTTCTCAATAGGATTGAGGTCAGGGGAGGATGGAGGCCACACCATGACTTTCGCTCCTTTTATCCCCATAGCAGCCATTGATGCAGAGGTATTCTTTGCAGCATGAGATGGTGCATTGTCATGCATGAAGATAATTTTATTACAGAAAGCATAGTTCCTGTACCAGGGAAGGAAGTGGTCAGTCAGGAACTCAACATACTTTGCAGAGGTTATTTTTACACCTTCGGGGACCCTAAAGGGGCCAACCAGCTCTCTTCCCATGATTCCAGCCCAAAACATGACTTCACCACAGCCTTGCTGGCATTGCAGCCTTGTTGGAACAGGGTGGCCGTCCACCAACCATCCACATCCTTCTGGACCATCCAGGGTTGCACAGCACTCAGCAGTGAACAGGACTGTTTGAAAATTAGTCTTCATGTATTTTTTTGCCCAATGCAGCCGTTTCTGCTTGTGAGCATTGGTTAGTGGTGGCCAAATGGAAAGTCTATGCACAGTTGCAAGACTCTTGAGGACTCTACACCTTGATGTCCGTGGGACTCCAGAGGCACCAGCAGCTTCAAATATCTGTTTGCTGCTATGTAATGGTATTTTAGCAGCTGCTCTCTTGATCCGATTCATGGATCTGGCAGAAATCTTCCTCAATGTGCCTTTATCTGCACGAACCCGTCTGTGCACTGAATCAGCCACAAATGTCTTAATAGTGCGATGATCACGCTTAAGTTTTCGTGAAATATCTAACGTTTTCATACCTCGTCCAAGGCATTGAACTATTTCACTCTTTTCGGCGGCAGAGAGATCCTTTTTCTTCCCCATATTGCTTGAAAATGGTGCGCTGCTTAATAATGTGGAACATCCTCCTTCAGTACTTTTTCCTTTAATTGGGCTCACCTGACAATCTAATTATCACAGGTGTCCCAGATTGTTTTCAGTGATCAAAAGAGACCTGAGACACCATGCCATCCATGAGTTAAACTGAAAAACAAAATATTTAATCTTTGTGACACTGAAATAGAATTTGCATAATAATTTGGAACACACACTCCGAGGGCTGCAATGTGTATGTATATACATACTGAGTTTTGAAATGTGTGTGTATTATATACATATATACACACACACACATTTCAAAACTCCGTATGTAAAATACACACACACATTGCAGGTGTGTGTGTGTGTGTGTGTGTGTGTGTGTGTGTGTGTGTACATACAATGTGTATGTACAGTCAGGTCATTAGACACAATTCTAACATCTTTGGCTCTGTACACCACCACAATGGAGTTGGAATGAAACACAATGTGCTTTAACTGCAGACTGTCAGCTTTAATTTGAGGGTATGTACATCCAACTCAGGTGAACGGTGTAGGACTTACAGCAGTTTGCAGATGTGCCTCCCACTTAATAAGGGACCAAAGGTAATGGGACATAATAATAATCATAAATCAAACTTTCCCTTCTTAATACTTGGTTGCAAATCCTTTGCAGTCAATCACAGCCTGAAGTCTGGAACGCATAGACATCACCAGATGCTGGGTTTCATCCCTGGTGATGCTCTGCCAGGCCTCTACTGCAACTGTCTTCAGTTCCTGCTTGTTCTTGGGGCATTTTCCCTTCAGTTTTGTTTTCAAGTGAAATGCAAGCTCAATGGGATTCAGGTCAGGTGATTGACTTGGCCATTGCATAACATTCCACTTCTGTCCCTTCAAAAACTCTTTGGTTGCTTTTGCAGAATGCTTTGGGTCATTGTCCATCTGCACTGTGAAGCGCCGTCCAATGAGTTCTGCAGCATTTGGCTGAATGTGAGCAGATAATATTGCCCGAAACACTTCAGAATTCATCCTGCTGCTTTTGTCAGCAGTCACATCATCATTAAATACAAGAGAACCCGTTCCCTTGGCAGCCATACATGCCCACGCCATGACACTACCACCACCATGCTTCACTGATGAGGTGGTATGCTTAGGATCATGAGCAGTTCCTTTCCTTCTCCATACTCTTCTCTTCCCATCACTCTGGTACAAGTTGATCTTGGTCTCATCTGTCCATAGGATCTTGTTCCAGAACTGTGAAGGCTTTGTTAGATGTTGTTTGGCAAACTCTAATCTGGCCTTCCTTTTTTTTGAGGCTCACCAATGGTTTACATCTTGTGGTGAACCCTCTGTATTCACACTGGTGAACTCTTCTCTTGATTGTTGACTTTGACACACATACACCTACCTCCTGGAGAGTGTTCTTGATCTGGCCAACTGTTGTGAAGAGTGTTTTCTTCACCAGGGAAAGAATTCTTCGGTCATCCACCACAGTTGTTTTCCGTGGTCTCCTGGGTCTTTTGGTGTTGCTGAGCTCACCGGGCGTTCCTTCTTTTTTAGAATGTTCCAAACAGTTGTTTTGGCCACGCCTAATGTTCTTGCTATCTCTCTGATGGGTTTGTTTTGTTTCTTCAGCCTAATGATGGCTTGCTTCACTGATAGTGACAGCTCTTTGGATCTCATCTTGAGAGTTGACAGCAACAGATTCCAAATGCAAATAGCACACTTGAAATGAACTCTGGGCCTTTTATCTGCACATTGTAATTGGGGTAATATCACACACCTGAGAAGCCAATTGTCCCATTACCTTTGGTCCCTTAACAAGTGGGAGGCACATCTGCAAACTGCTGTAAGTCCTACACCGTTCACCTGAGTTGGATGTACATACCCCCAAATTAAAGCTAACAGTCTGCAGTTAAAGCACATTGTGTTTGTTTCATTCCAACTCCATTGTGGTGGTGTATAGAGCCAAAGATGTTAGAATTGTGTTGATGTCCCAATATTTCTGGACCTGACTGTATGTAAATACACACACACACAGTGCTGATTATATATATATATATATACACACACACACATACACTGCAGTCCAAAGTGTGTGTGTGTATATATACATACACAAACACTGCAGGTAGGGGTGTGTGTATAGGTGTGCTTGTCAGGTTTCAGACCAGACATGGGGCGCTCTAACGGCATTCGGACAGGTCCCTGCAGCTGACCGAGTTACTTACAAATCCAACGAGCGCCGCCGGCAGTCTCCCAGCGGCTGCTCGTTGGGAAGCCCGCAGGTGAGATCTCTGAGTTCACGCCGGGGGCTTCCCAACGAGCAGATGCTGGAAGACTGCAGGCGGCGCTCGTTGGATTTGTAAGTAACGCAGTAAGCTGCAGGGGCCTGTCCGAATGCCGTTAGAGCGTTCGGACAGGCGCCCAGCCCTTCGGATGCCAGCTCAATGCTGGCTTCCGGTATCGGGGGCATCCCTAGAATTAGCCTGCAGTCCGGCAGGCTTCTTGCCCGCCAGACTGCATCTAAACAAAATTACTTGTCTGCCGCACGGATCTTCATGTCCCAGGCGTCGGGCGATGTAATTTCCACACCCCTGAGTTATAGCTCTCATTTAATTTCATGTGTATGGTTGTGTAAAAACCCCCACATCTGGCAGCACCCACAACACGGCGGCCAAACATTGGCCCTCCCGATATTTCTGAACTACAACTCCCATGATTCCAAGACGATTACAGTTAAATATTTCTGGAAATTGTATGGCATCCATGCATGTCGGGGGGGTGGGAGAGTTTAAAATTACTGCCCTAGAGGAACATGTAAATACAAACCTCGGGGATCCTCCAACCTCAGAGCGGTCCAGGTACCTGCGTGTTCATGGTCATCGATACCTAATAAAATAATAAGACTAGATGAGCGATTTATGGAAGGAAAGCAAGAATCAGATGCAAACGTACAGTGACAACCCGAGAATCCACTAGGTTCCTTGGGCGTCTGTTGGTTATGTATGAATGATGATACTTGCGTTTGACTCTCCAGAGACACCCGTGTTGAGGATCACCATTCTCTGTATTCTACCTCCGGTTCTTACGCACCTGCAGACCAAGCCGCACAGGCACGCCTTTGTGGGAGGATACTACAGAACCCAGTGACAGTCTGAGCAGCTTCATTGTCACTTTTTATTTAAATGGTAGCAATCGCATTATTTATTCCAGCCGTGTCAGGATTATGCCTGGCTGAGCATTGTGGGGTCATGTAAGAGATGGGCCACAACGTAGTATTAGGCCATTACTGACCGGAGCCATTCATCAGAAAAACGTATAGAGAGACGCCCACACAGTCAGTACCTCTATACACTGGAGAAATAAAACCTCAAGAGCCTTCATATGAAGACAGGGGATGCTTTTCAATGTGGTCATTATGTAGAGCTCTAAACAAAAGAAGCCAAACAACCCTGCATGCTTTACAATCTCCCCCTCTGCAGCTTGCTGAAAACACAACATTACCAGTGGTGCACGTCTCCTGGACCCAGGCATGATGTCACATCAGATCTTTGAAGGATGAGCTGTCAGGTCCGGACCTGCAATGAAAGAATAAATTTACTGAGCATGGACAGAAAATGAATAACGTTTAAGTTCTACCACCGAAAGAAAATAATGATCTAGTGAAATGTCAAAATAAATAAAATCAGCAGATGACCTGTAGCTGAATAATCCCCTCTCTATGTGACGGTGAACCTTGCCCCCCACCCCGTTCTTTGGGAAATTCAAGCCCCATGATGCTTTGTCACACATATGGCTGACCGCATTGATGGGACATGTAGGGGCATGATTCTAAGACACACCCTGTATTCAGAGATTTGAGGAAAACCAACAAACGGCGTGTCCGTGACTATGAAATTGGTTAGTGCAGTTGAGGTTTCTGTTGTGTTTTACAGTGGAGCTTTCAAGCTTCCTCTAGCACTCTGTAACCTGATCGTGAACCCGGCCTTTCTACACTGCAACCGACACATAAACCCCAACTCCTGCTGTGACCAAGCTCATTCAGGAGCCCGCTACTACAGCTATGCACCGGAGAAGGCTTCTACTGGAACCAGGATTAAAGTCTTGGAACGTTTCTAGGTGTCTTCTGCTCCCAGGTGCTAAAACACTTCTTTTACCACATTGAGATTATTAAGTCTTCCTTTAAAAGCCACTAGAATATTTCCTTTGAGCTGCTGTAGGTGTCATACAGAAATGTCAGAGCGGAATTCTGTGTTTTATTGGGATTGAGACGTTCTACAGAAGGACACACACACAGCATTACACATCATGATACCAGACAGGCTTTATCCACAACTCCAGGTAAGGCTGAGCTGCACAAACCGCCAGGTTACAGGATTATGTAAGAACGAAGACGCAAGAGCATCAGACGACCAGATATGCACGATTCAGGCCTCTGTTCTTTTTTAGTTTGCCTCCGGTTCTTACGTGCAGGCGCACTGGAGGCGCGAGCACGCCTTTGTAGGAGGGACAGAGCCGTGACGCACCATCACCAGATCTGATACGTTCACATATATAATGTTTACTCAAGTCTAACATTCAATAAAAAGGTTTATACACAGCAATAGGTTTATACAATAAAAAAAAAACATAATCTAGCCTGCGTCAAACATTATTGATTAAGCAAACAGACCCCCCCCTCTCCATTTGCTTCAATAGGAAAATGTGAATAAGTAGCCAATTCACCAGCTCACGTGGTCCCAATCGGTCTCCTGCCGTCTGCTTTTCTTCGTACGAGCGGCCGCCGGCATGAAGCTCGGCGCTCGCTTGGGAACCACGCACAAGCCGCAGTCTCGCAAGATCCCGGAGTTCACGAGATCTCTGCGATCTCGCAGTCGAACGGCCGAGCTTCATGCCAGCGTCCGCTCATACAAAAGGAAAGCACTCAGCGGGTCGGCAATATTTTCTCAGGGTGTGGCAATTGCCCCCCCCCCCCCGGATCTGCCCCTGTGTGATTTAGTGTTAGAAACGTCCAATTGTTTACACATTCCACAACTCTGTTACAGTCTATGGTCATGTGGTCCCTAATTTCAATCCCTGAATAAGAAGCTTCAGTCTGCGAGTTAGATGCTGGTGGAATAAGGATCTGACGTCAGGAATAAGGATCTGACGTCAGGAATAAGGATCTGACGTCAGGAATAAGGATCTGACGTCAGGAATAAGGATCTGACGTCAGGAATAAGGATCTGACGTCAGGAATAAGGATCTGACGTCAGGAATAAGGATCTGACGTCAGGAATAAGGATCTGACGTCAGGAATAAGGATCTGACGTCAGGAATAAGGATCTGACGTCAGGAATACGGATCTGACGTCAGGAATACGGATCTGACGTCAGGAATAAGGATCTGACGTCAGGAATAAGGATCTGACGTCAGGAATAAGGATCTGACGTCAGGAATAAGGATCTGACGTCAGGAATAAGGATCTGACGTCAGGAATAAGGATCTGACGTCAGGAATAAGGATCTGACGTCAGGAATAAGGATCTGACGTCAGGAATAAGGATCTGACGTCAGGAATAAGGATCTGACGTCAGGAATAAGGATCTGACGTCAGGAATAAGGATCTGACGTCAGGAATAAGGATCTGACGTCAGGAATAAGGATCTGACGTCAGGAATAAGGATCTGACGTCAGGAATAAGGATCTGACGTCAGGAATAAGGATCTGACGTCAGGAATAAGGATCTGACAGAGGAGAGACTGTCCCTCCTAAACAGGAAAGATCAGGAGGTGCTATTGCTCTGATAAATGGAGGGATTGAGCAGAGGGTGTCAGGCAGGAACGTGCCGTCAGGGTAGGCAGAGCCTCACCTGCCATTAAGCGTTAAAATAGTTAAACTCACCTGCTCCGTGCTCCCTCGCCTCTGTCCACATTCTGTTTACAGTTTATGCAATTTACGTAGTGGCGGTAATGCTGCCCCACTGCGCCAATCGCGTAAGCTGCATAAAAAAGTCTGCACCGTGTGACTCTTCAAATAGAAACGCGCACTGCCTAAACACTGCTCAGAGAGGCACTGACAGAGAAATAATATACAATAAATAAAGAGTATGACCGGCACAAACTGCTCCCTCTAGTGGTGGTATACCATGCACAAGCTGTTCCCCCTGCTCCCTCCATTGGCGGATCCAGGGTATACCAGGCACAAGCTGCTCCCCCTGCTCCCTCCATTGGCGGATCCAGGGTAAACCAGGCACAAGCCGCTCCCCCTGCTCCCTCCATTGGCGGATCCAGGGTAAACCAGGCACAAGCTGCTCCCCTGCTCCCTCCATTGGCGGATACAGAGTATGAGAGGCACAAGCTGCTCCCCCTAGTGGCGGATACAGAGTATGACAGGCACAAACTGCTCCTCCGCTCCTTCTAGTGGCGGATACAGAGTACGACAGGCACAAGCTGCTCCTCCGCTCCTTCTAGTGGCGGATACAGAGTATGACAGGCACACGCTGCTCCCTATAGTGGAAAATACAGAGTATGACAGGCACAAACTACTCCCCTGCTCCCTCTAGTGTCAGATACAGAGTATGACAAGTAAAAGCTGCTCCTCTGCTCCCTGTAGTGGCCAATACAGAGTATGACAGGCACAAACTGCTCCCTTGAGTGGCGGATACAGAGTATGACAGGCACAAACTGCTCCATTGCTCCCCTAGTGACGGATACAGAGTATGACCGGCACTAGGGTTGCACCGATACCAATACTAGTACCGGTGCTGATACCGGGTACTGCAGGAGTACTTGGTACTCGTGCAGTACCCCCGATATTTTTTTCCGATACCGGAAGCCGGCATTGAGCCGGCTTGCCGGCATCCTAGGGGCTGGGGCGGCTGTCCGAATGCTCTATCGGCATTCGGACAGTCCCTGCAGCTGCTCTCCTCACTGTTTATACTTACCTTCCTTTAGCAACGCCGGGAAAGTCTTCAAGCGTGTGCTCGCTCGCTCCTTGGAAGGACCCCAGCCGCGACCACGTGGGACCATGTGATCGCGGCTGGTGTCCTTCCAACGAACGCACGCTCAGAAACTTTCCCGGCGTCGCTCAGGAAGGTAAGTATAAACAAAGTGAGGAGAGCAGCTGCAGGGTCTGTCCTAATGCCGATAGAGCATTCGGGCAGGCCCTGCAGCTTCTCTCCGCTCATACTTACCTTCCTGAGCGACGCCGGGAAAGTTTCCGCGTGTGCGCTCGTTGGAAGGACCCCAGCCGCGATCACATGGTCCCACGTGGTCGCAGCTGGGGACCTTCCAAGGAGCGCGCGCGGGCGAAGACTTTCCCGGCGTCACTAAAGGAAGGCAAGTATGAGCGGAGAGTGCCAGGTGAGCTGGGGGGGCATTATCCACGAGCTGGGGGGCATTATCCACGAGGCGGGGGGGCATTATCCACGAGCTGGGGGGCATTATCCACGAGCTGGGGGGGGGGCAGTATCCATGAGCTGGGGGGCATATCCATGAGCTGGGGGGCATATCCATGAGCTGGGGGGCATATCCATGAGCTGGGGGGCATATCCATATGAGGTCTGTTCTTATTGGAAAGTGGTCACATGACATAAAAGTATCGGTACTCAGTATCGGTGAGTACTTTAACAAAAGTATCGGTACTCAGTCTTAAAGTGGTATTGGTGCATCCCTAACCGGCACAGAAAAAAAGTTTTCTTATATTTTTAATAGTAAACGATATGATTTGATGAAAATAATGGTATCGTTCGAAAGTCCATTTAATGGAGAGAAATTATATCTGTGTAAATATAAAAAGGTAATTTACAGCTAAACACAAACTGCATAAAGTTAATATCTGTATATTTATTTATAAAGTATTTTACCAGGAGGAGATTTCTCTCGTTTTCAAGTACGTCCTGGGTTCAAGAACATTAAAATGTTACAGTTGTTACAGAAATACAAAGTAATTCAATGCAAGATATTAAAAAAAACACAAATACATAAACAGAAAATAAATATGTAGGAAATAGTCACTGTGTTACATGTTTACAGGTGCATTCCGTATAGTCACTGTGTTACATGTTTACAGTTGCATTCTGTATATAGTCCCTGTTACATGTTTACAGGTGCATTCTGTATATAGTCCCTGTTACATGTTTACAGGTGCATTCTGTATATAGTCCCTGTTACATGTTTACAGGTGCATTCTGTATATAGTCCCTGTTACATGTTTACAGGTGCATTCTGTATATAGTCCCTGTTACATGTTTACAGGTGCATTCTGTATATAGTCCCTGTTACATGTTTACAGGTGCATTCTGTATATAGTCCCTGTTACATGTTTACAGGTGCATTCTGTATATAGTCCCTGTTACATGTTTACAAGTGCATTCTGTATATAGTCACTGTGTTACATGTTTACAGGTGCATTCCGTATAGTCACTGTGTTACATGTTTACAGGTGCATTCTGTATATAGTCACTGTTACATGTTTACAGGCGCATTCTGTATATAGTCACTATGTTACATGTTTACAGGTGCATTCTGTATATAGTCACTGTTACATGTTTACAGGCGCATTCTGTATATAGTCACTATGTTACATGTTTACAGGTGCATTCTGTATATAGTCACTGTTACATGTTTACAGGTGCATTCTGTATATAGTCACTGTTACATGTTTACAGGTGCATTCTGAATATAGAGAAGGAAAGGGGGTGAAGCGCCCACCGGGATGGTGTCTATCCCACTCGCTGAATGTTGTATAGGGGGTTTCTCTAAATACCCGAGTGGCAATAATGTAAACAGGAAAACAACACAGCGCTTCAAAAGACCAAAAGTCCAAAAGAAGACAGTGGGGTAGACACTCAATATGTCCATAGACTGAAGTAGTTGTCTTTAAGAGTAGATCTTCTCAAAGCGATGTCGATGGAGTTGTACTGTAGGGAGGAAGCACAAACACAAAAGGACCAAAATTGCGCAGTAGGACAGTACCCAAAGTGAGAGTATTATATATCAGTAATCAACTCACATTCTGTGGAGCCCACAACCGGCTCTCAGGAATAAGGCGAGCAGGGACTTCATGTTAGGCGCCCATAAAACCTTCAGACAACTTCTCCAGGATTCACCAGAATAAGGATACGTTCTGTGCTCCTCTCCCATAGTCTTTTCCCACAGTCTGATGGTGACCTAATTTCCTCTGGTGAAATTAGGTCACCATCAGACTGTGGAAAAGACTATGGGAGAGGAGCACAGAACGTATCCTTATTCTGGTGAATCCTGGAGAAGTTGTCTGAAGGTTTTATGGGCGCCTAACATAAAGTCCCTGCTCGCCTTATTCTGAGAGCCGGTTGTGGGCTCCACAGAATGTGAGTTGATTACTGATATATAATACTCTCACTTTGGGTACTGTCCTACTGCGCAATTTTGGTCCCTTTGTGTTTGTGCTTCCTCCCTACAGTACAACTCCATCGACATCGCTTTGAGAAGATCTACTCTTAAAGACAACTACTTCAGTCTATGGACATATTGAGTGTCTACCCCACTGTCTTCTTTTGGACTTTTGGTCTTTTGAAGCGCTGTGTTGTTTTCCTGTTTGCATTCTGTATATAGTCACTGTGTTACATGTTTACAGGTGCATTCTGTATATAGTCACTATGTTACATGTTTACAGGCGCATTCTGTATATAGTCACTATGTTACATGTTTACAGGTGCATTCTGTATATAGTCACTGTGTTACATGTTTACAGGCGCATTCTGTATATAGTCACTATGTTACATGTTTACAGGCGCATTCTGTATATAGTCACTGTGTTGCATGTTTACAGGTGCATTCTGTATATAGTCACTATGTTACATGTTTACAGGTGCATTCTGTATATAGTCACTATGTTACATGTTTACAGGTGCATTCTGTATATAGTCACTATGTTACATGTTTACAGTCACATTCTGTATATAGTCACTATGTTACATGTTTACAGGTGCATTCTGTATATAGTCACTGTGTTACATGTTTACAGGCGCATTCTGTATCGAGCTATGCTAATAGGGAGCTCTTGATTGACCTAAGACTGGGCCGATAATAGCGAGTGCTTCTCCAGGCACTGACCTCACTGCTGGTCCCTGGTGTCAGCTTGTCGCCCCGGTCTACACACTGCAAAACAGGAAGCCCCTGCAGGAGAAGAGTCCAGTCCCTGGGCTGGCAGGGAAACCACGCAGACAGATTGGGGGTTAGGGAGGCAGGAGGCCCAGCACACGTTGTATCTATACACAGGCCCTATTGGGGAGCCGTAGCAGAGGCCTGCAACACAAGAAATCATGTTAGAGGAGCACGAGCAGGGACTCACCCGCTTCCTCTCACCCGCCCCGGCGAACAGCGAGCCTCCAGGACGGCCAGGGCACCGAGATGCTTCAAGATTCTCAATCATACACCATTCATCGCCAAACTCATGGCTCCTGCCAATGACTTCCGGTACGTTACGCGTCACTTCCTCCAACTGCAGGAATTCGCTACACGCCTGAGAAGGGTGTCTGCAGACAGGACAGGAAACACGTGATCTCCACTCAAAATGAGTTTGTGTGCTTTTTTTCTCCAATAAACTTTAATGTAACAAACGGTGAACACTAAACCTTTTGCAGGCCTTCTTGTTCTTAATGCTCATTGATAAAGGTTCAGTAAGCCGATTCATAACATTAACATGGGGCAAAGTATAAGGTGTGGAGATCACTATGCTCTGTGATCCCTCATGCTGAGCTGCAGACAGGGAGATCACCAAGATTCATAGTGTAAACACTGAATCAAAGAAATAGAAGCCCTTCTGTACATTTTCCCTCAATGTAAACCTTTCTCTGCTGCTTGCGGCGATCAAACAGCAGTTAAACGGTTAACTGGGAATAATGTAAATTAGCCCCCCCCCCCATTCACTATTGTTTGATCACTGCAAGAAGTGATCAGACAGCAGGAAAGGGATGGTTTAAAGAGATTTAAAGTCTTTAAGGGTTAATTTCAATTCTTTTTATAGCCCCTCTGGTAAATAAAAATCACAATGATTGGCAATGGGGGGGTATAGGTATGTTGTGTTGGGTGTAGACTATAGCGATAACAGCAGTTTAAAGAACTTTATTAAAAAATCCTTTGTAAAAAGAACTTACCCAACATCTCTTACTGGATAGAAAAGGTCAACAGCGCCCTGGAGCGTTTCTTTAATCGGAGGAAAAAATGAGAGCACAAACCCTTTGACGTCAAATACAGTGCCCTGCGTGCAAGCATGGTTATGTTACCGGAATCCACTTGGTTCACTCGGGACGAGACCGGACACGAGCAAGGATTGTCTGGACACGAGTCTCTTCAGGAAAGGCAAACTTTGTGACGTCACAGAAGATGCTCAGACAGGATTGAATCGTAAAGAGTGAGCCCCGAGTTCCCCCCCCCGATAAGGGGTCTTATACCCCGAATACATTATTAGGTACATCCCAATTAGCCCACCTCCCTGTGACACTATCCCACCCCACGTGGGTTAATACCTCCCTTAGTCTAATACAAAGACATTCCATTAAATTGGCAAACTTCATGTTAGTTTCGACAGATCATGATTAGTTCTTACATTCAGTCCGGGCTATGCTCGCCTCCCTAACGCCTGTACTTATTTGTTGCGGCTAACACCTGGTCTGTCTTCTATACTTCCCTTAATGTATCCATTCCTCATTCTGTCCCTCCGTGCCAGGAACAGCCAAGATCTTTCTCAGGGTTTTAATTGCTTTTCTGCTAATCTAACACATTCCTAAATTTCTACGTATGCTTCAATCTAGTTTTAGATAAAACCTACCTAGTTATTTTCAAGTGAACCAATATTCTGAACAAGATGGCCGCCTGGCTTATAATGGCGGCCAGCTTCCAGCCTGATTCCACTTCAGTTACAGCCACAAGATACTGTAGACCTGGAAGTCCAAGGTAGACACACACAAGGTTTCCCCAACTCATGACCCGCCCCCCCAGTGGCTGGCTGTCTAAATGCAGGAGCTGGAGAGTCATGCATGATTTCCCCCTTCCCACAGAACCACGTGGATTAATGGGTGATATCTGTGTTTCCCAAACCTCATCTCAGGTTTGCGAGATATCTGAAGCGCAGCACAGGTGACATGATTTGCTGCTCAGTGGTTGCAGGATTCAGTCTGCATTTCCAAGGGATTCATTAAAACCTGGCCTGGTTGATGATCTTGAGGACAGGTTTGGGAAAAGCTGCTCTACAGTCTACATAATAGGACATGAAAGAGCAGCTTCAGTCCTCTCCCAAGTGCTCCCATTTAGGCCGGGGTCAGACGTGCCTTTTTGAGAGCAGAAGAAACGTCCGTGAGAGTGGACGTTCCTTCCACTCTGATGCCCGTCTGGCCACCTTGCCGAGTGCAGTTAGTGCACTCAGCGCTGCAAGGCTCCATCCTCCTATGGAGGATCGCGCTTTATAGTCCCGAACGCGCGTAGTAGAGCGTCGACGGGGAGGCTTTCAGCACAACTGCAGCACATTCGCTGTAGCGCACGCAATTCGTGCCCGTGCTACAGCGTGTGGCCGGCCTTGAAGAGTCACAACGCTGCAGTGGACGCTGAGGCACATCAGTACGGGGACACATGGGTCATCAGCATTCGGCTGTTCCTTGACCACTTTGGTGTTTCATTCACACATATTGCCTCCTTCTCCTGTGGGCTTTATGATTATATCGCAGCTCGTGCTCCTTCCCCCTGAGGAATTGCCACTTGGAAGTCGAAAGGTAGCAGGGCTGGTTTACTTTTGACCCAAAATTGTTGAATTCCTTTGGTGACAACAGATGCACGAGGTACGACGTACGATATAAACAAAGCCCGCAGGAGAATGAGGAAATATGTGAAGAATCGTTACAAAACATCTCACATCGCCTATTTTACTTTGAAAAACTGCAAACTTATCTCGATTTCCAAATCCTGGAATGGGGAGGGTTAACGTTTATATAAATCAGTTTATAAAAGCTGTAACAGCCACGCCGTGGCCACAGTCACATGTACAATAAAAACATCTGTACAGTACCGTGACGGTTATAAGTTTGATTTCTATCAAAGCCAATAATGGGGGGAAAAAAAAAAGGGTATTTATTACCGTAAATATTATTTTCCATAGTACTAACGGGTTCTTCTTCTTACCCCACTTCTGGACAGTTTACCAAAGCCTAGAAAAAAAGAACACACCTAGGGACAGGTGAACCCCTCCCTCACCTGTAGTTCCTCCCCTACATGAGGAAGCTGAGCCCAGACATTGACAAAGCAGTATCGGAGTAGCTAAAGAAAACACACCAATCTATTAGTACCAACCAGACGGCAACAACAAAAAAAACAATGAGGGAGGGAATAAGACGTACTGCCGCTACGACTATGGAAAATATTAACGGTAAGAAATACCATTTTTTCATACGTCGAGCGGCAGTACCAACGGGGCGTACAAAGCACCACAATAGAGGGAGGGATCAAGATTTAACCACAGCCTGCAGCACCTTCCACCCAAAGGACACCTCTGCAGAGGCAACGACATCCAGACGGTAGGGACGCGTGAAGGTGTGGAGATAGGACCAAGTGGCAGCCTTACAAAGCTGTTCCGCCGTAGTGTCCATATGCAGAGCCCAGGAAGCAGTCACCGACCTCGTGGAGTGTGCCTTCACCCCTAGGGGAGAAACCTTGCCACCAGCAGAATAAGCCAAGGAGATAGAGGCACCCTGAAAAAGTACAGAAGGGTGATCCAAGCGACACCAGGAGCTGGTCCACTCCAGGTAGATCCTCATGACCCGCACCATATCCAGGGAGCCATGGCGGCAGGCTGAACGATTACAGAGTCCCGGCCGGAAGAGCAGGGAAGTCCAGCAGCGAGTCAGATCGGGGAGGATCCAACAATCGATGACAGAAGCAACACCTCCGGAAACCTGACCCTGCGAGGCCAGAAAGTAAGGACCGCAATCACCGAAGCCTGATCCATCATGATCTTCTGAAGGACCCGCGGGATCAGGGCAATCGGCAGAAAGATGTAAGCGAGATCAAAGTCCCACCGGATCGAGAAGGCATCCAGCAGATCCAGACAGTTCACCTCCAGAGGGAAGTGAAGCGAGGAAGCTTGGCAGATAGTCTGGTTGCATTTAGATCTATGGACGGCATGCCGAACTGGGACACCACCTCCAAGAACATCACCAGGGACAGGGACCAGTCTTTTTGTGACAGAAGCCCGGCTCAGAAAGTCCGCCCAAGTGTTGAACGCCTTGGATGTGAACCGCAGAGAGCGCCTGCAGATGAATCTCCGCCCAGTCCATGATGGTGCCGCACAGAACAGAAAGGAGGAGAGATCTGGTGCCCCTTGCTTGATTAAGTACTGTGGAGACGTCTGATTGAATCTTCACAGCAAGGCCTCGCAGCTGAAGAGTGAAAGCCCGTAGAGCCTCCTAGACGGCCCGAAGTTCCCTGTAATGCGAGGACAGATTGCAACTCCAAGAATCCCAAACCCCGTGGGCCTGGATGTCCAGACAATGAGCGCCCCCACCCGGACACCGACGCGTCCGTCGTTACTGTGAGCCACTTTGGCACTGCCATTGGGACTCCTGTGCTGAGAAACGGAGAGCAGAGCCACCACAGCAACCAAGCCCTTGTGGACTCCGAAATGCAGATACGATGTTCCGTTCCAGGGATGACCAGTCCCCATTCCAATGTGCAAGGATATCGCCTTGCAGACCGCACTTGTGCACCCTTGCCCGCGGAACGGCCAGGATAGCAGCTGTCAGATAACCCAGAACCTGTAACAGACACCTGATCGAGCCCCAAGGAGTAGCGGGAAGACCTTGGAAGGGATCTTGAAGCTTTGCCTTGTTGGAATCGGAAAGAAAGGCTGCCATAAGAGACTTCTCCAAAACGACACCCAGAAAGACAATCCACTGTACCTACACCAGTCGCAACTTTTTCCAGTTCACCAGCCACCCGTGCTGGGACAGAACCTTGATAGTGCGGGCCACATGAGCTTCCAGGAGGCACTGAAGCGGCCTTCAGTAGCCAATCGTCCAGACAGGGGACTATGAACAGGCCCTCCTGACGCAAAAAATCTGTAATCACTATCAAAATCTTCGAAAAAAATCTTAAAGCGCAAAAAGGGTAGAGCCCGAAACCGGAAATGAAAGATCCTGCCCCATATCCAACTGCAAACCTGAGGAACTTCCGGCTTACCTGGGCAACGGGACATGGAGATAGGCATCCTGCAGATCCAAGGTGACCATGAAATCGCCAGGCCTCAGAATGAATGGCAGCGATAACAGTGTCCATCTTGAACCTTTCTTTTTGTACACACAGATTCACAGACTTAAGGTCTAGAATAGGGCAAAAGGAGCCATCTGGTTTCCCCACCAGAAAGAGACGAAAGTAGGTAACTTGAAAGCCAGAAGGCACAGGTTTGATTACACCTTTTCCTAGAAGTCCCTGGACCTCCTAAAACAACAGATCCTCGGAGCAATTCGACCTCTGAGAGGAGAGAAGGAAGGCATTACGAGAAGACGCAAACTGAATAGTGTAGCCAATCCTAACAGTCTTTAAATCCCAGGCATCCGAAGTCTTCCCCTGCCATGCATCTGAAGTGAAGAGGACAACCTCCTACTGGGATACTGGAGTCAAAATTTTCTGAATTTACGAAACCCAGGAGCCTGTTGTCTCTGATCGGGCGTACGCTGACGGAGTTGACGGACGCACCTCTTGTAGGGACGAAAGGACCCTCAACCTAAGAAAAATCTACGATTCCAGGCACCCCTCGAGCAATCTTGTGGAAGAGCTTTCTTTGCATCCGCAAGTTGTTACAACTCCTGCAACGCTGAACCAAACCGCATGCCAGGCTCAAAGGACAGGCCACAGAGAGAGTTCTTAGACGCCGTGTCAGCCGACTAGGACCGGATCCAAACCACGCGACGACTCACCACATTGAGGCCCAAGGCCCCGAAGACAGCTTCAAGGATTCAATCACTGCGTCACACAAAAACTCAGAAGCAGACTGAATAAGGAGGAACAGGCGACGTACGTCAAAAGAAAGACCGGACAAGACACCCTCCAGTTCCTTAAGCCAGAACCTTTGAGCACGAGAAACAGAGGATGCTGCCACCAGGGCCCTGGCCTGGGAAGCCAGTGCAGCATAGTTATGCCACAAAGCAGTCTCAATCTGCTTGTCCATCAGGTCCTTTAGCACCGACAAATCCCCTGAAGGAATCGCAGACCGGTGATGGAGTTGCACCACAGGCACAGGCACAGGCACAGGCACAGGCACCACAGGCACATCCACCAGTCCTCGTCCTTTGACAAACTGAGAGGGAACATGAGCCTAAACCGTTTGGAAACAAAAGGACGGACAGGAATCTTCCATTCCTTTGTCATAACCTGTTTCAACAAGGGGTGGAAAGGAAACCCCCGAGCTTTAAGGGGCCCTGACTGCTCTTCCTGATCACCCATGACAGAGGCAACCTCCTTGATCAAAGGATGGACACTGTACTCAACAAAAACACAGCCAGGGTCTCATCCTCATTCGAGGAAAACTTAATCAGGATCAAGGACCTCATACTCAGCATCAAGATCCTCACAATCCTCCAGCTTCCTTTTCCTATGGACAGGGAAAGACACCCCCCCGATGGACCCTGCGTGTCAGGAGCGAGCAGGGGCTGGGCAGAAGCAGACCGTACGCCTGTTGTAGATGGTCTTGGAGCCAGGACACAAAAGGCAGTCAACTCGAGACTTTTTGATCCTTTTGCCGCATCCTTAGAACACAAGGAGCAGGTCTTTTTCTTACAGCCATCCGGCAGAGGGTGAGCACAGGTGTTGCAAACCAGGTGCTTAGTTTTAGAGGTGACCTTCCCCTTATCGGGCATCGCCTCCCCAGGGGCCGACATCCTAAATGTAAGGACAAGTAGTCAAGAAGGGAACCGCTACCAGGGACCTCTGAAGCAGACACACCACAAGCACACCAACCTGAGTACAAGCTGATCTGGGGCGAGAGGAGGAGATACAGGTGCTGGTTGAACAGCAACGCTGATCTGTGGCCTTCCAGGAAAACGTCTGCAGAGAATGGCACCATAGCTTTTGAACACACGCAGCAAGATGGCGCCCGAACCTGCCGGCGCATGCGTTCCAAGCGCCGGAGGACCCAGAAATCACACCATCAAGCCGCGACTGCAGCCCGCAGACACTGCGGACTGCACAAGACAGCGCAGGAGCCGGCCAACCCGACACCTCCACCAAAGGAGCAGCACGGCAAGGGAGGGCCAGGCCGGGCCCGGGAACAAAAGGGGGAAGCAATGCGGTGGACACCGGAACTAATAGATTCCCCCAACACCGCCTCCCAGGTAACACTGTCCGGAGGACAGGAAGGAAAGACTGGGGGGCTCTGGGCTCAGCTTCCTCATATAGGGGAAGAGCTACAGGTGTGGAAGGTGTTCACCTGTCCCTAGGTGTTCTCTATTTTCTAGGCTTTGGTAACCTTTCCAGAAGTGGGGTAAAAAGAAGAACCCATTGGTACTGCCGCTACGACTATGGAAAAATATACAATTTTTATTACGATGTAAAGTTATAGTCTTTTCAATGTGCAGCAGAATTTTCCCAAAATGACAATTTGTTATAGCACCCCCACATTCTCCTTCACCCTACGCAGCCCTCTCGCCTCTCTCCCTACCCTACGCAGCCCTCTCGCCTCTCTCCCTTCCCTACGCAGCCCTCTCGCCTCTCCCTTCCCTACGCAGCCCTCTCGCCTCTCTCCCTTCCCTACGCAGCCCCTGCCTCGCCCTCTCTCTCCCTTCCCTACGCAGCCGCTCTCGCCTCTTCTCCCTTCCTACGCAGCCCTCTCGCCTCTCTCCCTTCCCTACGCAGCCCTCTCGCCTCTCTCCCTTCCCTACGCAGCCCTCTCCCCTCTCTTCCCTTCCCTACGCAGCCCTCTCGCCTCTCTCGCAGCCCTCTCTCTACGCAGCCCTCTCGCCTCTCTCCCTTCGCCTACGCAGCCCTCTCGCCTCTCTCCCTTCCCTACGCAGGCCTCTCGCCTCTCTCCCTTCCCTACGCAGCCCTCTCGCCTCTCTCCCTTCCCTACGCAGCCCTCTCGCCTCTCCCTTCCCTACGCAGCCCTCTCGCCTCTCTCCCTTCCCTACGCAGCCCTCTCGCCTCTCTCCCTTCCCTACGCAGCCCTCTCGCCTCTCTCCCTTCCCTACGCAGCCCTCTCGCCTCTCTCCCTTCCCTACGCAGCCCTCTCGCCTCTCTCCCTTCCCTACGCAGCCCTCTCGCCCCTCTCCCTTCCCTACGCAGCCCTCTCTCGCCTCTCTCCCTTCCCTACGCAGCCCTCTCGCCTCTCTCCCTTCCCTACGCAGCCCTCTCGCCTCTCTCCCTTCCCTACGCAGCCCTCTCGCCTCTCTCTCTCCCTACGCAGCCCTCTCGCCTCTCTCCCTTCCCTACGCAGCCCTCGCCTCTCTCCCTTCCCTACGCAGCCCTCTCGCCTCTCTCCCTTCCCTACGCAGCCCTCTCGCCTCTCTCCCTTCCCTACGCAGCCCTCTCGCCTCTCTCCCTTCCCTACGCAGCCCTCTCGCCTCTCTCCCTTCCCTACGCAGCCCTCTCGCCTCTCTCCCTTCCCTACGCAGCCCTCTCGCCTCTCTCCCTTCCCTACGCAGCCCTCTCGCCTCTCTCCCTTCCCTACGCAGCCCTCTCGCCTCTCTCCCTTCCCTACGCAGCCCTCTCGCCTCTCTCCCTTCCCTACGCAGCCCTCTCGCCTCTCTCCCTTCCCTACGCAGCCCTCTCGCCTCTCTCCCTTCCCTACGCAGCCCTCTTGCCTCTCTCCCTTCCCTACGCAGCCCTCTTGCCTCTCTCCCTTCCCTACGCAGCCCTCTTGCCTCTCTCCCTTCCCTACGCAGCCCTCTCGCCTCTCTTTTCCTCCCGGCCCTACCGCCTCTCTTTTCCTCCCGGCCCTACCGCCTCTCCTTCCCTCCCTCCGCTTCTCTCCTCTTGCCCTGCTCTCTCAGCCTTTGCCCTTTCATCATTTCCATGTACCTCATTTTTCCTTCCCTCTCTACAAAGTTGTGAGCATCTCACCTCAGGGATTTCCACCGCGCTTTGGACGAGCAGCAGCTGCAATGTGCGAGCAGTTTCAGTCGATGGCCTCCAGTCTCTGGCGTTTCACCCCCTAAAATGAATTACTTTGCAAAATAATTGATCACACATGCACACACAGAGTGCTGTTTGTATACAAGCCATTTATTCTGAAATGCCATCTATTATATGCAGGAGAAAGTCCATGTTACATGCGTGTCAGTAACAGTAGAAAAATAGAACCAGTGAAAACCTTTTGTACAACTGCAATGGTACTTAAAAGAGAGAGGGGGGGTTATACAATGCATCACACGAGACACAAATTCAAGTCTGGAAGTACCTAAATAAAAATACTATTTTTTAAAAACCACTATGTACAATAGAATCATAAACAAATCTTACAAAGTACTGGTTGTATGCAGGTTGTAGAAAACACTTGCATAGGCCGTGAAAATCAGTTCTCTCAAAGTGATTTTGTTTTTATTTTTTATGAGCCTTAAGCGTTGAAGGCACTTGGCTTATACCGGGAAACCTTAAAAACCGACAGACGTTCCAGATGAAAACTAAAACCAGAAGACATAAAAAGAATATTCCACCCAAGTTCACAGGCTTTATGGTCTTGCTCGACAAAAAAAAATAAAAAAAAAAATATATATATATTATTAACAGCTTAGAAACAATTTGACTGCTACAGAAAGGGTGGTGGGGTGGTCTTGCGGCCCACCTTCCCTTTACCCACTTGGAAGCTAGTGGAACATCTTAATACGATGTCACTTTACAGGCGACGGATGCAATTGCCTATTAAAGTCATTTTTTTTGTGTAAGAGGCACGAAATGCAGATTTTTTATAAAAAAAAACAAAAACCCCTAAACCTGATAAATACCAACTGCAACTTAAGAGAAGCCCATGCGCAGCGAGAACCTGCAATGGCACAGCCCTGGCATTCATGATATACATATATCATATGTATAAGGAATCACGGTAGCTCTGACAGTCTGTATTTTGGGTAGTGGGGTGATCTGCCTATAAATAAATAAACCAGGATTCATTAAGGGAGCTCAATGAGCATGTATTGGCGACGCCGAGGCTCGAGCAGGAGGCGAGCCATTCAGGGAATATTAATATTTCGCCCTGTGTAGCTTTAAGTCACACACTCCATATTTTGTAATAAGCCAGGAGGAGTTAAGGTCCCCCCCTCCCTGTATAACCAAAGTGATGGATTGCAATAGTTGTCCGTACCAGCGGTGACCGTCTGCCTGTGACATACAGCACAGGCAAGCTGCTCTTAATTGGTTACGCTTTATCTGCCCACAAAAGGAACAACGATTCTGTCTCTGGTATTCACAATGGGGAGAATGTCAACTGAATGACAAGAGAACAGTTCAGCAGCTTGGAATGAGTGAACAGTGTCTATATAAAAACGGGAATAAAACGTGTGTGTATGTTTGTATAAACATTATTTCATCCTCAGAAACCCCTGGACCTGCGCGGCTCCTCCTATCCATCTGACTGTGGGTATATGTATATATATTATACACACATACAGGTGGTAGATTATTTTGAGGTCCTGATTAAAGTTAACTAGAAACCAAGACCCTGCGTCGACTGACCGAATAAAATTTGTACCAAGTACCTGGATTACGGTTTTATTACACACAATAAGCCGCGTAAGACTAGGAGTTCAAGATGAAATAATCAGTATTGCAGGATAAAATACATCATTGCATTCTGAAATACTCTGAAATGGATACATATTTACAGAGTTTACATGAATGCCCTCACCGACTCTTACCACTTTAACCCCTTCAATGCCAAGTGATTTTCAAAAAAAAAAAGTCATTAACCAGTGGGTTTTTGAAAAAGCCTTTTTAATACATATATTACTGTAATAATCTATTTGGCCAGTAGATGGCGCCATCTACTGCCAAATCGAGTTACAGAGGTTTTAAACAGCAGATCTATTTTCTTGTATTTCTCCTCCATGGCCTGCTGACAGCCTGATCTTTCAGAGCTTTGAGCAGCCGATTTTACAGTTTTAGCTCTTTGGGGGCACCTTCTGCAGCCCACAAGCAAACTAATTTCATTTGCTTTTGGACTGCAGATTAGCATATCGTAATCGGGTCACCAGCTGGTGCCTTTGAAGCCCGAGATCTCAGTATTTGGTAGAGAAGGGGTTAAGATGGTTTAATTATCCATCAATTAATTTCTTGATAAAGGTTTCAGCTCTGATTTGAGCGTTAATGAATAAAGTGTATCCATGGAAACTGTATACGATATCGGAAGGATTTCAGAACAGATTTTGGGCTTCAATGAAGAGGTGATGTGGCTGAACCCAAACGGATGCCAACTCATTGGAAATGTGCTGCATTCCCTGCGACTCGCAGGAAGACCGGATCACCTCTCCAGAAGAGTTGTGCTGGGCGCAGAGGACGTGAAAAGACTATCAGAAATCAGAGTATACTTCCTGGTAAAAACATAAAAACCTTAAACTCTAGTATTGCCTTTTGGCTGGAGTAGTACACACAGACTTTTTCTTGTCTGAAAATCATAGAATTTGATACACACTGTATACAGGATACACAATGTTCGTCTTTGCATCCCGGGAATGTATCTATAAACGCACACGAGCTGGAGTAATGACAAGAGAAATATCAGTAAAAGCAGCGGTGCTAAGTGATTTTCAGGATATATTTTGTAATTTCTCCATCTTTAAATCAATTTCTTAAAAATCAGGGACCTAAGCCAACTCCAAGTTGTTCTAGAAATATATACAATGCCCGCTGAACTGGAAATGGGGGGGGGGGGGTAATAGTAGAGACAGATCTAGCTGGGAAAATTTCGACAGCGGCCGAGTGAAGGCTGACCCGCGGCACGTGAAGTTCTGTAATAATATACTGTATCGACAGGAACAGGTTAACTCATTAAACGCTGAGGGGAAAGCACTGTACTTGTGAGACGACGACGGTCACGACTGCTGGGGGAGCCTCCTGGAGCTTGATGTTATGGGGTCTTTTATCACAAGCCAGGTTGCCTAAGCTTCATCGTATCAAGAAAAATCAAAACACAAACACAAAGACGCAGGAGAAACCAAACTTCAAAGTTACACATTAGCGAATGAAAAGCTGAAGTAGAATTGTCTGAGGTGTCGGGCGGTTATTTGCATAAGGACGCAGTGACACTGCGCAGTGCATTCATGCCATAGTATTTTCGCACCAGAATGAGAAAGCAGGGAAAGGAGCAGCTAATAGATAAACGCATCATTGTGGAAGCCATAACAAAAACAGTGACTGAAGAGGTCGGCTTTCTCGAGCAAATAAACCAAGAATCAACTGGATGTGAATGAAACAAATTAAGACAGTGCACCAAGTGTATATGTGACAGGCAAGAAAAAAAAAACTGATTTTACAGATTGATCGGCGTGTGTTATGACAGACTAGGACAGGGATGTCCAAACTTCAGCCACCCAGATGTCCATGAACTAAAATTCCCATGCTTCATCCATCTAATGCTGTCAGATTTCTGGGAGTTGTAGTTCAGGAACATCTAGGGTGCCTGAGTTTGGAAATCCCTGGACTAGGATGATCCTTTAACCGGGTTCATATCAATCCCAGGATTCAATATAAATCATGCAAAAAAATGGTATAAAGCAAAAACGACTTCCTGTGGAGTGTCAGCATTTACTATTTGGGCAAGCCAGAGGAAGTCGTAGCCGCAAATTGGGTCATCGAGGCTTCGGCTTATCGAAACATCACTTAAACCAGTTGTCAGCAACCGTGGCCCCTCCAGATGGTTTGGAACTACAACTCCCATAATTCTCAGATGATCATTAGGTTGAATGAGCAGCATGGGAAATGTAGTTCCAACACATCTGGAGGGGCAAGGTTGCCAATTTAAACCCTTTGTGATTCAAGCTAGGTCTAAGCACGTCCATAGCGGCACTGGATGTGTCACTTCCACAACCCAACTATACGGCCAGTCTGACAGGACACGGAAAGAGAACCTGTCCTCCCCAGCCCATAGAAAGACTGGATCACTACTCTCAAACCAGATTCAATCTATAAAAAGGCATCCATATGGGGACTGGCCTAATCCTGTGTGGTTTGGCCACACACCTACTCACAACCAGGACGGCACAAGAATCCGAAACCATCAAGACAACCATAGATACACTTTAAGTTCCCTCAAAGACACCAGGGAATCTGTGTTGTTGCAAAACACGAGACAACTCGGGCAACATGTATGGAATAAAAACGAAAAACCGTTTAAATGAGCCCAGACAGAGCAGTGATCAAAGATGAAGAAATCAAGGGCATATCATGCAGATCAGGAATGGAAACCAGCAATAGGAACCCGAAGAGGACTTTAAATTGTGTGGAAAACATGTCAGGTATTAAATATAAGAAGATGCTCACGGCAGGTAGGAGGATGGACCAAACGTGTACGAGTTGACAGGGATACCAAGCCCTTTATAAATACATATATTTAAAAACACGTTAAAGTACGGCATGCTTAAAACATTCCCAAAAAAGCATTGCTTCACAAAATGGAAAAATTTACATTTCGCTTACAATTTATTCCATAAACACAAAGCAAAACAGGTGGTTTATGGAAGAAAAAAAAAAAGATGCAAAAGGGGTAACTGGGGATATTGGTTATTTTAGGTATTTTTTAACAATGGTTTACTGCATGCGCTTTATGGGGTTTGGACAATACATGGTCAATACATTAGTTCCTTTTACTATTCCCAGGAAATTTCAAGAGCTAACAAAGCCATACGATACATGATCTCAGTGCAGTGTACAACTTCCCAGGTTGTGGAATCAAGGACCACGCTTTAAAAGAGCGATTCCAGCACCTTCCACGCTAGCAGAGTGGCCTGGCCTACAATGCAATAGGATTGAGTGCGTCTTTATCCCCGCACTGGAGATAAACCCATCAGGACATTCTCGTACTCATTATTTGAGGCTTAGCATACACCTTCCATCTACTATTAAACTGTATTGTGATTCCCTTTAAAACTTTGAAAAGGCTTGCCAAATAATGTTTACTTTAGCTTTCTATCAAACAAGGTGTCCCAATGAAACCACTATACTGCACAGCAGTGCCTCCAGTTTACCTCTGTCAGCAGATCATAATCCCCCCCCCAAGGAATTTAGAATGTGCACACAGCAGAATTTCCTTGACTCAGGAAGTGCACACTGCACACACAGCCGCAGCAGGATCTCCTTGACTCAGGAAGTGCACACACAGCCGCAGCAGGATCTTCTTGACTCAGGAAGTGCACACTGCACACACAGCCGCAGCAGGATCTCCTTGACTCAGGAAGTGCACACTGCACACACAGCCGCAGCAGGATCTTCTTGACTCAGGAAGTGCACACTGCACACACAGCCACAGCAGGATCTCCTTGACTCAGGAAGTGCACACTGCACACACCGCCACAGCAGGATCTGCTTGACTCAGGAAGTGAGTCTCTTCCTTCAAACGCTCCCTTAAAACGTTCCTATTTAGGGAAGCCTACCACCCAATTCACTGACGCAACCATCACTCTCACCTTGCAGTCCTCTCCTCCTGTTTCCAACCCCAACCCTTCTAGATTGTGAGTTCCTACGGGAATAGGGCCCTCATCTCCTGTACGGTTTGTCAAATGCTGTTCAAGGTCTTGTAACCCTGTCTATACTGTGCCTATTGTACAGCGCTGCGGAATATGCTGGCGCTTTATAAATAAAGAATAATAAAATTAAAAAGTGCACACTGCACACACAGCCACAGCAGAATCTCCTGCACACTGCGCACACACACAGCAGGATCTCCTTGACCCAGGAAGTGCACGCTGCACAGAGCGTAAGTCCATGGTATGCTGAAGGTTGAAGAAATAGGATGGAGTCCTTTCAGGCAAAAATAAGGAAAGGCTTACAACAAAAATGCTTTTTACCAGACTGGATATATTTAGGCTTACTTTGAAACCCAGTGAGATGCCCCTTTGAAGAAATGTCAGGAGGACATACTAAATGAGAGGCCAACATCCTTTGCCTCACCCAGATGTTTTGAAACTGCTTCCCCCCCCCATGCTCAGACACTCTTGAGTTGACTAGGCATCATGGGATATATGTAGTCCCAAAACATCGGGGGTGGAAAGGTTGCGGATCCCTGTCCTAAACGACTGAATGCGTTTAGTATATGCCACTTGCAGAGGACTCGTCAATCATTATCTGCATCCCGAGGTCCCAATGAGGTCGGAAATGTGTATGTACCGTGAATGTTTTGTGGGTCGCGGGACCCTCATGGCAAGAAGCCACTTTCTACCAAAATTGAAGAAAAAAAAAAAGGTAATTTTTGCACCAGAATTTCAAAGAATCAGATTTGTTTTAATCCAAAAAGAATCGGAGTTGCAAAACGATATTAGGGGAGGTTGGGTCAGACCTTTTTAACCCCTTCACTGCTGAGTCATTTCACGTCTTAAAAAAACACATTTTTCTTTTCTGTATTATTATTTTTTTCCTTATTTTAAACATGGTCATGTTTGGTATCATTGGAAAGGCCAAGCTATGGCCTTTCTAATGATACCAAATATGACCCTGCTAGCTGAAAATAGTCTGGAGATATCTGGGTTCAAAGGAACCCTTATCTCCACCACTATCTTTCCTTAGGAGTCAATGAGGACGTTCCCCACACGTCCTCAGCAGTGAAAGGGTTAATCGCTTTCATATGAGTTCAACTGGACCAGGTCCATCAGTATCCTCAAAACAGATACGGAGACGGAGACACCATCTAAAAACACCAGACGCCTAACATCCACATCTAGAAACATTCCACTTTGCACATCACTAGATTGTCAAATGACTTGATTGTCATTAGGTTGGGGTGGGAATTTTCTAATTATTTGATCAGTTCTTGTAAAGAGGAAAGGGTTGCGAAAATTTCATTATTTTTTTAAAAGTGATCATACACAAAAAACTAAAACAAAAAACAACACACCAACTATACCCACTTTGCATACACTAACATACACTTACTGATACGGGCAAATGCAACATAACGGGATCATCCATGAATAGAACAAGCCGCAGGTGGATTCTGAATCCGAGGGGTTAAAGGGGACAAAAGATAAACTTGTGTTACATTAGATCAGGCAGCAGAGACACCGAAACATCAGTATGGATCAGCATAGACGCTACAAAGCGGTTTGGTTGTGGCACTCCCAACTGACGAGGACGCTTGAGAGAGATCGCGGCACGGAAAAGGACACATGCCAAAGCCCATTTAACTCTATCCCAGCAAGCAGTGTCCAAAGACTGAGTGCTGAGCAGACAGTGGCATTCAAACAAAGAAAACTTTAGGAGAGCACCATCAGCACCTTGAATAGAGAGGACGACAATGCGAGACGTAAAAGATGTTCTTGGGGGTCTGTGGATGAAGATTTCCAAAGGCAGAGCCAGAGCCGAAGCTGTGCAAGTGGTGCCATGTCACCGCAGCTGTGACTGTCTTTATTGATCAGACCAGGTGTTTGACAACTAAATAGCTGCACTTTTAAAGTCGATTGCCAAAGGTTTGCATAAAGGCCGGCCCGGCGCAGAATAACCCAGAAACCTGTATAGCTGCGGCTCAGACAATGCATTTGCCAAGCCCTAAAATAGATCAAAAAATAAATAAAAAAAATATATATTTTTTTTTAGAGATTTTTACACAAATATTTGTGTACAGGAGGGCAGCTCTAACATGATATAAAGGGGATAAATTATGATAATGGAATTATAATCCACAAATTTAGTCTTAAAGGGATATTGTAAAGGAAACCATACATGCTCTAGATCGGATCCACAATAACACTTGAATCCCACGAGTGGCTGAGGAAGTGCATGTTTTAGCCACTGTAACCGTAGAAAAAAACCCCCAAACACTTCAACTCATGCTATGATCAGCACACCGCCAATCCAAGCATGCGTCACCCAGGCTCGAGTCCTGCACCCGTTGAAATAAACAGCGCTTATATGTGACAATTGGCAACAAAACGCTTCCTATTACAAAATTGATGCCAACGCTTAGAGGGAAGCACAACATCCACCTCTCGTGCAGGGTGCTTGAGGAATAAACAGGACAGACTAAAGACACAGCATTCATATTCCCGAAACTCAAAGGGCTTCGAAAGCTGGAATGTGGCGCCGAGCTTGGCCGTCACTGCCTGTCCAAGTGACAACGCTTGGGATAGTGAGTTTGCATCCTGGGATTCCCATTCTGCGGCAAAATCGTAGAATTAGGAGGTATGGTCCCCATTTCCCCTTCAACTCACTGCCCTGTAACGCTCCCCGCATGTTCTGTGATGCCCGAGTAGGCCACGTCCCAGACTTATTGCTTTCATACAGAAGGCCGGAATCAAAGCGAGCCTCACCAAGGGCAGACTCAACTCTGAGCCCAAGGGCAACAGGAGATAACAGGGCCCTTCATTGTGCCAATCCACATACAAGTCACCGCCACATACACTCGCCGCTCATGTGTACATTGTTGAATTACAGAAGTTTATACAATATTTTCAAAACGAAGACACAGCTGCTGCAGCAGCCATCACTTACTCACTGGTACACGTATATACAGCGGTGCAGATATGCTGTATACACAGTCATTACTATTTCCCCTGGATTTAGGGCAATCCTGACCAAGCCTTAGGGGGCCCTCATGGGCCCCGTCATAGGCAAGGACCACAGGAAGTGCACTATTGCAATAATGGTCGGTCCACCCCTGATCGTGAAGACAGACCACATCCCTTCGCCTGAGGGGAGTACCCAGACATACACAATTACCAAAGTGGTAGGAGGGGATTAAATCCCAAGTGCTGTGTTGGTTTACAGAACAGTAAATTGCCATTTAATTATACAGGAAACAGGCCAGATTGAGTAATGGAGTGTCGTTTTCCACCAAACCACATAATCCTGCCAGTGGTTTGATGGGAAACCAGATAGAGTAGTTTTTGCTGCCGTGTATTCCAGTAGTATCAGTGGGTTGTCTGTTTTTTGATGGAAAACTACTTTACAGTGAAGGGGTCAGGGAGCCAGAGGACGCAAGAGCACTTGTCCACTCTGTACTGATGACATGTCCCTTTACCCAATTCATTTTTGAGAGGAGGCGCACATTGAAAGATAAGCCTGGTAATAAATTCTGCAAACAAACCCTTACACCTAGGCTGCACAGAAGAGCATTCTCATCCATATCGTACAAAAAGCATTCCAGGACAACGGTGGCCAACCTTCGCCAACAACAGGGGATCTCGATACATGATTGCATGCATGCATTTCCCAGGCGGTGTTTGTCATGGAAGGAAATGTACTCCACAACAACAGATAAGCCAAAAGTTCAATCAAAGGTCATGACTCCAAATTAAAAAGTGAATTTCAAGAACGGAAGAACCCTCCAAAAAAACAAAACGTGTAGCAATTTCATTAGACGCAGTAATTTGATAACAGGTAAACAGAGTGCTATAGGTTTAAGCAATGCATCGCGCGGCATGTAATGACAGTAACATGCCTATGTACTCGTCTTTGGATTCCTCAAAGAACAAAAAAACAGAAAACAAAATAAAGTAAACACTGTGCATCTTAATAGATCAGTTACTGCAGGTGTAACCACCCCCGGTGAGTGTCAGAACAAAAAATAAGCACTAAATACATTGACATAACGTTCCTGGTAGCATTGTAGAATGTAATATTGATGGAGTATGAAAGTGCAAAACAAAACAGAAAATAATACAAGGAAGGTGCCAGAGGACCCTGCTTCTTCATATCCTCAAGAGAAATCTATAGGAAAAACAGGGGAAAAAGAATCCCAACATTGCATTCAAAGGAACTGGAAGCATGCAGCCACTAAGAAAGCACTTATTATGAAAATTGTAACAATGGAGATAAAGCAACTATTAAAGCTGGGCGATCCTCTGCAAAGCATTGCTCGACTTCGGCTCGGCCCATGAAAAAGAAATGTATCCCACAAGTTATAGGCACGGAGATCAGTGTCAAGAGGTTAGTTTTCAGAGAGCTGATTTTTTGTATAGAAAATCTGGTTTGTTTGGAGACCTCCTTTCCCGGCCTACGGTCTCCTCCCTTTCGTGGTCCATGTTCCTCTGTGCGCCATGATCCAACAGATCGCTGTCCACGATCCGTCGGAAGGTTCGCTCGTCCTGCAAGTCCGAGCCGTAGGCAGAGTGAGGGGGTCTGCTGGAGGTCAGACCGTAGGTCAGGTCTGTTTCGATTTTCGATCTCCCCCGACCATGGTGCGAGCCGTGGCTGGCGTTCTCCTGGGCAGCCAATGCCAGGTCCAGTCGCTGAGGTGGCTGTTCTAAGACATCGAGGTGCAAAGGTTCAGGCTTCTGTCTGTGGGGGTGACTCTCTTGAGAAAACATATACTCTCTCCTTGAATCATCTTGCTTTTTCGGTGACATCTGGTTGGAGAAGTAAGCAGGTTTTAATCCATTTGGTGGCGCCTTACTGTGGCTGTATAAATCTGGACCGTAATACAAACCCTGCGAGTGTACAGGAGAATGTCTGCTTAGGACGGGAGTAGACGGCCTGCAGGCAGAATTGGAGAAGTCATAAAAGTTGGGATATTCCGGCTGGTTATCTCTTGCTTCAGCTTTCTGTTCTATGATTTGCTTCTTTCTCGAGCTGTGTATGTGCCTGCTGGGGATGCAGGAAAGGTGCTGTGGAGGGCCTGGCATCATATCGGATACTTGCCGGCCAAGCTGCGTGTCGATCGTTAATTCGGGCAGCCTTCTGTCCTTGAGGGACATCGACGACACACCCATCGCAATGTCAGGCATAAACTCATTCAGAACAGGCTCACCACACTATTGAAGGACATGAGAAAAAAAAAAAGTATGGTTAGGAACATGCCGGTTTTAAAAAAAGCCATAAACTAAACATTTAATATATGTTTATTATTTCTGTAACACATGGAGCAAAAAGAACACTTTTTTTATCTTTGCGAACATCCCTTGTTTGAAGCAATAGACTGGGGCCCCTATTCTGAGGTTGTCCATAGCAGGAGGCTGCCAAGGAAAAAGGACAGTGTGTGCGGTTACCCTTTACCAGTCGACTATTCTGACCAAGCCACTGTATTAGCAGATCAAGTTGGTAGTTGCTGTAAGATACTGGCAATGGCACCTCTGCCTCTGGTATCACCACCTGCAGTCCATAGGACTCAATGAAGACAAGAACCTGTACAAGTGGGATCGTGCTGAGGCTACGGAGTGACATTGATTTGGGAACCATTAGCACATGCCCAGTCTGAAAACCCATACGGTGCTGGAACAATACAACAGACTTGCCTACCTACTGAATACCAATAAGAAAGACAATTCAAGTGTGTTTTAATGAGCTTTGCAGGGTAGAAAGTTACACCGCACAATACTGAGAGTTTTATTGCTGTGGAGCTTTTATACGCTCATACACAGCACACATTACTGTGAGTTTTACTGCTGTGAAGCTCTGGGATACGCTCATACACACTGCACATTACTGTGAGTGTATTAAAATGCGAGTCTAAAACCATGGGCAAATTGGGCAGTAATTGAGATGCATCGCAGAATCGAATCGTTGTTCGGATAACTAATCGAATTTCGAGACCAGTGAAGATGCGTAGTCCTAATAGAAACACGTTTCCATAAAACTTCTTGCGTTAAAACGGCATACCCGATCAAAAATAAAACATCTTTAACTCTGGTGGACATTATTCAATGGCAGAACTGAATGTAAGATGTCATAATACATTAATTTAATGAATCTGCAGATACGAGTCAACGGTAACGTTAAATGGATGCAAGACACGCTTACCGCCTGTTGCTCAGCCGCCATTGCCGCCGCAGCTGCTGCTACAGTTTGCCTTCCGAGTCCAGTATTATTAGTGCAATCAGGAGGTATGGCTTTCACGCCGGGTAAATAGGAGGGTGGTGTTGCTTTAGGGACGGTCCTGGATTGAAACAGTGAATGGTTGCAGGGATAAGAGAAGGAGCGGGAGGGATGCTGGCTGGGAACCCTGTGTTTCCAGCCAACTTTAAACTGATTGTGTATGGGAGTAGCTGGGGGGTGATAAGGAGGTGGAGGCGGCGGTAACGGTGGATGGAAGGCCACGTAAGAGTCTATATCGGTAAACATAGTTTCGGGAGCAGGAGTGCTGTTTATTCTGCATCTGCCAGACTGTCGTACGGTCAGGAGTGGACTCTCATCTCCAAATCGCTCGTCTGGAAAAAACTTATGTGGATTCTACAAAAGAAAAATGGATAGAAATAGCAATAGGTCTTTTATGCTTCTTGCTTAAATTTGAGGTCTCTGTACATGTGGTATGGGATTTGAACCACTTTATTGTAACACACACACACACACACTCGCAAAAATCTACAAACCTTCGAGAAAATGTCAGGTTTATGAGCTGTGTGAAGCTGGCCCCCCTACAATCGGCACAAATAAAAAAAAATCCACTGTGTTTGGTTAGTGCTACGTTTGTGCGGTTTTGTGCCGCGAAAAATTAAACATTTGTGCTGCTTTTATTTTTGAGATACTAGCAAATTTTTTTTCTACTGACAAGGAGACTGAATAAAAAGGTCCCCAAAAGGTCACTCAGCCCATCAACCCCAAAAAGTCACGAAACCGGGCTTGTTGGTTAGTGCCATTGAAATCTCCGTTCTATCTGGTTTTGTTTTTGAGTTATTAACCATTTAATAAAAGTCAAAAAGGTCTCGCAGCCCCCTACAACACCCAAAAGTCACGAAACCGGGCTTGTTTGTTAGTGCCGCAAAAATTAACGTTTGTGCCGGTATCCGAGATATCGTGCATTATATTAGATAAAACCCCGCCCACATTGCACCCCACCTAATTAAATTTTAAAAACAAACATATTTAATTGTGCTGCAAAAATGAACGTTTGTGCTGGTTTGGTTTCCGCGATATTGCGCATTATATTTGATGAAACCCCGCCCACATTGCACATAAAAATAAAAAACTAAAATAATATGGTTGCATTAGTGTGCACACCCTTAAATACTTTGTTGAAGCACCTTATGATTTTATTCCAGCACGCAGTCTTTTTTGGTACGAGTCTATCAGCATGGCACATCTTGACATATATATTTTTTTAATTTGTTTGTGCCGATTTGTGCCACAGAAATGAATTATCATTGATATCACAGATCATGCCTGAGTGGCCGACACTCACTTTTTCTTTACTTGCAGGAGAATGACTGGAGAATGAAAAATGCTAGGTCAAAATAGCCGATTTGGAAAGTGAGATGAAAGGGAGAATTTTTCTGCTTGGGATATTTTGACCTAGAATTTTTCATTCTCCAGTCATTCTCCTGCTTTTCACGCTCGCTGAATAACCCTGTTAGTGACGCGCTAAGGTTTTTCCCCCATTCAAGGATTTTTTTTAGACCCCTGGTTTTGTAAATTTAAATGTATTTGCCGGTAATGTTAGTATTTTTTTCTGCTAAAGCTGGGGGGGTCAGGGGAACGCACTACGTACGCGCATACTGATGTGACGGGGCCAGCCACACACTGTATCTCGCACGAATTGTGCATGCTACAACGGACGTGCCGAAACCCTCCCCGTCCCGTCAAAGCGCTATGACGCACGTTCAACAGGGTTGCAAAGCGCGATCCTCCATACGAGGCACTAACTGCGCCTAGTGCGGTGGCCACACGGGTGTTAGAGTGGAAGGAACAGCCACTCTCACGGACGTTGTTTCCACTCTGAAGTGCGCTCGTCTGACCCCGGCCTTAACAGAAAAAAACCTGAAAACAACTTACTATGTGTGTATAGTAGTGCGTGTTTGTGCTCTACACTGTGCAAAACACACACTGACCGTGAGTATACCTTGTGGCACAAACGTTCGTTTCTGCAGCACAAAACGTAGCACTAACCAAACACAGTGGATTATTTGTACTGATTGTAAGGAGACCAGCTTCACACAGCTAGGTTTATGTTATGTAAAAAAATGATCAAGATAGATCATTTAAAAACCTCTTCCACCTTTAATGTGACCTATAAACTGTATAACTCATTGAAAAACAAACTGAAATCTTTTAGGTGGAGGGAGGAAAAATAAAATATTATGGTTGCATTAGTGTGCACACCCTTAAACTAATACTTTGTTGAAGCACCTTATGATTTTATTCCAGCACTCAGTCTTTTTGGGTACGAGTCTATCAGCATGGCACATCTTGACTTGGCAATATTTGCCCACTCTTTGTATAAAACACTCCAAATCTGTCAGATTGCGAGAACATCTCCAGTGCAGAGCCCTCTTCAGATCACCCCACAGATTATCCATGGGATTCAGGTCTGGGCTCTGGCTGGCCCATTCCAAAACGTTTATCTTCTAGTGAATTTGGATGTATGCTTTGGGTCGTTGTCATGCTGAAAGATGAAGTTCCTCTTCATGTTCAGCTTTCTAGCAGAATTCTGAAGGTTTTGTGCCAATGTTGACTGGTATTTGGACCTGTTCATAATTCCCTCTACCTTGATGAAGGCCCCAGTTCCAGCTGAAGAACAGCACCAAAGCACGATGCTGCCACCACCATGCTTCGTTGTGGGTATGATGTTCTTTTGGAATTACGGCCAAAAGGTTCAACCTTAGTTTCATCAGACCATAACACATTTTCCCACATGCGTTTGGGAGACTTAAGATGTGTTTTTGCAAAATTTAGCCTGGCTTGGATGTTTTTCTTCATAAGAAAAGGCTTCCGTCTTGCCACTACCTCATAGTCCAGACATATGAAGAATACGTGGGGTTGTTACTACATGTGCCACACAGCCAGTACTTGCCAGATATTCCTGCAGCTCCTTTAATGTTGCTGTAGGCCTCTTGGCAGACTCCCTGACCAGTTTTCTCCTTTTAACCACATTTGGAGGGACGTGCAGTTCTTTGTAATGTCACTGTTGTGCCATATTTTCTCCACTTGATGGTGACTTGTCACTGGGTTTCATGGTTTATCTAATGCTTTGAAAATAATTTTGCACCTTCTCCTGACTGATACTTTGGAAGCTTCTCTGTGGACCATGGCTTTTGCTGTAGGAGGTGACTAAGAAAATGTCAGGAAAGACCTAGAAGAGCTGAACTTTATTTAGGGTTAATCAGAGGCATTTAAATGATGGCAGGTGTGAACGGATTCCTATTTAACATGATTTTGAATGGGATTGCTTCATTCTGAACACCGCTATATCTCCTGTCATGAGAGGGTGTGCACACTAATGCAACCATATTATTTTAGTGTTTTATTTTTTCTTCCTCCACCTAAAAGCTTTGTTTGTTTTTCATTGGGTTGTACAGTTTAAAAGGTCACAGTAAAGGTGGAAGACGTTCTGAAATGATTTATCTTTGTCTCATTTTTTACATCACGGAAACCTGACATTTTAAGAGGGGTGCGCAGACTTTTGTTAACACACACACACCTTTCATATAAAAGAGCTTGAAGATGATGTGGTCTGGTGCGTCTCCAGGAAACTAAACAGCTACCCAGACTCCCATATATTGGCTTCCTTTTAACTGTAGTAAAAACTGACGTTTCTCCCCACATTTGGAAATGTATTGCACGAACAGAGGGGCCTACAGAGCCTATAAACTGGAGTCAGGGTCGTCCGTACCTGTAACAGCTCTGCTGCAGAGTCCGAAAGGCTAAACTCCCTCAAAACACGAATTTGAATCTCGAAACTGACAGTGGCGCCCTCTCCGCAGTTTAAGGCATATGCTCGCTGAACCTGCTCTGTGTGACGGAGCTCTTGGAGACGCCGGATCATTTCTTTCACGATGGTCAGCGGAGGAACTGAATGATACAAAAAAGATAAATAATCATCATCTCAGGTTTATGACTAATACGTTACAACAAATTCTGCAGCGCTGTACAAAAGGTACAATGGGCAAAGACAATTCTACGATACACCAAAAAGGCAACTTCACTTACAGACACAGGAGGAATTGAGGTCCCTGTTCCTCTGGGAACATAGGAATGCGATAAAGCTGTGAATAGCACTCAAACCTTGCTGGATTATACAAAAAAAGCGCTTAACAAAAGACCATTTTGTGCTGAACCAAGGTAACCTCCTCTTGCATGGAATAAAGCAGAGATCTACATGTGCGTGGGATTCTTTCCACTTGCTCCGCAACGAGGAGGTTCCCACTCCGGATCGCAGAGCCCCATATAGTTGATCTGCCCAGTTTTTCGCAAGGTTCATCATTATCCATATTATGACAAATTGGCCCAGTAGGTAGCAATCCACGCACAATTCACATTAGCCGAGGCTTGCTCCAACAGTCTTCAAATGCACGGCCACCCCTCAGTTAATTTCTACCAGTAATACACGAACATACTTTTAAAAATATAAAATCGGTTACCTGGTATTTCATTGGCTACCACAGTCGGAGGGTTGGCCTGGCTGCTGCTCATCAGTTGATGGCTAATCATGTGACAACATTGCGGCACGGCATTGTTAACCATGTAGAGCGTGTCGGGTACATTAGACATCCTAACCATCCGTAGTCTCACCAGATCTGTCTGTTCCACCATCATCTCATCCAGCACAGACTGCAACGAAATAGAATAATAATAATTACTAGCATGCCTACAAAATAGAAAAAAAGCCTTTTCTATTGTAATCCATTCAGTTACCATACCACCCACTACATGGCAATACTTCATTAAAACAGAAGAGGTTGCCCTAAGATGGAAACCCTATATTTACATTTTTGTAATGTGATTATGCTGTTTGTGCTCGTTCTCAGCTGTTCTATAAATTCTCTATTATACTCCCTCAACCAACCTATGTTTAATATTTCCTTTCCATTGTACCTTTACAGTTCTTTTGTGTTCATTTTAAAACCCAATGAGATTTTACCTTTTATTCCAATTCACTGAATACCGATACATTGCCTGCTTACCTTGTCTTGAACTGTCACAACGTGGAATACACAAAAGAAACCGTCACAAAATAACAAAGTAGGACTTTGAATGAAACAATCTGACCGACACGTAAGCATATTTCAGTTTACAGAATACGCTCTATATGCCTAAATTTAGAAAGATTTGGAATGCAAAGCTTTGATGTTTTGGGATCTGTACTTTCTCACGCTGGATATCAACGCACGGTAGGATTCAAATAAAAAAAAAAGATGCTCTAGGATTGCCATGCGTCTTTACTCTATAAATATAAAACTCCTGTTCGACTGAAGGAGTCAGGCAGTGCTTTACACTTCAAGTGATTTTGTTCGAATGGATATGGGGGGGGGGGGGATTAAATAGAAACCCTAAACCAGACCAGGGCTTGACAAATAAAAAGGACCTCCAGCTACATTTCTGAATCACTCTACACAAATCTATATACAGGTTGATTACCCCTTATCCAGAATTTGGAAGTACAAAATATCCCAAAATAAAGAATTGTTTTTAAGTGCTGACATGACACCAAAAGTGGAAAATTCCACATCTGGCCTCATGGACGGGGTTAAATAAAAATAAGAAATTAAGAAAAAAATAATAATAGTAAATTACGAAAATGACCTTCAGGCTCTGTGTTTATGAAGCATAAATTAATTTCGCTTTTATACTTGGAATCCCATCGCCAAGATCGTATTATATGCATACAAACCAAAATAATAAAAAATATATAATAACCCAAAACACTTCTGATCCCGAGCATTTTGGATAAGGGATACTCACCTTGAACAAAAAAAAACAACCTTGACGAGCTGCTGAGTTTGATGCAAGTTTGTCGTGCCCCGAGCAAAGTCTATACTTTATCCCATGGTTTTCAGCATACCCAACCTATATTTACTCAATGTTGAAGGGCTGCGAGCGATTATATGAAATATGGACAAAATAAGTAATTTCTTCTATCAGCTACAACTGTGGATACTGGCAAGGCATATCTGGCATTTAGGACTGCTTGTTTTATTCCCACTTCAAGTATGATTCTAGAACATGGGAAAATCAATCTAAGACGTCTATCTGGAAGTTTTATCCTGGCTGTGAGGCCTATATGTGGGGAGAGGCAGATTAAGCAAATTAAAACACGCTTTTACCTTGGCTTCATCTACGTAAGGAGAAAACAGTCGAGGCCGGACATATATACCAGCGTTCTTTTGGCGCAGCCATGAGTTGGATTTTCCACTTTCGGATGTCGGCAACATATCTGCAGGAGGGGTGCTGATCAATCCTCTTTTCAGCTAGAAAAACGAGCATATAAAATAATAAAAAAAAAACAAAAAAGACAATTATACTATAAGATTACATTTTAAAAAAACATTTAAATCCAGCCCCAGCTATGTGCTGCTCACTTACGGCATTTTTTTGGGCTAAAAATAAATGTTGCACTCAAAAGGTTTTTGGATTTTGCAGTATTTTGGACAAACTCTACTCTGATACAATCTCTAATCCAGTAAATGATGTGTCAAAGAGTTTCATATCAGCAGTTTCAAAGCACAGATGGAAACCAGGGCAATTATTTCATAGTAAGCAATTTTTCGGCTGGCAAGGGCAGCCCTTTTTCAAGCTCAAGCTTTCAAGGGCACCAAGGCCCTATATTGTGGTATATGTTTATGGACTGTTACTGGTTAGTGCATCTCCCCGCTCTTAATTCATATTCTGATCTCATGATCAGTTGTACAAGAAAAAGTAATGAAAGAGGAGGTGGATATTCTCAAACCTGTGACATTAAGAAATTCGACACCAAGGTGGGTATTTAGTTGGGCCTTCGTGCCAAGAATTGGTAGGAAAATGCCCCTTCCTATTCACAAAGTCAACCTGAAGATGACCGTCATGCAACATCATATCAATGACTGCTGTTCCCAATGGCTTATTGTCTTATTGCAGGTTCAAAAACCTCCACACGATGTGCTATACAACTATTGAAAAATGACGTAATATGTTATGGGTTTTAGATCACCATATAAAATATTTCTGAACGATTAAAACAACACTATCAGGTTTATTCTCTAAAAGGGAAGTCAGAAGAATTGGCAGAAGTGAAAAATCTAGATCAAAATAGCCAAACCAAAAAAATTATCCTATTTATTACTTTCTTAAACTGCTATTTGGTCTAGATTGTTCTCGTCGCCTTCCAATTCTCCTGACTTCACCCTTCAGTGAAAAGACATGTCTGTGACACGGATCATGATAGCCTGGCATAATACCACCATCTCAGGAGACTCAATTTAAATGCCACCAGAATTTTCATCTTCAGTTTGAAGAACATGGCCAGCGCCAATTTCAAACTACAGTTCCCATGATGCTCAGTCACTCATTAGCTTGGAAAATGTAGTTGCAAAGCATTCAAAAGCGCCAAGCTTGCTGACCCCCCCGACGTATTGGTTGGCGCTGCATCCTGCAGTGACTCGCACTAAAAACCCCACTTACAGGATCGTTCAGCACATCGCTGTTCACTGGCAGAATATGTTCGATCCGGACGAAAGGCAGCAGGGGAGATAAGATCTCTCTCAGCTCCTCAATATCCAGATCCCTTCTTTTCACACCACGCTTGTTGACGCTGTGAGCGGTTCCACTCAGCAGGTTGGGCTCTGAGAAAGAAAGGCATTAAGACACCGGAGCGTGCTTCTTTAAAAAGGAGAGGCAAGAAACAAAGTAAGACTGACTCACCTCTATCTGCTATCCTCTTCACCAGCTGATACTCCCCCCACTTGATGAAATACTTGAGAATATCTTGCTCACTTGCCTTTAAAAATAATAAAAAATAAAAAAACTATTGTTCACAATATTGCGTAAAATGCAGTCGGTACACGAACAGTCTGTTTTACCTGGCAAAAGAACATTCATATATAGCTGTGCACGTGTAGGGGGTTCGACAAGGATAAATCTGACACTGTATGTGAAACACTTTTATTTGCTTTTTTTTTTTTAATATATGCAAACAATAGTCTCTTTCTATAAATTGTGCCATCAAGAAACAAAATAAATCTAAAAAACAAATTTAAGACAAAGGTCTATTCTAATGAGAATTGTACCAGATCTGATTTCCTGCAAAGAGTAGAAGAAACTCTTTATGAAGGCTGAAAGCAAGTCCCACATGCTGGACTACATGGGCATGCCGATATGCAGGTCATGATGCCAGCAAGACAGCGCATGTCCTGTTGAGTATGTAAATTAGGGCTGAAACAATGAATTAATAATGAAAATAGTTCAACGATTTTCATTGTCGATTTATTCGATTTTACAGCACACACTGTTTAAGGGTCAGACAGAGTTAAATGTTATAACCTCAGACTCTGCTTCGTCCTGTGCCACCACCCCAACCTGCCTGCCACCCCCTCTTTGGGTTCCTTCCCACAAACGCTCGCTCACACTCTGGTTAAGTCCCTTGACCAAACTCTCACCCTTCCTCACGCTCAGTTTGTTCATGAAATTATTGTAAAGGGAAACTCTAATAAGCTAAAGTGGTCAGGCTGCGATAAGTGCCCCCTTTTCTTATCCTGATTTTGTGCCGATATCATCATGTCCATCTGAGCGCTTGTAGCAGCGTTGGTTTGGTGAGACAGTAGGCATGGGCTTAAGCTGCGAACGCAACATCAATCCATAACTGTGACCAGGTGCTCGTGTGCCTTGTGTGAAAAAAGTATGCAATTTGCATATGTTTTTCTTTTATCCGATGATTCGATTAATTGAAAAAAATAAAAAAAATTGGACTACTAAAAATCGATTATAAAAAGTTAGTTGCATCCCTAGTGTAAATCAGGTGTCAGCAACCTTGGACCCCAGATGTTTTGAAACATCTCCCATGATACTCCGTCACTTATTAAGCCGGTTGGGCCCCCGGATTGATGTAGTCGCAATATAAAGTATATTTTCTGTAGACTCCCTGTGCAGAAAACACTAGAATCAGAACAGCGAATGGGAATTTTAGATATCTACAGTAAAATAAAGATTATTTTAATGCAGGCTGTCAGCGAAGAAACATAAAATACGTATGAACCATTTATTTATTTATTTATTTATTTGCAAAGGATTTTACCAGGAAGGATACATTGAGATTTCTCTCGTTTTCAAGTATGTCCTGGGTTCAAGAACATTGAGTGGTTACAGTTACAAGAGCCTGTTTCCCAATACCTGCAGATAGTCCGACTGGACGACTGTGAGCAAGTGGTCCTTGGTGAGCTCGTAAAAGACGTCAGAAACCATGACCTGGCTGAACTCCTCACAGAGGAAATGCAACGCTTGGCGGTGAACCCAGTTCGAGCCATACGGCTGGGAGCTCCACTTCAAGATCGCAATAAAGGTGTCCAGAGAGATGCTCTCTGCGATTAGGTCTTCGCAACCTGAAGAGAGATCAAAACCAAAATATTTAACCGATTTATAAAATCACAATGCGACACGCTCGCCATCACAATACCTTAACCTGGAGTATGACCCCCCCCACTCATCATCCCAGGTGTCCCTGGACCCCTAGACAGCACTCTAAAGCTCAGATCTCACCTCCGACAAGAACTCCGATTAGGAACCAGCATTTCAGGGAGTCAGGGCTTCATGTACACAAAATTATGAGCACACTTTTGTGACGTTTAAACCCTATTCCAGCAGCTAGCCAACCGGTAGCCATGTGAAGACTGGAACTCTAAAGTAAACTAGGTTAAAAAAAAGTGATTATATTGTGAATTTATCCCCCTGTCAAATTACCAGGCTGTTCCATCCCCTTTATCACTGACTACTTCCATATATAAACACAGATAAAACATACAATGTGTCAGTTTGATGGATTTGTGTGTCAATTTGATAAGGTGTGCTTAGGTGTGGACAATTTCCTCAGTTTTTTATGATCGAGTTTGAGGTCGACCGCGATTCTATGAAAAACAAGAAGTCTGGATTTAAAAAAAAATAATCGAATTGACGGCGGCTCCATCCGAATATCTGCAGAGCCGGCAGCTTCAATCTAGTGTCAATATAAATGGACTCTAGACCAGCGTTTCCCAACCCGGTCCTCGGGGCCCACTAACAGGCCAGGTTTGCAGGATATGTGAAGCACAGCACAGGTGATATGATTTGCAGTTCAGTGATTGCAGGATTCAGCCTGCATTTCCCCCAAGGTGAGGATAAGATCCTTAAATCCTGGCCTGTTAGTGGGCCCTGAGGCCAGGCTTATGCAGGCCATCCACTGTCAGTAGTCGGACAATCGACTTGGTCGTTCGCCTGTGGACAACAGTCAGACGATCAGGGTCATCTACTGGAAGTGTCTGAAACATGTATGGTCGGCAGACAGAAAGGTCAGAGAGCGGAAAAACCAAAATACCCGGCTGCGGGGGGGGGGGGGGGGGGAGCCTGCTGCAGGGAGAAGAAAAAAAACAGGTCCTTGGTGCCGAAACGGGGTTTCAGCACCAAGGACAGCCCTGTCGGAACGCAGCCGAAGCAGAAAAAATAAACACTCTCTGAAGAATGCAGGGGGAGGGATAAAGCCCCTGTCCCTGGGGCTGAAATAGGTTTCAGCACCAAAGACAGCAACGCCGAACGCAGCAGACCTGAATAAAAACAAAGCCGCAAATAAAATATGGGAACCCAAAATGCCGCCTCAAAAAATCCAGAAAAATACCTAAACAAAAAAAAAAAAAAAAAACAGTAACTAAAAAGGCTTTTTGCTGTGGATGACAAAAATAAATGTTTCATTAACTCCCTGGTGGTTTTCCCGAGTGTGGCTCGGGGTTAAATTTCACCGCTGAAAGCGGTAACCCCGAGCCACACTCAGGCTGGATACATACCTGTACCTGCGTTCCTTCGCCGACCTCCGCGATCACATTCTCCACCGGCGATTGCGGCGTCCTGCTTCTGTTCTCGTGAGAAGGGAACCAGGAAGCATGACGTCGCGATCGTCCGGAGGTGACAGCAGGGGTCAGCGAGGTAGCGCAAGGTATGTATCCAGCCCCGAGTGTGGCTCAGGGGTTACGTCTTTCAGCAATGAAATTAACCCCGAGCCACACTCTAATACCACTAGGGGGCCAAACAAATTGTACAGATTCTGACATATAAAATATGTCAGAATCGTAAAAGCCGGGAAGGTTAAAAAATAAAATAAATAATCCGAATAGAATGCACTCCAGTAGCAAAAAAATACAATTTATTGGTATCAGATATAACAAAATAAAATATGACATAAGTGTATAGCCAAATACTACAAAATCACAATGAAAGAATTAATGATCCAAACATAAGACCAATAAGTAACAAGTATAGAAAAGTTACCAGACACTTTAGAAAAAAATAGCCAATAGAGCGCAGCGTTAGGGATCCCAATGTAGCGACCTCAGTCTTTGTTACTTATTGGTCTTATGTTTGGATCATAGATTCTTTCGTTGTGATTTTGTAGTATTTGGCTATACACTTAAATGTCATATTTTATTTTGTTATATCTGATACCAATAAATTGTATTTTTTTGCTACTGGAGTGCATTCTATTTGGATTATTTTCTAAATGCTCTAGAGGTTTTATGGGAAGCCTCTTATAGATATGCACACTAAAAAAGCAAGTGTGCACTGACAACTATTTATTTTATTAAAAAATAAAATAGAAAATATTTTTTTCATTGAATCCTATGGGCTGTCGAATTGAATCACTTCTCTATGGGGCAATATTCCTGCCGGTGGTTTAACTACACAAGTCATCTTTTTCATGTAACTTGTACCAGATCGTCCCAACATAGCCCGATAAATCCCATTGAAATGGGAAAGATTGCTAGTCTGTTAAATAAATAAAATTTGTCTGAAGTCATCCGATGGAGGCAATGGAAGAGGGCTGATTCACCTGCATGTTGTAGGATCGGTCGGATGAATTCAGACGATACCGGGTGATTGCACCATCGCACGTATACAAACCCAGTGGACGGCCAGTCTTAGAAAGGTCTACGCTACATCAGGATTCAGGTCATTTTGGGAGACAGGTCTAACAACCCCTTTTATTATCCTGTGGAAAGTGTTTGGGACTCGTACAGGGTTTTCCCTCCACCTTACAGTAACATCGCTCACGCAATGATCTGCCTCCTCTCTCCCAGCAGACTGGGCAGCAGGCAGGCAGTCAGGCAGGGCCGGAGCCCACTGATGTCATGTCAGGAATTTAGCAGCACAGTAAGATATTTGTGAAGGTCCTACAATAAAAATTTTAATTAAATCTTAACCCTTTCCTTGCTGAGCCAGGCCACTCCCTTTTTCCGAGCTCCTTTTGCTCACGTGTACGTTTGTATGAAGGTACACCGCTGCTGAATGCCCTCAAGGACAGGAAGACCAGTGAATGGCAGAAGCTGGTAATATGGCTTTGCCCTAGCACCCGCTTTAGATTGCCATTCCAGTAGTTCAAGTCACACGGAGCTGGCCACTAAGAAAAACGTCACGTGAAGTGCAATAAGCAGAGGCGCCACGGATACAAAAGAAAAAGATTAAAATACTTTATATAAAAAAAAAAAAGATAAAATAACGAGAACCAAAGCAAACGCAATCAGTATTTTTAGACAAAACGAGAAGACGGCAAAAACAACGTTTGCGTAGGCGAGGGCTTGTTTATTTGCCCGGCCGTCTACTTCCTCCTCTTGTTTATGAAAGGGATGGATGCGGATGGGTTTTGACGTCTGGCGGATGGCTGGGAAACAGAGCTTGGAATCTTTTCCATGTGTGGGACCGTTCCCGCATACATCTGGCGTTTAGTAGAGCTTATATACACGAGGACCAAACTTCTGAACTGGGTGGGGTACAAATACGGAGAAAATTTGTGAAGCTAAGCAGACAGATAGGAGTCAAAAATAAAAGGATTCCTCCAAACTTAATGGCAATATAAAAGTGTACATTCATCTGGCATTGCATATACACATACACGCACATTCCAGCATCAGTAACCCCCCCCCCCATGGATAATGGTTAAAACTCGAGTATTTTAAACACTTCCATAACACTTTTCAACAAGGTGCTGACCAATCAGAGATGCAAAAGTATACCGCGGTTAGATCAAACGATCCAGCGTATAGGAGACAGGCAATGGTGGCACCTGGAGCTGGAACCAAGTAGCATTTTGCGGCATTATTAAAGAATGAGATCACATTGATCTTTGAGTGCCAGCAAGGAAAGACAGGAGGCTCCCCGCATCACTCCAAACGTTTGAGGACCAAGCCATTATAGTGCCGTGAAGAGGTACAGAAAAAAAGACATGTATACATTTTGCAACTAAGTTCGAGAAGGTACTTCCTCCTTTTCATAGCGAACAGGCTTTCTAGGTGTTTTCCTACAGTTTACAAACATAAATTAAAACAACTGCATTTTACTTGGGGGGGGGGCGGGATACGGTCATGCCTGGGGACAACACCTTAATAAATATATATATTAGGGCTGAAACTAATCGATGAGCATAGTTGTCAACGATTCTCATTATCGATTAAACAGTGTGTGCTGAACACAAATCGATTAGAGTCAGACTGAGTTAAATGGTTTAACCTCAGATTCTGCTTCGGAGCCGATAGAAGACGCAACGCTGCTTTATTCTGTGTGATTTAGCTCTAAGGTTATGTCAGACATAACCAGTTTTTATTCAGTTTACAACTGCAGAAACGCTTTAACAAAAACCCTGGGATGCGGTCACTGGTTGCTGTACCGCTGGAGTCCTGTGCCACCACCCCAACCTGCCTGCGACCTCCCCCTTTGTTTTGGTCCCTTCCCATAAACTCCCTCCCACAATCGGGTCCTGTCTTTTGCAAAAACCCACTACCTGTAATCCGCCAGACGTCAAAACCCATTCGCATCCACCCCGTTCATAAACAAGTCCCTTACCCAAACTCCCTCCCTTCCACCTTTAGACCTTCCTCCCACGGTTTGTTCATGAAATTATTGTAAAGGGACTCTCTACGCACATTGACCACTTTAATAAGCTAAAGTGGTCATGCTGCAGGGAGCGCCCATCCTTTTCTACTTGCTTTCGTGCCGACAGGTCTACCTGAGCGTTCCATCGGGGAGAAAGCAGACATGGGCTTAAGCTGCGCACGCAGCATCAATCCATCTTTCTGACCAGGCGCTTGCACACCTTGTGTGTGAAAAGTATGCAACTTGCCTATGTACGTACAAAAGTAATATACACCAGACCTCAAAATTTCCACTTGCCTGCTAACATTTGGCGAGAGGAAGTTAAGTGAGGGTGAGTGGGAATGCAGACACAGGTAGCACAACAAATTATGGCGTGCTGCATATTCTGGCAGCGGCCGTGCTTTTTTGTTTTTAGGCCTTCTTGCCATCCAGGGGTATCCAAGAGGGCGTGCCGGACGTCTGCCAACTATGCCTGTCCTGACTGTTCTCATCTAGTACCTTACTCTGCTCACACTGGGTTCTGATGTCTGGGTATGCCCGCATCTGGGGGTCTGATGTCTGGGTATGCCAGCATCTGGGGGTCTGATGTCTGGGTATGCCCGCATCTGGGGGTCTGATGTCTGGGTATGCCCGCATCTGGGGGTCTGATGTCTGGGTATGCCCGCATCTGGGGGTCTGATGTCTGGGTATGTCTGCATCTGCGGTCTGATGTCTGGGTATGTCTGCATCTGCGGTCTGATTTCTGGGTATGCCTGCATCTGTGGTCTGATGTGTCTGGGTATACATGTATCTGGAATGATTGTGAAGATGAAAAAAATGCACTAAGTTTATTAACCCCTTAGGCTAGGGTCAGACGAGCGTGATTTCTACGGACTGTACGTGCGTGCAGTACGGACATCGTCAGTACGGATGACGCAGTAGTGGTCACACAGTCCGTTTTTTCACTGAAGTTATTTTTTGACGGATGTAGGAGGGGAAAATAAATTACAATGAAAAAACATTCTGTCCGTCAAAAATGCTGGACGTATAAATGCAGTCCGTCTGACCTCACTCCATCACTCACACACAAAGCTATGCAGACGTTGCAGACGTGGCGCACTCCGCACGTCCGTTCTAGCAGTATTACGTTCTTGCCTAACCTGCGTCCGTTTGCCGCGGCCGTTGTGCGTCCGCAGTTCAGTGCGGACGTACTTCATGTGTCAGGCTCCAATGGACTTACTTTCATGCTATCACGGACGTACTTTTAGGCGCAATCACGGACGTGAACACTACGCTCGTCTGACCCCAGCCTTAGTGACCGGGCGGTTTTACACAAATCCGTCCTTTAGTGACAGCTGCTGTTTTTAAGTTTCTGCGCTGTTAGTGTTTAGGTCAAATTTTCCTCTTACTCGTTTATTCAACCCACACATATTATACACCCTTTTTCCCGCAATTAAATGGACTTTCTAGAAATACCATTATTTCCATCATATCGAATAATTTACTATAAAAAAAATATATGAAATATGATGAAAATAAGGTAAGAAACACACTTTTTCGTAATTTAATCCACAAAATCTACAACCACCTAAAAAGACCCTGGCTAAATAGGTTCAAAATTTTGTCCCGAGACTAGAAATACCCAATTTTTACATGTTTTTGCTTTTTAACCCCTTCACTGCTGAGCCAGTTCACCTATGTGCACTGCGCTCATTCTGACCATTTTGTGCTAATTATTTTGAGATGACAGCCTAGGTCCTATTTAATTAAACACCCACCCCAGACAAAAAATTAAAAAACAAACAAAAAAAAAAACACATTTTTTAATTAAAATTGTTTTATAATTTGTTTTTATTTTTTGAAACCAAACCTGGTCATGTTTGGTATCATTGGAAAGGCCATGATCAGGCCTTTCAAATGATGTCAAATATGACCATCTAGCTGCCATGGATCGGGAGATAAGGGGATCCTTAGGATCCCCTTATCTCTACATGGCAGCTAGATGGTTAACTGGCCCACTGACATCCTCACACATATGGTGAGGTTGCCAGTGGGTGGGGGGGGCCCTGGAGGCTTGGCTGACATCCAAGATCAAAGATGTCAGCCCCCCTCCAGGTTCGAATCACGTTTTGGTGCCAATTAGCGCCGACAAGCGATTCAGCGGCGAAATGCTATACACCGCTGAAAAGGTGAGACTCTCCCCTTTCCAGCGGTGCAAAAAGCATCTCCCTAGCTTCAATGGTTGGGGAGATAGAGTGCTCCGAAGGATCCCCCCACCTCTCCATTTATTTGCATGGGGGCGCCTGCTGAAGACGTCACCACGCAGCGTGGCGACGTCAACCTCACCTGCCCATGTAAATTACATGGGCAGGCTTCCCTCCCTGCCAGATGGCCGAGGGATCCAGCGAGGGAGGTAAATATCGGACGGGAGGGGGGTTAGGCGCCGCTGACGTACCCTGTACGTCCGCGGGTCTAAGGGAGACCCGTGGACAGAACGTACAGGGTACGTCAGCGGTCCTTAAGGGGTTAAAAGTTGAGCAGCTACACTTAAAATTTTTTGCATCCCATTGATGTAAAGCACTTATTTTCCTTTATGTTTACATTGGTTTATGGTAATGTTATTTATTTTTGTAACTTTATTCTGAATAAAACATTTAACAGTGTAATTTCATAAAATAATTTGAGGGTGTGTTTGGGGGCAGAATTAAGGGTGGAGTAGGGGTTCGGTGGGGTAACTGGTGGCGAGTAACTGTTAAGGCCTGGCTAGTAGGGAAATTTTGAGCCCTGATATACACTATGGCAGGCCTTGACAAATTTGCTTTGAATCTAGGAGCCAGCTACAAAAGTTAGGAGCTACTTTTTGCTTCAGACTAACAAAGCTTTACTTTCAACAACTAAAGATATGCAATACCATTTATTTTTTTTAGTATGGAGTACCAATATTGACAGGTACTCACTGATACCTTTAATGTCATGTGACGCTTTCCAATAATGTTTTCACTGAAAGCCTGTCCTATTTATGATAGTATTTACATGTATGGCCAGACACCCTTTAATCCACTTTCACACACTCGGACACACAACAGTTCTCATATATAAAATATATACCCAGGGTTGGATTAGATTTACATTAAATGTAGGAGACAGGAAAAATAAATTGAAGCCAACTAGATGTTTAGATGCCAGGCAAAGACTGGGCAGAGGTAGATTTTCTTTACATAATATTAATTTTAAGAAAGAAAAGTATTTTTTTGTTATTCATCGGATAAAAAAAAACTAATCTGCCAACTAATCAATTATGCAAATAATAGTTGCAGCCCTAATGCACGCACACACACACACACACACACACAAACCAGGAAGAGAGCACACCAACTCATACATTTAAAAGTTTTTATCCCTTTAAAAATGGCAAACAACTATTAACCCTTTCAAGATCTTAATTTTCAACCCATTAGAAAGATTCATTTTACTAGGTTTTTAAGCCCCAAGCGCTATTAAAAAATTATGGGAGTTTAGCTCAATAGAGTAGAAAAACAAGATGTTCCATTTTGTTACCATTTGTAAATTTACTTTGAACTGCCCGAGTGCTTGTTTTACCCCCCGCAGTTGTTTTTTTTTTGTGTTCCATATGTTTGTTATATTATCAAAAGAACGATGAATAACTTCTAGTACACCAGCACTTGGTTTTATTCTATCTTCCCCCTCCTGAGACGAACATTCCTCTTTATGATTTTCTATCCTGCTGTGGGTTTAATAATACACAAAGCCAATTAAAATATCCGTATCCACCTGCCCAACCCAAAAAAAATTTTTTAAAAAAAATTAAAAAGTGTTATTATACAGCCACAATGCACTATAAGCTATTAATTGTGTCTGTTCTTCTGTGGGAGATCAATCCCATGGTTCCTCAGGTCACCAATGTTAAAATGTCAACCCGGAAGCAGGACACCGCGATCGGCCGGAGGTAACTGCAGGAGGACAGGAGGGAACGCAGGGACAGGTACATATCAGCCTGAGTATGGCTCAAAGTTACCGTTTTTGGCATTGGAATTTTCTTCATTCCCTAGTGCGGCTTGGGATTAATGTACCGATTTTGACATAAAAATGTCAAAAATTGGACCGCCGGGAAGGTTAATATCATGCCCCATGTAGGCAACAGCAGTAACAGACATCGAACGGTGCGATTCCTAAAAGAATTTGTAAAACACTGACAGAGAATTTCCACCATGCAATGATGCCGCCTGCAATGGGTCTCTTTATTAACCCCATAGAGACCAGACAATTTTACCATTGTATGTCTGAAAGTACCCAGTTGTTTTTTACATTTCTGCGCCGTTTGTGTTTAGCTCTAAATTTTCCTTACTCATTTATGGAACCTACACATCTTATATACCGTTTTTCTCACCATTAAATGTACATTCTAAAAGATACCATTATTTTCATCATATCGTATAATTTACTATAGAAAATAAAAAGTAAAATAAACCTTTTATCGAACTCCGACCCCCAAAATCTACAACTGCCACAAAGACCCCGGCTAAATAGTTTCTAAATTTGAGTTAATAAATATCCGCCGTTTACATGTTTTTTCCTTTTTAACCCCTTCACTGCTGAGCGAATATATATTTTTATATTATTTGTTTATTGTTTTCACCAAACATGGGCAGGTGTGGAATCATTGGAAAGGCCACGTTCTGGCCTTTTTAATGATACCACACATTACCCTCTAGCACCCACAGATTGGGAGATGAGGAGGGTCCAAAAGGACCCCTCTATCTCCACCACTGGACAGCTAGGGGTTAATTGCCCAACTGACGCCATCGCGCACATGCATGTCGTCAGTGGGTGGGGTGAGGCCTGCAGGCTAAGCGACATCTGTAGATTTTGGGAGTCAATGTTTGAAAACCCTTTTTTTTCCATACTTTTTTATAGTAAAGTATAGGATATGATGAAATTAATGGTATCTTTAGAAAGTCCCATCTAATGGCAAGAACAGTACATAATAGGTGTAGGTTCCAAAAAATGAGTAACAGGAAAATTAGAGCTAAACACAAACAGTGCAGAAATGTAAAAACAGCAGAGGGTACTTTTGAACAGACAATGGTAAAACCGCATGGTCAATAAGGGGTTAAACAGCTGTCACTGGCATCTTGTTGAATCCCTGAACTCAGAAATCAGCGCATGCTAGTAATGATCTATGGGGGCAAGTTCTGAGTATGTGTCGTCATACGCCTTACCTTGTGCAAGCATGTTAAACTCTAAGAACAGTGCTATATGATACAGTTCCATTGCTTCCTCGGCTCGGCTCATGTTGGGCCTTCCTGCCACCAGAGCTTGGACTTCACTGAGGCTCCCGATCGTTGGGCTGCAGTGCAACACGTAGGAGAGATCCACTATATCTGTGTACATACAATGCAAAATCACTTTTGCATATTTTTTTGGTATTATCGACTCATCTAGAATGATCCTAGTTGGAGTCCTTAAAGTCCGGTCCGTGATCTCTTCCCCAGTTCGTATCCGCCTCTGTAGCAGGTTGCGGAAAAACGGGGAGCGGGCGGAAAGGATAGCTTTGTGCGCTCGAAGCTCTTCTTCCAAGCAGCTTTGAGCACCGTACGTTCCCACCAGCTCTGAGTCCGAGGAGAAGCTGAGGACAGCATCGTAATAGCACATGTAGTCAAAAAGTCCACGCATGTCTACGTCCAATGAATTGGGCGTACCGAATTCTTCACTCAACTGCATGAGGATATCTACATTTTGGAACCTAGAGTCCTCAATGCCGAACTCTCCCGTGTAAAGGTAGTGTAACAATGCGGAGAACATAGTCATGTCTATCCCGGCGGTGTTAATATCCATGATTATCTCCGCACCGTACTCAGGTGATGACGAAAGCAACTTCTTAAAAAAAGGACACCTTGCTGCCAATATGGCACGATGCACTGGAAAGCACGTCTCCTGGAATATCAGATCGACATCCGTACAGTATTTGTACTCATATAGATCAGCCATGTCCTTCTGTAAGGTCCTGGAATCTGGCCGAGCCAGGTTAGCTTGCAGGGAAAGCTCCTTTAAAGCGGCGGTGCCCTCATACTCTTCCACCAAAGCGTTGACGTCTCTGACGTCCCAGCCAGAGAGAAGCTCCCGCATTTGCTTGGCATGGTCAGCAGACCTGCTCGATTTCCTCCGCTTAATGAATTTCTTCTTAAGCGTGGCGAGACTCGACGTCTTCTTTTTTTTGTCTTGCGGTTTTTCATGACCGTGATCCAGGCTGTATAACTTTGGCTCGTATCCATAGCCTTGGTTAGAGTAGGAAGATGTACCTGTAAAAAAAATAAAAATACATTTTAAAAACTTTAATAAATCGTAAAGTTAATAAACAATGTCACTTTATATTCAATCAGCAAAGGATAGTAACAATAAAATAAAATGGTCCATTTCCTGAACACAAGTTATAATCTCTCTCCCACCACTCTCCCCTACAATCCATTCTGTATCCAGGCTCATCCACCTCACCCACCGCGAGTCCCTTCACTGGCTCCCCATCCACTGCAGAATTAAATTCAAAATCCTTACCCTGACCTACAAAGCTCACACTAACTCAGCTCCCCACTAACTGTCCTCACAAAAATCACCAAATACAGTGACTTGCACCTAGCTTCTCACCGCATCACCCGCAGTCCCCCATGCTCTGGAATACTCTCCCTTGTACTGTCAGACTTTCCCCTAGTTTCCCTTCCTTCAAACACTCCCTTAAGACATTCCCATTCAGGCAAGCCTACCACGCAACTCACTAATACACCTCACTGTACCAACCGGTCCTCTCCTCCCACCTTGCGGTCCTCTCCTCCCACCTTGCAGTCCTCTCCTCCCACCCCTTCTAGATTGTAAGTTCCCACAGGAATAGGGCCCTCGTTTCATCCTGTACTGCGGCAAGTTCAGTTCCTCAGCAGCTGCTGAATTGCTACATTGCAGCCGTCTCACTGAACGCTTTGGCTGTGAATATTGAAGCGAAAGGGCGGAGAATTGCTTAATGAAAGGTGCCGTTTCTGCAATATCCACTTTTGTCCTTTTTATTACCACTTTAGTGTTAATGTTTACCATGTTCCAATAAACATTTGGTGTTTTGGTCCACCAAAACTTCAACTGAACATTTCCTTACTGGATAGTTGCTCCGTGGAGGCGGCCCTCTTTCCCACGTCACACTCTGCAGCACCTCTCTACTGCAAGTGTTAAGTTAGCAGTGCTGTGCTATGAAATGCAGCAGTGTTCAGTGACAAGTTGCTAACTTAGCACTTGCAGCAGCTGAGGAACTGAACGCACCTCTGCTGGTTTGTGAAAATGTTGTTCAGTCTCAAATGTATTGTGCCCAAGTCTATATTGTGCCCATTGGTCAGCACTGAGGAATATGCTGGCGCTATATAAATAATGAATAATAATAGAATTTGGGCGGCTACTACCACCAGAGCCACGTTACGGTCAGGAAAACCAGACATTACCTATGAAGGTCTGCTGTGCCTGCGAGTTTCCCCCTACCCTTGGGGAACACGAGTGAGGGTAGTTTGAGGCATTGGCACCCATGTCGTTATTCACACGGACATTTTGCCTGATGGATCTTCAAAGTGTAATCCCACTGGTCATTTTTATACTCCGATTCTTGCGCAGGTTCTGGAAGCATTTCTGAAAAAATAAAACATACATGGCAAATTAAAGAGACACTTTCAGGGAAGAGGCAATCAGAGCTGAGTCTTAAATAGGAAGGGGACGCTTAGGATGTCATACATTTTTTCAAATCAACACCTTCACCATTAACCTCCCTGGCGGTCCAATTTTGACATTTTTATATGTCAAAATCAGTACATTTATTCATCCCCCTGGTGGTATTCCCGAGTGTGGCTCGGGGTTAACCCCTTAAGGACCAATGATGTAACGTTTACGTCATAAATGCATTGACTTTACAGAGCCCTAGTCCTTAAGGGGTTAAATTTCAATGCTGAACACGGTAACCCCGAACCACACTCTGGCTGATACAAACATGTCCCTGCGTTCCCTCGATGTCCTCTCACAGTCGCCTCTGTCCGATTGCAGCGTCCTGCTTCCCTTCTCACGAGAAGGGAACCAGAATGCCGTGATCGGACGTAGGTGAATGCAATTGCGGGAGGACATCGAGGGAACAGGTATGTATCAGCCTGAGTGTGGCTCGGGGTTACCATTTTCAGCATTGAAATTTAACCCCGAGCCACACTCCGGAATACCGCCAGGGGGCTTGTTTAATACACCCTTCATTACTTTTATAAGCTGCAAACTGTTGGGTGGGACCAGACTGGCGCAGAGGTTTTAAGACCTAGTAGAAGCTACAGAGTTTCTCCAAGTCATAGTCCATTCTCAGAGTATGTTAGAGGAAACCTCGTGGGTGGGATCAGGAGGATACGTAACAGAGATTCCAAACTCTGGCCTTCCCCCAGATTTTTACTGCCTACAATTCCCATAATTATTTAAATGCAATAAATGGCCAGAGAATCATGGGAAGTGTAGTCCCGAATCATCTAGCGGGCCACAGTTTGAGGTCGCTCTGTTAGAGGAATTCGGATATGTGGGAACAAATAAAACGCATGTTACAAGAATCCTAGCGAGCATGATCACAATAGACAATACAAGAATTTGCATGGATAGAATTATACTCCTGTGCATCGTCGAGGAATCCTCGTGGGCGGGAGGAAACGGTCATGCAGACGTTACAACAGGGTTTCAGTTTTATAGCAAACTCTGGAATCAGCAAGAGACGCCAAGAGCAAAAAACACTTTTTGGGTCAAAGATTTCTATATTATTTTAGTAGTAAAAAACACCACACAATTAGGTGTTAAAGGTAACATTATAAGCGTCACTAGCAACCTTTTTTTTTCCCCGATTTTTTTAGCTCTGTGCTGCAGGATACCATAAACCTAATCAGGATATGCATGTTTAACGGGAATCCTCAGGGGTGGAGCCATACTCAAAGACACCGTAAAGGAAGCCTCACGCATAGATCAGAAGGATATGCATTTGTAACAGGAATCCTCAGGGGTGGAGCCATACTCAAAGACACATTAAAAGGAAGCCTCACGCATAGATCAGAAGGATATGCATTTGTAACGGGAATCCTCAGGGGTGGAGCCATACTCAAAGACACGTTAAAGGAAACCTCACGCATAGATCAGAAGGATATACATTAGTAACGGGAATCCTCAGGGGTGGAGCCAGACCGATACACAGCAAGTACAGTTTTTCCTCTGCAATCACTAATTGAACTACAGCTTTTTGGGACCCGAGCCCAGATCGAACTATGTGGTCACGTTTTGTTTTAGGCTTTGACAAGGACATGTCTGAATTCCAGATGGGAATTTCAGGGATAAAAGTGCAAAAGTGGAGACAGGTTTTCCCCTATTCAATCACCCAAATCATTGAGCAGTCTCAGCAATCTTGCCCAAATGCCGTGTGAAACGGCTACAAAGGGTAACTCGTGGCATCACATAATCGCATCACAATTAGGTCTGTATGGATCCTGGGTAATCGGGACATTTCCTGGTGGACAAAATAATTATATATGCCTCAGCAAATAATGTAAGCACGTGCAAAAAGCGCTATAGAAGAGACCTTGGCTGGAGTTCCTAGAATTTGGTTTTGCTTACCATTCCTAAATAGTTAAGAATTAGACGTTTTAAAAGAACCACTAAGATTAGGTATTAGATTTTCCATGTCAACAGCAAATCCCCCAACAAATCTGGAAACCGAGAGAAGCCAATATGTACTTATCCGACCTCAACAAATCCAGTTGTTCGGGTGCCTCCGGTGGCCAAAATATTTCTTTTTTTATAAAAATTAATAAAATCATCTCTGACATCCAATTTACAGCTCATAGCTCAAAAGCAGCTGTCAGCAACCTTGGCCATCCAGATGTTTTGAAACGACATCTTCCATAACCCTCTGCAACTCATTAGGTTGACTGGGGGCTCATGGGTAATGTACCAAAGCATCTGGAGGGTCAAGGTTGCAGACCACAGGGTTAAAAAAGGGACACAGTATGCATTTTAACTACTCAGTGAGAAAAATAAGTTTGTGAGGGTCCTGAGGACGGGCAACGGCTGAAGCTATGCATCTCTCGGGATGACGTCCTTGGCATTTCAGTACTGGCCGCCCTTTCTGGGTGTCGGCGTCTGATTTGCATATGGAGCAGTTGTCCTTGTAAAAGGCACAATCGAGCTAAAACCTTGTGAGACCTGAGTGGGCCCCACCGTAGAGCAGGACACTAGTACCGTTGCTCGTTCTCAGATCCCTCACAAACCTCTTTTCTCATTTTGAACACTCAGCATTATCTGAGTGGTCACTCTTCCCTGACGGCCTCCCCACTTTCCACCTTCATGAGAGATGGTGAGGTTCATAGGAAGCCAGCAGCAGGACACATATAGAGCAGTGCCAAGACACCTCAGAGCTGGATTTAAAAAGGTGCGATAACTATTTTGTATTTCTGTAACCACTCAATGTTCTTGAACCCAGGACAGAATTGAAAATGAGAGAAACCTCAATGTATCTTTCCAGGTAAAATCCTTTATAAATAAAAACGCGAGCATTAAATAGGATGGGAATGCCGAGGAAGGTCAGGAGGGGTTGAAGTTTAAGCCCTGGTTACCATTCCTCACCTTTTACCCTATAGGATCCCCTTCAAGATGTCCAGATGGAGGGTTGGAGAGTGTGGGAACGCTACAGCGAGAATCAGGGAGGTTAACGCTTGGTCCCGGGGCGAGGTGCTGAGATAACATCGTGTTCTGGGGAAAGTGCTAACATGGAGACGGTAAGGGAAAATCTGCAAGTGCGCATTATCCTGCTTACCGTCTCCATGTTAGCGTCTAGAATGGAATAGGGCCAACTGTATGTAGCAGGGAATTCTGGGTAGAACCAGAAATTAAGTCTGGAATATCTCACTTTTTTTGCACCAAAAGGTCTGCTATACCGCAGACACCCTGCACACAAGAGCAAAGCCGAAATAGATTATCCTATATTAGAAGCAATGTGAATAAAGTGACAGACAAAACAAACATCAAAATATAAAATACACACACAACACATAAAGCCTACTTGGAAATACCCTTAGGAGAGTTCCTGCGTTCAACTTCTAGAATAATTTACATCAGAGCTTGACAAAAATCCAGGAAACCACAGCTTAAAAACCACTCGCGTCGTCATGTGACCTTTAAAGCATTTTATAAGGAAGTGTCTATTCCATGGAAAAACCCGGGTATCTCTATCAGTCTGACATCAAGCATGATGTGGTGCTGTAAAATGAACAAGACACACAGCACCTACGCACAAAACACACAATGATACTCTACTTGCTGATCAAAATGAAACTGAACGTCCCAAACGCGGCTCAACGCAACAAGACAAGCGAATAAAAAGAAGAAACATGCCAATTAAGGCAGGCCTTGACAAATCCACGGGTCAGGTAATCACAGGTTCCTAGAACGAGACTGACTCCCAGGTTTCGGAATTATTCTACACCAATCTGAAAAAGAAACTGTCTGGACTGATAACGTTCTCCAAACTCCAATGTGACCGTACCAAACCCTGGGGTTTACAGGATAATAGAAGATTTGCTTATGGTGAAACCAGAAAAGGTCAAGCGTTTAGATCAGGGCTACCTTGGCCCTCCAGTCGGCTTTGAAACTACAATTCATATATGAGGCTCTACTAACCCAACAGTATTTGGGCATCATGGGAAATGTAGTTCAGAAACATCTGGTGGGGCCAAGGTTGCAGACCCCCAATTTAGATCCCAGCTCACGACGGTGACAAACATCTCCCGGTGTTGGCAACTCGTGCACTTGCCTGCGACGGTAGACACGCAGACTTCAGACTCGAGCTGCAACCAACGATGATTTTCTAAAATCAATTCATCATATAAAAAAAATTAATCGGCAACCGATTAAATCGATGAGAATAGCTGATGACCATTTTCATGATTTACGCTCACCTATTGTTACCCCCTCCTCTTAGATTGTAAGCTCTAAGGCTAGGGTCAGACGAACGCATTTTCGCGTTGTCTGTGAAAAAGTGCGTTCGAACGAATGGACGTATTTTTTCACGGAGTACGCGATAGCGGTCATACGATGCGCATTTGCATCCGTGATTTTGTACGGATCATCAATAAAACACTTTGTGCATCTGGACGTTATGTTGGCCGGACATTAGCAGTGTCTGACGTCCTCCAATTCACGCACACACGCCGCTAGCGGACGCAGCGCACTCTGTACAACCGTACTAGAGGTTTTACGTTCGACAAATGCGTTCGTTTTCCACTTGCGTTGCGCAGCCGGACTTTTGTGCGACCGTACTTCGTATATTGGCCGTCATTGCCCGTCATTTGCTGCTACTACGGCCGTGATTAAGTGCGCCTGCACGCGCGTTCGCACTGCGCTCGTCTGACCCTAGCCTTAAGCGGAGTCCTCTCACCTACTGTACTGTGCGTTTAACCTGTACGTTTATTTGTTGTTCGGCCTCCCACTGTACAGCGCTACGGAACTTGTTAGCGCTTTATAAAACTTCTGTAACTTCTTTCATTGACAAAGTAGGAATTATCTCCAATATCAGAGGCGTTTCCTTCCGTCAAAGGGCACAGCACTCCAACCTCCAGCAGGGGGGAGAGAACAAACGTTAGTCCATGTATGGGGGTATAAGGGATAATACACCTTTGGCCTGGGGTAGGAAAACCGGCAGACCCATGATGGCCCTATATAATATTTAAACCCTTCAGACCACCCCCCCCCCACCTGCATGCATGCTTTTAATTCAGATCTGTGACTATTTGGAGAGGAGACAGGTAAGACTGGCGGCACACTAGCAAACATTTTGCGCCCGTTTGACCGCACTGTTTGACGTCCGTCGTAGCTTTATAAAAGGAGTCAATTAAACACACCACACGAAGCACCTGCGCACATTAGCACGGATGGGCAACGCATATAGGTACGGATGCCAAAACAATATTGACGTGAAAAAGGTAAAAACGGACGCAGAAACAACGCGCCATGTATTTTCCTAGGCTGCAGAGACAGACGTTACGGACGCACTTTATGCAGTGCTCACAATATCTCCCGTCAGAATGTGCGTCCGTAACGGACGCAGTACAGTATGCTCGTTTGCCGCCTCCCTTACATATAGTATTTAAAAAGCACCAACATGTTTGTTTCAAAGCATTTTACACTGAGGAAGCGCAGACGTAACAACCAATGATTCACAAGGAATAGATGGCCAGGTGACCTCGTCAACAACACAGAGAAACTAAATGAACATGTTTATAAAGTTTAAGGCTGGGGTCAGACGAACGCATTTTAAACGTGCGTTTAGGCGCACTTAATCACGGACGCACTAGCAGCAAATGACGCGCAATGACGGCCAATTTACGAAGTACAGCCGCACAAAAATGCGTCCGCGCAACGCGAGCGGCAAATGAACGCATTTTTTCGAGAACACAGAACCGCTAGTACTGACGTACAGAGTGCGCTGCGTCGGCATAGCGGCGTGTGGGCGTGATTAGGAGACGTCAGACGCTGCTCATGTCCGCCCTACATAACGTCCAGACGCAAAAAGTGTTTTATTGACGATCCGTAAAAAAAAAAAAAAAAAAATCACGCACGAAAATGCGCATCGTCTGACCGTTTTTGCGCATTCCGTGAAATACATCAATGCATTCGGACGCACTTTCTGACGGTCGCTGCGAATAATGCGTTCGCTTGACCCTAGCCTTAGAGTAAATATGCAATGAACTGTAAGACAGAACTTATGAAGCCACCGGATGAGCTCTATAGGCTGTCCTCAGTGGATTTCCCACTCAAATACACATTACCTTGTCACCTTACAAACCCCGGCTACATTTAAGAGATTAGTCAGTTTTATTTTGCAACCATTTCCAAAAAAAATTAATAAAAAACACTTTTTTGATTGAAGACGCGAGAACACACTCAGGTTAGTTTTTTGACATTACACACCCCTGGTGTTTCCGTTCATGACATTACACATCCCTAGTGTTTTTGTTCATATTATACACCCCTGGTGTTTCCGTTCATGACATTACACATCCCTAGTGTTTTTGTTCATATTATACACCCCTGGTGTTTCCGTTCATGACATTACACATCCCTAGTGTTTTCGTTCATGATATTATACACCACTGGTGTTTTCGTTTATTATAATCACCTTTTGTGTTTTATTTAGACGAGCAAGAGCAACATTCTCTTAGAAGTATAAACAGTTGGAAAACAAAAAGCAAAAACAAAGGAAGAAAGACATCACACAACCATACATTAGGTCACTAGGATTGCCTTTGAGTGGGCTATAAATACACAGCGGTACTTTATGTAAAACAAGACTGAAGACGCTAAAAAAAGATCAAAGAGTGATCCCATGAAAACAAAACCAGCTTCTCCCGTTAAGAATAAAAGGGGACACTCTGTGCCAGTAATTAATTAGTGCTTTCAGGGTATGGAAATGCATGCTTGGCATCCAGGAGGCCCCAGATTCATTATGATTTCACGGCAATGACCAGGCCAACGATTTAAAGGCCTAATGAAGCCAGTGGGTAAAGAATTTTACGTCCCATGGGCTCGAGTTAGGGAATGTTTAAACCATTGAAAAAAAAAAAAAAAAAAAAAAAAAAAAAGGATTAAAAAAATAAAAAAAATGACGTTGAGAAAAAAAATAACCCAGCACTTAAGTGATCAGTGTTTTTCTTGTTTTTTTAAAGATCGCCAGTGTGGTAAAATAAGCATTTTAGCAACTGAACAATTTAGGCTGGGGCCACACGACCGAAGAAAGTACATCCATTTGCACACCACACGATGCGCATACATTTTGATGCTGAAATAATACATATACCAGGACATACTTGAAAACGAGAGAAATCTCAATGTATCCTTCCTGGTAATATATATATTACGGGTAAAGCCCGAAGTGCGGTTAATCCTAGCATTACCCAGGCGTCATTAGCAAAAGTCCGAAGTGAAATGAAATTTCGGACTTTACCCGGGTAACCTGCAAAGTATCCAGAGGCCTCTGGGTAATCCGGTTTTCTGCTCTGTTTTAACTGGGTAATTTCGCAGATTACCCGAGTGTTGCTGGATAAAGTGTGATGTGCAACGAAACATCGAACTTTATTCGGTAATCTGCAAAGTATCCAAACGCCTCTGGGTACTCTTTTTTTGGGGTTTTCAGCAGGATACTGATGACTGAATTCCGAGGATTACCCGGATAAAGTTGCGTTATCTGACTGATAAAAATAAGCAAAAACCACACTTTTGTTAACGAAATTGTATCCAGTCACAAACCGCACTAAATACCCGTCGTGTTACTCTGTGCATTAATGGTCAGAAAAATTAATTTATGAAGATAAAGATATTCTATAAAGAATAACCTGATGGTTATTATGTTTTATAAACGATATAGTCGCACATATGACACATAATAAAGATTACGCACATTCATATAAGAAACCTATCCTGCCACTCTGTATATTCACTATATCCGCAATACATTTTAATGTTGGTCTTTTGCCTTTTTCGTTGATAATATCCATAGATAATAGCAAAATTCACTTTTACCCAAGTGGGGTTGGTGCTCTGCAGATTACCCGGGTGAAGCTGTGGATAGTCCTCAGATTACCCGGGTGAAGCTTCACACTTGCACATTATCCGGGTAAAGTGCGCATTTTCCAGCTCTTCCAGACTGTTACCCAAGGGCAGTTAGTCTTAAAATTACCCGGGTAAAGTCCGAAATGTTCATTTTTTTGCAGCTTTACCCAGCCGGTTTTGGGTAATCCTAGGATTAACCGCACTTCTGCCTTTACCCATAACATATATACACATATATAACAGTTGTGTTCAAAATTATTCAACCCCCAATGCTGTAAAGGGTTTTAGGGAATTTAGTGTACATTTGTAATTGTATTCAGAATGAAATCCTACAAGGACTTTTTAAAGAACCATATGCAACTAAAATGACATCAATTGGTTTTGTAATACAGTAGTAAATGTTTCTTTTGTGAATTCTTCATTGACACAATTATTCAACCCCTTAAAGACTACCACTCTGAAGAACAGAGGTTCATTCAAGTGTTTTCAATCAGGTATTGAAAACACCTGTGGATGTCACGGAGCAGCAATAAAGCATAATAAGCACCAATTAGGCAGCTTTAAAATGACTGTGATACTCAGCTCTTCTAGACATTTACTGGTGTGGTTACAAACATGGTGAAGTCAAGAGAATGGTCCAGGAAGACAAGAGAAGAGGTGATTACTCTTCACAGGAAGGGCAATGGCTATAAGAAGATTGCAAAGATGTTAAACATACCAAGAGAGACCATAGGAAGCATCATTCGCAAATTCAAGGCAAAGGGCACTGTTGAAACGCTACCTGGTCGTGGCAGAAAGAAGATGCTGACTTCGACTGCTGTGCGCTACCTGAAGCGTAGAGTGGAGAAAAGTCCCCGTGTGACTGCTGAGGAACTGAGAAAAGATTTGTCAGATGTGGGTACTGAAGTTTAAGCTCAGACAATACGGCGCACACTGCGTAATGAAGGCCTCCATGCCAGAACTCCCAGGCGCACCCCCTTGCTGTCGCCAAAGAATAAGAAGAGTCGACTGCAGTATGCCAAAAGTCAGGTGGACAAACCACAGAAGTTTTGGGATAGTGTTCTGTGGACTGATGAAACAAAATTAGAACTGTTTGGGCCCATGGATTAACGCTATGTTTGGAGGAGGAAGAACAAGGCATATGAAGAAAAGAACACCTTGCCTACTGTGAAACATGGCGGGGGGGTCAATCATGCTTTGGGGCTGTTTTGCTTCTGCAGGTACAGGGAAGCTTCAGCGAGTGCAAGGTACCATGAATTCTCTTCAGTACCAGGAGATATTGGATGACAATGTGATGCAGTCCGTCACAAACTTTAGGCTTGGGAGACGTTGGACCTTTCAACAGGACAATGATCCCAAGCATACCTCCAAGTCCACTAGAGTATGGTTGCAGATTAAAGGCTGGAACATTTTGGAGTGGCCATCGCAGTCACCTGACTTAAATCCGATTGAGAACCTCTGGTGGAACTTAAAGCAGTTGCCGTGCGCAAGCCTAAGAATGTGACTGAACTGGAGGCTTTTGCCCATGACGAATGGGCGAAGATACCCGTAGATCGCTGCAAGACACTTGTGTCAAGCTATGCTTCACGTTTAAAAGCTGTTATAACTGTAAAAGGATGTTGTACTAAGATTGAATGTCACTTGGGGGTTGAGTAAAACTGATAATGATGTGAGCACAGAAAAGACATTTGTGGTTATTTCATTATAAATGTTATGTTATATTTGTCTGACCTACACGTGCCTCTTTGATTTAATTGTAAGCAAGATGACTGAATGATCAAAATCAATGTCAAACTGGCCAAAACACTCAATTTCAGTGGGGGTTGAATAATTTTGAACACAACTGACATATATATATATAAATTTGAGAAATCTGGAAACCGAAGAAGCCGTTGCGTTTTGTAGTTAGTTTCCTACACACGTGACCGACGTCAAAGGAGCACCTGTCTGATGTCCTGTTCTCCCGCCTATAGAAAAAGCATCACGTCTGTCAGCATGTCCCGACGTGCATCGTAGCGTTTAACGCCAACCAAAAACCCGCGTCTGCTCAACACTAGCAGGTATTGGTCTCCACATGATCCACAATAAATTCCGATGCGTGGTACAACAGACCCATTTAGTACACGAGTGGCCCCGGCATTAAACCTATTCTGTCTATATGGGTAGGGATTTGTCACTTTTTCAATGTTGAGGAGGGGGAGGGTAGAGTGATTGACAACTTACAGCAGGAAACCAGCAGAATGTGTAGAGTATTCGCTAAAAACTTAATAAATATCATTATTCGGCGAGCTGTTGCTATAATTTAAGCAGAATCACCATGTAGTTTGACAGTACAGAGAATATATTGTGGGGCTCGGCAACTTTTTTTCAATTGCTGGCGATAGGTCTTGGTAAGGCCTAAAATGAGCCGAAACATTGATGCAGCAATAGGAAAGGATAAAGGTCCTTCCACTCTGACGCCCGTCTGGCCACCTCGCTGAGTGCAGTTAATGTGCTCGGCACTGCAAGGCTCGATCCTCCTATAGAGGATCGTGCTGTGCAGCCCTGAACGCGCGTGGTAGCGCTTCGACGGGGAGGCTTTCTAAACGGAAGCGGCACGCCTGCTGTAGCGCACGTGATACGTGCAGCCGGTCCCGTCGCAGCGTCACAACGCTACGACAGATGCCGAGGAGACATCAGTACAGGCGCACAGTGCGTTTGTCTGACACGGGCCTTAGCAGTGGAATACAGCACAGTGCCCGTTACTGGATGGGAGAAGAATACAGTATATAGATATTGACCATTTGAAACAACAGACCAGAAAGATGATCGTTGGGTGTCTGAGCCTCCCCTCGAGCACTTTGGAGACCGAAAAGAACTCTCAGGTGAAGGGTTTCTCTTTTTTAGGTTTGAAACATAACTCCAAAGCATGATTCTGAACGTGAAATGTCATTGTACAATTGATTTTGCGCGTTTTTGTAGTTACAATAATATGGAAAAAGCCCAATAGAACATGTATACATGTATCAATTTACAGTAAGATCGACCTTTGAAGGGGGGAGGGGGAGTATGGTGAAAAACTTCCTTCGACACAAAATCTATGCAAAGTGAAGTAAACCAAGAGCCACTGCCGAAACCCCACAGGATAAACCAATTTTCTTGTGTATATATTTTAATACATCATGTTCGCCTACTTTTGTGAGCGGTTACAAAGTAGTGGTGTTTTAGGTACCCGTACCATGGAGGGGTACAAGGTACAAACTAGGGGATGAACCGATACTAGCATTGATGCCGATACTGGCATTTGCACGAGTACTTTGTACAAATGCCCCGATACCCAGAAGCCAACGCTTGGCTGGCTTTCCAGTATCTGAGGGCCTGGGGCTGCTATTAGAATGCATTAAAAGTATTCTGCCAGCATTCCCCTCTTGCTGGCTGCGTTACCGAACAGCCATGATCTTGCGAGAGCACATCACAACCTGGTGACCACTCGGTGGATCGCAGCCGACCGGAGAGGAATGCTGGCAGAATGCTTTTAATGCATTCTGCCAGCAGCCACA
>CM019075.1:16936446-17037514 GCA_009667805.1 Leptobrachium leishanense
ACGCGCGTGGTAGCGCTTCGACGGGGAGGCTTTCTAAACGGAAGCGGCACGCCTGCTGTAGCGCACGTGATACGTGCAGCCGGTCCCGTCGCAGCGTCACAACGCTACGACAGATGCCGGCCGAGGAGACATCGTACAGGCGCACAGTGCGTTTGTCTGACACGGGCCTTAGCAGTGGAATACAGCACAGTGCCCGTTACTGGATGGGAGAAGAATACAGTATATAGATATTGACCATTTGAAACAACAGACCAGAAAGATGATCGTTGGGTGTCTGTAGCCTCCCCTCGAGCACTTTGGAAGACCGAAAGAGAACTCTCAGGTGAAGGGTTCGTCTCTTTTTTAGGTTTGAAACATAACTCCAAAAGCATGATTCTGAACGTGAAATGTCATTGTACAATTGATTTTGCGCGTTTTTGTAGTTACAATAATATGGAAAAAGCCCATAGAACATGTATACATGTATCAATTTACAGTAAGATCGACCTTTGAAGGGGGGAGGGGGAGTATGGTGAAAAACTTCCTTCGACACAAAATCTATGCAAAGTGAAGTAAACCAAGAGCCACTGCCGAAACCCCACAGGATAAACCAATTTTCTTGTGTATATATTTTAATACATCATGTTCGCACTTTTGCTACTTTTTGTGAGCGGTTACAAAGTAGTGGTGTTTTAGGTACCCGTACCATGGAGGGGTACAAGGTACAAACTAGGGGATGAACCGATACTAGCATTGATGCCGATACTGGCATTGTTTGCACGAGTACTTTGTACAAATGCCGCCGCGATACCCAGAAGCCAACGCTTGGCTGGCTTTCCAGTATCTGAGGGCCTGGGGGCGCTGCTATTAGAAATGCATTAAAAGTATTCTGCCAGCATTCCCTCTTGCTGGCTGCGTTACCGAACAGCCATGATCTTGCGAGAGCACATCACAACCTGGTGACCACTCGGTGGATCGCAGCCGACGGAGAGGAAATGCTGGCAGAATGCTTTTAATGCATTCTGCCAGCAGCCACAGTGTCTGCGTGGGTATACATGTGTCCGAGGTTGATTGGCACGGAGGGGGAGGGGGGAATTATATATCTGTACACAATCTTTTAATAAAACCCCTAAATCTAGGCCAGCATTGATCCGCAGATTGCTAATCTCTGTATGGCAGAGGTCAGACTCCCAGTCCGCACTGTTAATTATTTACATGCAGCAATTAACGACTGGCACGGCCAAGGAGACCACACACACACACACACACACACACACACTCAATGAAAAGCAGCAACCAGACAAAAAACCTTTAGTATGGAGGGGTGACACTGGACCAGTCTTGCACCCAGGATACAGCGGGCAGGCTGGAGAGAGTGACCAATCTATATTGAACCCAAGATCCAGTTAAGTGTTCTTTGGAGCCTGGCAAAGTACTCTACTGCAAGATGAGCAGGTAGTCAGGAGCGAGCAGGTAGTCAGGAGCGAGCAGGTAGTCAGGAGCGAGCAGGTAGTCAGGAGCGAGCAGGTAGTCAGGAGCGAGCAGGTAGTCAGGAACGAGCAGGTAGTCAGCATTTCAGGAGCCTGGAGATATCCAGGGCCGCAATGTGTCAAGTGGAGACTCATTAGCTGCTCGGTTGTGCATGTTGTCCCATTGGAGATATTTGTAACCCTCAGAAGACAGACCTCAAAATGATCTGATCCCCTCTATTTTAACATCAGGGATAGTATTAGGGTGAATGAACATAATCCGTAACCTCAATAAAAACACCCGTGTGATACATAAGAGTGTTCGGCAGTCTGTCAGAAACAACACAAAGCAGTACCTGGGCTGTATGAGAGGGGACACAGGGCAAATGAGGGGAGGGGGGTGCTGGGAATGCTATAGGTTGAGTAGAGGCCTGGGTACAGTAGGTAAATGGCAGTTCTGTGGGTTGTGGATGGGTGTGGCCTGGGTACAAAAAGTAAAGGTGTTAGGGGGCGGGTGAGGCCTGGGTATAACACCCCTATACATATTGAACCCAGGCCTCACAGGTATATGGGTGTTATAGGTTGAATAGGCCTGGGCACGGTAGGTATAAGGGTGTGGGGGGGGACGGGTGAGGCCTGGGTACTGTAGGTATAAGGGTGTTGGGGGGGACGGGTGAGGCCTGGGCACGGTAGGTATAATGGTGTTGGGGACGGGTGAGGCCTGGGCACGGTAGGTATAATGGTGTTGGGGACGGGTGAGGCCTGGGCACGGTAGGTATAAGGGTGTTAGGGGACGGGTGAGGCCTGGGCACGGTAGGTATAAGGGTGTTAGGGGGACGGGTGAGGCCTGGGCACGGTAGGTATAATGTGTTTGGGGGACGGTGAGGCCTGGGCACGGTAGGTAAGGGGGTGCTGTGGGCGGGTGAGGCCCGGGTACAGTGGGTAGGGGGGTGCTGTGGGCGGGTGAGGCCCGGGTACAGGGGGGGGGGCGACGATATCCTCCCCTCAGACTATGTCCCTCCCCGTACATGTAAGCTATGCGGGCGGCAGCGGGTGACACTCACTTCCAGGCGGATTATCGCACGCTCCCGCTTTCCGCCGCTCCTCGCTGCCCCTCCGCGGCCATCCCCTCGCGCTCCGGGCGGTGCTCATAAACAGCGATCGGGCCCCGTCAGAATCCCGTAGCCGCCATCTTGTTCCTCTCCCTCCCTCACAGTCCCAGCTACGTCACCGGGGAGACGGCGCGCGGTGAGGCGTGTGACGCTGGGCGGTCACGCCCCTTACTGGGCGAGGTTAACCTGAACTAGGCCAGGCGCCCGTCCCCGTGTAACGCAGGTTCAGCGCACACCCTGACATCATCTACCACACCTCCCATGTACCCCCACCTGTCATACACCCGCAGAACCTCTCCTACACCCTCACATGCACCCCACAGCTCTCAATACACCCCACAGCTCTCAATACACCCTCACAGCTCTCACCCCCCCCACACCTCTCAATACACCCTCACACCTCTCAATACACCCCCCACAGCTCTCAATACACCCTCACAGCTCTCAATACACCCTCACAGCTCTCACACCCCTCACAGCTCTCAATACACCCTCACAGCTCTCACACTCCCCACACCTCTCAATACCACCCTCACAGCTCTCAATACACCCTCACAGCTCTCACACCTCCCCACACCTCTCATACACCCCTCACAGCTCTCACACCCCTCACAGCTCTCACACCCCTCACAGCTCTCACACCCCTCACAGCTCTCAATACACCTCACAGCTCTCACACCCCTCACAGCTCTCAATACACCCTCACAGCTCTCACACCCCCACACCTCTCAATACACCCTCACAGCTCTCACCCCCCCCACAACCTCTCAATACACCCTCACAGCTCTCACACCCCCACACCTCTCAATACACCCTCACAGCTCTCATGCACCCCACCATACCTCTTACACCCCCACTTGTAACACCACCACAGATATCTCATACCCCCCCTACCTGTCATACCCCAGATATCTCATCCCCCTACCTGTCATACCCCCTACCTGTCATACCCCAGATATCTCATACCCCCTACCTGTCATACCCCAGATATCTCATACTCCCTACAATGTCATAACCCCCAGAATATCTCATACCCCCCTACCTGTCATACACCCCCAGATATCTCATACCCCCCTACCTGTCATACCCACAGATATCTCATACCCCCCTACCTGTCATACCCCAGATATCTCATACCCCCCTACCTGTCATACCCCAGATATCTCATACCCCCCTACCTGTCATACCCCCGATATCTCATACCCCTACCTGTCATAACCCCGATATCTCATACCCAGATATCTCAATACCCCGCTACCTGTAATACCCCCGATATCTCATACCCCCCACCTGTCATACCCCCCCGATATCTCATACCCCCACCTGTCATACCCCCCAGATATCTCATACCCCCCTACCTGTCATATCCCCGATATCTCATACCCCCCTACCTGTCATATCCCCGATATCTCATACCCCCCTACCTGTCATATCCCCGATATCTCATACCCCTAACCTGTCATACCCCCCAGATATCTCATACCCCCTACCTGTCATACCCCCCAGATATCTCATACCCCTAACCTGTCATACCCCCTAGATATCTCATACCCCCTACCTGTCATACCCCCCGATATCTCATACCCCCCTGTCATACCCCCAGATATCTCATACTCCCCTACCTGTCATACCCCCAGATATCTCATACTCCCCTACCTGTCATACCCCCGATATCTCATACCCCCTACCTGTCATACCCCCTACCTGTCATACCCCCGATATCTCATACCCCCTGTCATACCCCCCGATATCTCATACCCCCGATATCTCATACCCCCTACCTGTCATACCCCCGATATCTCCATACCCCCCCAGATATCTCATACCCCCCTACCTGTCATACCCCCCAGATATCTCATACCCCCTACCTCTCATACCCCCTACCTGTCATACCCCCAGATATCTCATACTCCCCTACCTGTCATACCCCAAGATATTTATCTCATACCCCCTATCTCTGTCATACCCCCCAGATATCTCATACCCCCCCTACCTGTCATACCCCCCAGATATCTCATACCCCCTACCTGTCATACCCCCAGATATCTCATACCCCCCTACCTGTCATACCCCCCAGATATCTCATACTCCCCTACCTGTCATACCCCAAGATATCTCATACCCCCTACCTGTCATACCCCCCAGATATCTCATACTCCCCTACCTGTCATATCCCCAAGATATCTCATACTCCCCTACCTGTCATACCCCCGATATCTCATACCCCCTACCTGTCATACCCCTACCTGTCATAACCCCCTGATATCTCATACCCCCTACCTGTCATACCCCCGATATCTCATACCCCCTACCTGTCATACCCCCAGATATCTCATACCCCCTACCTGTCATACCCCGGATATTCTCATACCCCCTACCTGTCATACCCCCAGATATCTCATACCCCCTACCTGTCATACCCCCCAGATATCTCATACCCCCATACCTGTCATACCCCCGATATCTCATACCCCTACCTGTCATACCCCCAGATATCTCCATACCCCCCTACCTGTCATACCCCGATATCTCATACCCCCTACCTGTCATACCCCAGATATCTCATACCCCCCGATATCTCATACCCCCCTACCTGTCATACCCCCAGATATCTCATACCCCCAGATATCTCATACCCCCAGATATCTCATACCCCCTACCTGTCATACCCCCGATATCTCATACCCCCTACCTGTCATACCCCCGATATCTCATACCCCCTACCTGTCATACCCCCGATATCTCATACCCCCTACCTGTCATACCCCCGATATCTCATACCCCTACCTGTCATACCCCCGATATCTCATACCCCCTACCTGTCATACCCCCGAATATCTCATACCCCCTACCTGTCATACCCCCAGATATTCTCATACCCCCAGATATCTCATACCCCCTACCTGTCATACCCCCCAGATATCTCATACCCCTACCTGTCATACCCCCCAGATATCTCATACCCCCCTACCTGTCATCATCCCCCAGATATCTCATACCCCGATATCTCATACCCCGATATCTCATACCTCCTACCTGTCATACCCCCAGATATCTCATACCCCGATATCTCATACCCCCTACCTGTCATACCCCCAGATATCTCATACCCCGATATCTCATACCCCCCTACCTGTTCATACCCCCAATAACTCATACCCCTACCTGTCATACCCCGCTATCTCATACCCCCTACCTGTCATACCCCCCGATATCTCATACCCCTGTCATACCCCCGATATCTCATACCCCCTACCTGTCATACCCCCGATATCTCATACCCCCTACCTGTCATACCCCCCGATAACTCATACCCCTACCTGTCATACCCCGATATCTCATACCGTCATACCCCCCGATATCTCATACCCCGTCATACCCCCGATATCTCATACCCCCGATATCTCATACCCCCCTACCTGTCATACCCCAGATATCTCATACCCCTACCTGTCATACCCCAGATATCTCATACCCCCTACCTGTCATACCCCCAATAACTCATACCCCTACCTGTCATACCCCCGATATCTCATACCCCCCGATATCTCATACCCCCGTCATACCCCCGATATCTCATACCCCCCTACCTGTCATACCCTCCCGATATCTCATACCCCCTACCTGTCATACCCCCGATAACTCATACCCCTACCTGTCATACCCCCCGATATCTCATACCCCGTCATACCCCCCGATATCTCATACCCCGTCATACCCCCGATATCTCATACCCCCTACCTGTCATACCCCCAGATATCTCATACCCCCTACCTGTCATACCCCCAGATATCTTATAACTCCCTGTCATACCCCCAGATATCTCATACCCCCCTACCTGTCATACCCCCCAGATATCTCATACCCCCTACCTGTCATACCCCCCAGATATCTCATACCCCCGCCATACCCCCCAGATATCTCATACCCCCTACCTGTCATACCCCCCAGATATCTCATACCCCCTACCTGTCATACCCCCCAGATATCTCATACCCCCTACCTGTCATACCCCCCAGATATCTCATACCCCCTACCTGTCATACCCCCCAGATATCTCATACCCCCTACCTGTCATACCCCCCAGATATCTCATACCCCCTACCTTCATACCCCCCAGATATCTCATACCCCCTACCTGTCATACCCCCCAGATATCTCATACCCCCTACCTGTCATACCCCCAGATATCTCATACCCCTACCTGTCATACCCCCAGATATCTCATACCCCCTACCTGTCATACCCCCAGATATCTCATACCCCCCTGTCATACCCCCCTACCTGTCATACCCCCCAGATATCTCATACCCCCTACCTGTCATACCCCCAGATATCTCATACCCCCCCTACCTGTCATACCCCCCCTACCTGTCATACCCCCAGATATCTCATACCCCCCTACCTGTCATACCCCCAGATATCTCATACCCCCCAGATATCTCATACCCCCCCTACCTGTCATACCCCCAGATATCTCATACCCCCCTACCTGTCATACCCCCAGATATCTCATACCCCCCTACCTGTCATACCCCCAGATATCTCATACCCCCCCTACCTGTCATACCCCCAGATATCTCATACCCCCCCTACCTGTCATACCCCCAGATATCTCATACCCCCCTACCTGTCATACCCCAGATATCTCATACCCCCCTGTCATACCCCCCAGATATCTCATACCCCCCCTACCTGTCATACCCCCCAGATATCTCATACCCCCCTACCTGTCATACCCCCCAGATATCTCATACCCCCCCTACCTGTCATACCCCAGATATCTCATACCCCCCACGCCTATCATACCCCCCGATATCTCATACCCCCACGCCTATCATACCCCCCACATCCGCACCTCACCCCCCATCTCTCCTACACCCCGCATCTCTCACCCCCCCCCCCCGTATATCTCATACCACCATAGGGTTTTTCCCTAAACAAAAATTTAAATAAGTAAAAAATAAACCCTGCCCTGGCTGCTGGGCATATGTCCTCTGTGCCAAGCGGTTATCCGAAACTTGGCACCAAGATCGGTACATGGGACTTCCTAGCAGGCCGTACAGGTACTTTGGAACTACATTTCCCATGAGGCTCAGCCAAATGGACATACTTGAAAACGAGCGAAATCTCAATGTATCCTTCCTAAACAAATAAAGATATCTGGAGGGCCAAAGCTGCTGACCCTCGTCCTAACACCACTTGTGAAGGTAGCAGGAGCTGTATTGGCGCTCGCCGTGGATTTTTCCCCAGATTCTTGGGATATGGGGTATAATCACCCCGTTAGGAGCTTGGTTCTAGATGGTGGCTGCCGTGCCACGTCGCATCGATTTGTGTCACCATTTCAGGCCGGCTGGAATACTTCTCCCAATCAAATCCAGCTGATGTTCCGCCGAGGACGTCGTGTTCCTGCGTCGATTTGCAGGGTTACATCGAAACCGAAATCCAGCGCCAACATCAGTCAAACCTCTTTTACTCCACACACCCCCCCCCCCCATGGGGAAATGTTTGTTCCCAAAATAATGACCGCGTGCCCGGTGAAAGCCACGGGTGTAACATCTCCGACAAATTCACTGGAACGGGAGCTTTGTCCCCGTGGGCTCGATATCAGCGATGGAGCAAGAATTAAACCAATAAATGAAGTACAGGAGTTCTGCGCCAAAGAGGAAGCGGTTAGAGTTTGGGGCTGAGGGGAAAAAAAACAGGATACACCCCCCCCCCCCTAATGTTAAAATCCATCTGGCACCGTACGGATGGAGGAACCGGCCAAACAGCTGCTAGAATTTTCATAAATGATTAGGTTTAGAAACTTCACGCGGAGCAAATCAGTCAGTGCTTCGATACGAAGAGAGCAGAGAATAGAATGGGCTGAAAAGTGACAAAGCCCCAAAATCCCCTTCATCAGCTCACTCCATAACCCCCACATTACTTCATACTCCACCCTCACCTGTCACACCACTCTTAGATTGCAAGCTCGAGCAGAGAGCCTCTTTCTGGAACTCTGTGCGTCAGACTTTTAATTTTATGTCCGTTTTGTTCAACCTATTGTACAGCGCTACAGAGTATGTTGGCATGTTATAATTGTCCACAGCAGTGCACCCTGAATTCATGTGGAAGTCCCAAAAGACACCAACTGAATAGGACACCCTGAATATATAGAGGAGCCCCTAAAAAAAGACACCCGCACCCCCCGAATAGATGGAGGAGCCCCTAAAAAAGACACCCGCACCCCCGAATAGATGGAGGAGCCCCTAAAAAAAACACCCGCACCCCCGAATAGATGGAGGAGCCCCTAAAAAAAAGACACCCGCACCCCCAAATAGATGGAGGAGCCCCTAAAAAAAGACACCCGCACCCCCCAAATAGATGGAGGAGCCCCTAAAAAAAGACACCCGCACCCCCCAAATAGATGGAGGAGCCCCTAAAAAAAGACACCCGCACCCCCTGAATATATGGAGAAGCCCCTAAAGACACCCGCACATCCTGAATATATGGAGGAGCCCCTAAAGACACCCGCACACCCTGAATATATGGAGGAGCCCCTAAAAAGACACCCGCACAGCCTGAATATATGGAGGAACCCCTAAAAAGACACCCCCACACCCTGAATAAATGGAGGAGCTCCTACAAAGACACCCACACACCCTGAATATATAGAGGAGCCCCTAAAAATACACCCGCACAGCCTGAATATATGGAGGAACCCCTAAAAAGACACCCCCACACCCTGAATAAATGGAGGAGCTCCTACAAAGACACCCACACACCCTGAATATATGGAGGAGCCCCTAAAAAGATCATGCAAAAAAACATGTATGATTTAGACTTGACAAAGACCGGCTGGTCGAAACGTCGTCATTTTTGCTTGTGATGGAATAAATCCACTTGAATGAACAATTGGTCTACTGGAATTTTTTGAGTATCCTAAAAAGACACCCGCACTGCCCAAATACATGGAGGGACCCCTAAAAAGGACACCTGCACACCTCAAATACATGGATACCCCTAAAGACACCCGCACACCCTGAATATATGGAGGATGGGCTAGGACATCCACACACTCAAAATACAAGCCGAAACCCCTAAGAAGACATCCCCCGCCCTAAGACAGAGACCTTAAAAAGACACCCACACATTCCAAATATATGGAGGAACCCCTACAAAGTAGACGGCAAAGGCAAATAACCCGCACTGAAGATCGCTGCTGCCGAGCATTACATCCCTCAAAGTAGCTTATCTGGTAAGTGAAACGTGTTCAAGTCAGATGGGAGAAGTCTACAGACTTATCTTTGGGTATAGGTTGTTACACCTTTCCTACCTCCCATGCGCATGCACCACACTCATCACTGGCTGCTGCTGAAATCAGGCAGTCCCGCGGCAGCTAGGGATGCACTTAGCCCTCCAACACAGAAGATGAGCTGCAAGATGCGCTATGGTACCCTGTGTTTTTTGAAGGCCACCTTGCAGATTGAAGGTCAGTCGACCACTAGCGACGCTAGGGGGGGGGGGGGGGGTGCGGCCTGCACCGGGTGGCACCACCCTCTTTTTTTTTTTTAACACACAAAAAACTATTTTAACTGGAAGGATACATTGAGAATTCGCTCACTTTCCAGGGGGCAGCAAAAAAAAAAAAAATCACCACTAATGGGGATATTCACAGAGCACCGAAATGACCCAGGCACTTTGGGGAATCAAATTTCCCTGGTGAATTCACCACAGGGTCCCTGAAGTGCAGGGAATCAGCCACCGAATGTCACTGCGAACCCGTCACCAGCTGTTTTTAAAAAAAACTACTGAACGAAAATGTCTGGAATTAACATATAAGATCCTCTGAAAGTCTGAATGATAATTAAAAGGGCTGTTACAGAAAAAAAAACAGAACAAAAAAATTGAATATTTTTTTAAAATTGCCTATTTGATACTAAGAAAAATAAATCAACAAATGATATGTAGTAAAAAGTCTCTTCAATGGAATAAACGTTTTATTAGATTTGGTAAAAACAGGAATAATTTTAACATTGACACCTATGCAGGGTTATTCAGAGAGAGGTGAAAACCTAGAGAATGACTGTAGAATTGAAAATTCTAGGGCAAAATAGTCAAACCAGAAAAATTCTCCCATTTATCTCACTTTCCAAATCCGCTATTTGGTCTAGATTGTTCATTCTCCTGGCAATTCAAGGTTTTCACCTCTCTCTGATGGTGTTTTCACCTCCCCCTGATGGTGTTCCCCTGAATAAACCTGTCTAATGAAACCACTGAACATCAGGACATCAGGACATTTCTTTGCTGTTCGGTGTCTCTGAACAGATTTACCATTACTTCTCTATGGGGACTTTCACTGCCGAACAGGCACTGTACTTGCTGGCAGCTCTGGCAATTTGTGTGTGAGTATATGAGAGCTGCACAGCAATAAACCTCACAGTAATGTGCGCCGTGTATTATGAGCAGTGTTATATGGGAGTACTGATTTCTGAGTAGTTAAAAAAAAAAAACGTAAAACTCGGGGGGGGGGTGACACCATGAGTTACCGCACCGGGTTACACCATCCCTAGTGACGCCACTGCTGTCGACAATGGGTTAAAAGGTAAGAAATAGATGCAAACTAAAAAGTTTCAAGATGGATTCCTTTAGGTAAAGTTAAAAACCACCAGAGTGTCATTTTACTACAAATTCTACTGAAATAGACCTTTATCTCCTGCGATATCGTGTTACCCATCATCGTGGCAAACCAAACTGTACAGGACATGTCTGTTTATCTGAAAGTGGACAAATTACAGTAGATCTACCCAGGAGCCAAGTCTGCCTGCAAAATCCAATTAACTAATTAGCAATAAATGTCATTAAAGACCAGAACGCCCAGACACCTTTCAAAGTCACTCAGATCAGGCTGCACTAATGTGGAAATCAAATTAGTTTGTGGTTAGCGTCACCAAGCCCCGTAGAAGAGTGTCTGCTGTCCAGCTCCGGATGAATGGGTCGGTCTTTGTAGAGCTCCACCTTTCCCCATCACTAGGTTATTCCATCTAGTTCCCACACACTGAAAGGCCAAGGTTATTCTTCTCTCCGGAGACCTAATCCAAGCACAATACAGAACATCAGCCATCGCTGAGCTGGTTCCTTGATCTCCCCTCACTGGTCTCACGTATCTCCAACACCAAGCTTGGCGGAGATGTCATCAGGGATGAGGAAGGTGCTGGTTTCGCCAACAGGTCCATTCCGAGCCATGATGCAGAAAAGGTCCACCAGTATTCACAGCAAGCCCCCCAAAGGAAAAGTTGGTCCCTTCGTAAGTAACTTTAACATTTAAGCATAATGGTGGAGGAGCGATCGCTCTTTAAAACGGGCATTAAATATATTTATGTGGATTTTATAACAAATGTATATGCGATTGCCGTCAAAAACATGTAACGTTATATAAAAGTCAAGTAAAATCCTGTGTTTCGTAAACGTACAAATAAAGTTATACAAAAAAATAGTAATTTATACAATTACTTTCTAGTATCTTAACATACAATCCATATAAAGTGTAGAATGTTAGCTTAAAGTCATAGAAAAGTCAGTATATAGTACAGAATGATGTTTATTACCATTACAATAAAGTTATTCAAGCGTATAAAAATAGCATTTTTGTAAATTTAAATTTTAAAATTTTAATTTTTTTAAATTTAAAAAAGTTATAGAAAAATCTAGCATTTCATACGATCCCAAAAACAAAAGTTATAAATTACAAAATATTATATTTTGTTTATATATATATGTTACTTTCCAAACTTCTTTAAACTTAACATTCTGCAATTTGTAAGTTACAAAAACCCATTTAATTCCAGGAAAGACAGTAATTAACATTTTGTACAGTTACAAAAACAAAGTACAAGATATGTTAACCTAGATTTTTTTGTAACGCGACATAAAAGTCAAGAGACGGCATTTTGCACAACTTGTTAAACATTTTGCAATTTATAGACGTTTAGTTACAAAAAGCACGTAAAAAAATAACATTGTTACAAAAAAGGGTAAAGTTCTACAAAAGTCACGAGATGGCATCTTGTACTACGTCAAGTTACCGAAAAATGTGTCAGGAAAACATTGTGTTTATAAACTTGAAACATAATATTAGATAATAGTCAATAAACTAGACGAATGGAAATCTGTAAGAAAAAAGGTCAATCAAGTAATCTTCCCTTTAGGCTAGAGTCAAACGAACGCATTTTTCGCGTTATCCATAAAAAAGTGCGTCCAAACACATTGACGTATTTTTTCACGGAATGCGCAAAAATGGTCAGACGCGCATTTTCGTGCGTGATTTTTTTACGGATAGTCAAAACACTTTTGCGTCTGGACGTTATGTTGGCTGGACATTAGCAGTGTCTGATGTCTCCTAATCACGCAAACACGCCGCTATGCTGCCGCAGCGCACTCTGTACGTCAGTACTAGCGGTTCTATGTTTGAAAAAATGCGTTCATTTTCCACTTACGTTGCGCGGCCGGACTTTGTATATTGGCCGTCATTGCCCGTCATTTGCTGCTAGTGCGGCCATGATTAAGTGCGCCTAAACGCACGTTAAAAATGCGTTAGTCTGACCCCAGCCTTATTGTTTAATGTTCACTTTATTTCCATTTCTCCACAAGGAGCCTAATCGTGATACCTCTTATTGGAACACTGACCAATAAATTCATTAATTTGTGATACAGCTGCTCCGCCTGTGACTGTTTGCATGATCCGCAGCACATCTGTCATGTACCAGGTGTGCGGTGACAAAAATAAATGGAATTATTATTTCTCAAAACTAAATTTTTAGATTTTTCAGCTGTTAAACTGCTAAGCTCCCTTTGTAGTATTGGGTTACATCATTATCAGCAACCTTGGCCCTCCAGATGTTTTGGAACTACACCTCCCATGATGCCCAGCCACTCAGCCATTAGATCATCTGAGCCTCAAGGGAAATGTAGTTCCAAAACATCTGGAGGGCTAAGGTTGCTGACCCCTGAAAAAAGCTGTGCATCAATGTTTCATCTCGCTTTCTATCAAGTTCCCTCTTATTTTACCCTTTCCTTTACGTTCACTCATTCTTTTATCCCTTTTAGCCATTTGTTGACCTTTTCGCCCATTAATTCCATTATTTTGCCTCGTTTATGCAGTAGGTCAGGGCTCACAATTTAAAGTCCCAAGCTACTAGCCAGGCCTTAAGAGTTACTCGCCACTAGTTGCCCCACCTAACCCCTTATCCTGCCCTGCCTCTGCATTCCTACTCGCCCTCATGTAATTTCCACTCGCCAAAGGCGAGCAGGCGAGTGGAAATTTTGAGGCCTGCAGTAGGTTATGCACTTCCATCATAGGTTAATTTCCAATGTTACACCGCGCTCCATAAAACCAATCCAATAATTCTATTTACTCATTAATCCGTACACATGTGCAGAGTGGATTCTTTTATGAATTTATCTGGAGCGCAGACCAGCGCACTCACAATCCAGCCTTGTGCCGTCAGTCCATCTGATCGCTAATTGGTGCTGCTGGCGTCTTGCCAAAAAAATCTCGTTAAAAGTTTCAGAGGAAGCACATTGTGACCGTTTAGTGAGGAAGGAGCCGATACGGAGGCCAAGTAGGCCACCGCGGTGCCATCAGAACAGGTCGCTTGGCAGTAGAGAGCAGAGAAATGCTCATTAGTGAGCTTCACCTACTGTCCTAACCCTTTCCTGCTGAGGACGTGTGGGGAAAGTCCTCACTGACTTTTAAGGAAAGATAGGGGTGGATACAGGGGGTTCCTTTGAACCCCGATATCTCACAACTGTTGGTAGCTAGCAGGGTCAGGTGTGATATCATTAGAAAAGCCAGAGCGTGGCCTTTCCAATGATACCAAACATGACCATGTTTAATGTAAATAAGAAAAATTAGACGTGAAATGGCTCAGAAGTGAAGGGGTTAATCTCGAGCCGGGTCTTGTTTGACTACCATCTGCTCTGAAGGCAGAACTACTCAAAAATATATTCTTTTTGAATCTATGACCATACTGGTGGTCGATAGAAGCCCTCAGGTTCACGGCATTGGTTTTGCCAACTACAGATTCTCCCACAAAGCCAAAGGCAAATATCGATGGTCAGAACCAACAGTTGGTAAAGACTCCATCCCACAAAATAAATTATAATCATCAAAACTTGATTTACAGAATAGTAACGTGTCAGATTGTCTGGAATGGACATTTTCTAATGGAATGCATTTGGTTCTCAAAAAAAATAAAAAAAAACAATGCGGATTGGTGGATCATGAGATTTATGGACCTGGAGCTGAATATTTTGGTGCTACTGCTCCATCCCTCTCATCCACATGGCTTTTCTGCCCCAATCCACCCCCAAACTGCTCACAGATCGTGCCCCTGCCCCCCAGCTGCTCACAGATCGTGCCCCTGCCCACAAGCTGCTCACAGATCGTGCCCCTGCCCACAAGCTGCTCACAGATCGTGCCCCTGCCCACAAGCTGCTCACAGATCGTGCCCCTGCCCCCAAGCTGCTCACAGATCGTGCCTCTGCCCCCAAGCTGCTCACAGATCGTGCCCCTGCCCCCAAGCTGCTCACAGATCGTGCCCCTGCCCCCAAGCTGCTCACAGATCGTGCCCCTGCCCCCCAGCTGCTCACAGATCGTGCCCCTGCTCAGTCCTTCACCATATCCCTCCTTTACCCCATCCGCTGCACTCATTCCTTTGACACATATCCATCCCAAAATAGCTGCATATACATATTAACCCTTTGTGTTTTTTTCAGGAAACCGTGGTTGGGCTTACAGTTTTCGCATCGGGTCTTCTTACCCCAGCTGGATGGATTTTAACGCACCTCCCCAAGCAGAAGTCACATTGAATGGACCGTCACATCAGGAAAACCGGACAAATAATCTGGGTGGAGGACCAAGGGTCAACTGGAGATCGAGAACTAACCTGATCAATCAAATGCAAGACCAGCCTTAAAGAGGAGCTGTGCCACTATAGGGACCTGTAAAGGGATTACATCAAATTCACTTAAACTTTCCCAAAATTATTTTAGTGTGTTAAAAACCAGCATTTCCCTCATTTCCTACTGTTAGCAAGTTATTACTGTATAAAGGGTCACTACCATGAAATGTCTGTGTTTATTTACGTTGCTGATATCTGCTTGGTTTTTTTGTATGTTTAAGAAAATATTTCCCTCTATACGTGTCACTGGGTGCATCCATTGTGTGATATTTTCCTCTATAGGTCTCACTGGATGCATACATTGTGTGATATTTTCCTCTATATGTGTCACTGGGTGCATCCATTGTGTGATATTTTCCTCTATGTGTCACTGGGTGCATCCATTGTGTGATATTTCCTCTATATGTGTCACTGGGTACATCCATTGTGTGATCTTTTCCTCTATATGTGTCACTGGATGCATCCATTGTGTGATATTTTCCTCTATATGTGTCACTGGGTGCATCCATTGTGTGATATTTCCTCTATATGTGTCACTGGGTGCATCCATTGTGTGATATTTCCTCTATATGTGTCACTGGATGCATCCATTGTGTGATATTTTCCTCTATATGTGTCACTGGATGCATACATTGTGTGATATTTTCCTCTATAGGTCTCACTGGATGCATACATTGTGTGATATTTTCCTCTATATGTGTCACTGGGTGCATCCATTGTGTGATATTTCCTCTACATGTGTCACTGGGTGCATCCATTGTGATATTTTCCTCTATGTATCACTGGGCACATCCATCGTGTGTGTTGTAAAACTGTCCCCACCCCACAGTATCTTTCCATCACTTGCTCCTCACTGTGTGGCTTTGGCCATAGAATGGAGTGATTGGGTCAGTCACCAACTCACATCATTGTATTGTGTGGGATGTACTCAAAGGACATCACCACGGGGTAGATTAGAAGTCTTTCAAGCTCCCTCTATTATCTTATTCAGCTGCCAGCTATCTCAAGTAGCATACACCACACAATACCCACCCGCCCCGCAGCCTTATCTAAACATTCACTCCTCCACCTCATTAACTGGTAAATACTGTAGAAGCAATGCAACAGCTGCAAAGGTAAACTGATTTTGGAAGCCGTTGCATCATGTGAAAAAAATCCACAAAATGGAAAAGCTAAAATCTTTCCTTCCTACGTGCAATTACAACATAAACAGCAGCGTGTTTGAGTTTGTAATGCAGCAAAGCATAATAATATCCTTCTCATCCATCGGATTTAGGATTGTGTCATAGGGAGAGACTTGGCAGCACCTGAAAATCACAAGGTAAGCAGTAAAATAAAGCACCAGTTACCTGTTCATTGTAGGTCCCCGTGTCCTTCCGTGGCTCCTGCGCAACCTTCTCATATCAGTTCATGCACGGTTGCACTTTTATTCATGGTGTCCTGTGGATTCTATGAGCCGACACATGTGGATCAAAAAGTAGAGGTATAACGGGTGCCACGACACCTGATCCCTTGAGTTCAGGGGGCCCACAACTGGCCGCTGGGACCATTGATTCCTGCACTTGGGCCCTGAGGTTTCTAGTTACGCTTCTGCCAAGTCCCTGTTCCAGACTGTCAGAATGGGGCCTGTTTACAAATGGCGGACAAATAAGGTCACATCAAAAATGGCCCCAGTGAGTTTATCTTGTGCAGCAGCCAGACCACAGACTCAGTCACCCAGGCAGGAGCCCAGCAAACAGCGGAGAGGGTCCCCCAAAATGCTCTGGCCAAGTTGGGAGGTTTGAAGTTGCGGGTGTAAAGTCAATGCTGGGGTGAAGGAGGGTTTGCATGGCCAGGGCCGGTTATGTTCGTGACATTACATAATGGGATGAAAATTAAAGAAATCGTGACTTTAGGCCAAACAGGAAGAAATTTGAGTCGACTGTTTTGGAAAGTAAATCTAAAATTTAAAATCCTAAATATCAAAAAAAGAAAAATTCTTCAAATGAAACGGGGCCGTCGGCGTGCCGTCAGTACTATATTCCCGAGTCTCCTTCCCAAATATTTGCTGGCTGAAATACAGCGTCCGTCTGCATATCTTCATAAAATAAACAAAAATTCTCTTTGATCAAGAGACGTACCGTTCCACTGTCTGTGCCCTTTTCCAGCAACTTGGCCATCAGAAAAATGGGGGGGGGGGGGAGAGAAGAGGGGCTTCTTTCACTGAAAAGATGTCGGGCATAATCAGAAAATCATAAACTGCAAATAGGAACGATGTTCTCTGGGAGCGTTGATTGGCCGCGTATACACTGCAATTTGAATATATAACGAGTATATAAATATACACACAAGTTAAAAGCTGTCGCCGGAGGCAGGAGAAACAGAACATCAATCAGAAACCTTTAGATCTGATAAACCTGGCTATTAGATTAAACAATAAATTCAGTGTCATGACAACCAACAGCAGCCTCTTTGATCCAGTCGCGTCCTAATCAAATTAATGGAAATAAATTGCACGTTGCGCAGATAACAGGCTCCGTCTCCCTTAATTCATGCTTGGTAAATAACCGCTTGGTTTGGTGGGGGGGGGGGGGGTCTGCGATCACGTCTCCCACCTGTGGGAATTATGGAGTTAGAAAAAGGTGGCTCACTCACCTGACGGGCGTTTACCTGCTCAAAAAGTAAAACGTGTGATCCTTCCCATAATGCAATTACGGCCCTCCAGATGTTTTGAAACTACATTTCCCATTATGCTCGGCTGCTCATTAGGGTTGTAGAGCCTCAAGGGAAATGTAGTTTCAAAACACATGGAGGGCCGTAATTGCCCACCCCTGCCAAAATGCATGTCAGCCTTAAGGCAGTCTGGTGTCCAGCCAGAAAGCCACACTTCACTCCCATCTTTCCCTCTGCTGTCCCACCCAACCCCTATCCTAATTCTATAGCCTGCTTTTCTCCGCTGCTTCACTCCTCTCGGTTTAACCTTATCCTGCCCAAGCTCTTTATCGTTATGCAGTGTGTGCTATATTCTCTGTTAATTATCTCCACACTCCCCCTGCTCTTTTGTGTTTCACTTGCCTTAGATTGTAAGCTCACGGTATGTCCGACAGAGCACTTTTCTAAAGTGCTGTATTAGGCAGGGCCGTCCGTTCCTTATGTTTTATTATGTCTCCTGTTCGTGCTTCACCATTGTAAAACGCTACGGAATCTGTTGGCGCTGTAGAAGTACTTGTAACTAATTAAAACCAGGGGCTGGTTGAGTGTGGGGACGCCGGGCTGTGGGAAAGGCCTTATCTCAGATCTGCACAGGTCACTGTTTTCCTACATCCTGCCTGCATTTGGACACGTCTTTTGGGATTTGCAAACTTTAAGGAAAACTTTCACAGCCTTCTGCTACTGCAAAACCGAGAGAAATATATAGGATAAAATAAAAACACCATTTAAAAGACTATATGCTCATGTGTATATATACAGTCAGGTCCAGAAATATTGGGACATAGACACAATTCTAACATCTTTGGCTCTATACACCACCACAATGGAGTTGGAATGAAACAAACACAATGTGCTTTAACTGCAGACTGTCAGCTTTAATTTGAGGGTATGTACATCCAACTCAGGTGAACGGTGTAGGACTTGCAGCAGTTTGCAGATGTGCCTCCCACTTGTTAACCACTTGAATGCTAAGGACGCGCTCAGCGCGTCCTCAGCATTCCCGCTGGTATGCGGAGGACGCGCTGAGCGCGTCCTCGCATTGGGGTCAGCGTTCGGCTACCGGGTACCGGCCGATCGCTGCCCCTCCGGTGCGGGCTGACATCCTGGATGTCAGCCCGGCATCCGGAGCAGTGGCCGCCATTATTATGTGTCATCGCGCCCCCGCGATGACACATAATTCAGGCGCCCCCCCCGCATGTGCGGAGGAGGCGCCTGAAAGGGAGGGGGGGGAGGTCCTTCGGACCTCTCTCCCTCCGATCGGCGGCTCACAGGGGCTTAACCCAGGCATCATTTGGAAGGGCACAGCCTGCCCTTCCAAATGATGCCTGGCATTAACCCCTGGGGAGCTGGATCGCAAATCGGCGCTGAAAAGCGCCGATTTGCGATCCTTCCCGGGAGCTGGCCGACATCTTGGATGTCGGCCAAGCTTCGGGAACTCCCCCAGAGGACTGGCGTCATCGTGCGCAGCACGATGACGCCAGTCCTAGCATTAACCCCTAACTGCCACGAAGTGTGGAGATAGGGAGTTCCAATGAACTCCCTATCTCCCGATCCGTGGCAGTTAGGGGTTAAATTTTGATATCGTTGGATCGGCCAGAGCATGGCCGTTCCAACGATACCAAACATGAAAGTAAAAAAAATTGTAAAAAAAAAAAAAAAAAAAATATAAATAAAAAAAAATTAAAAAAAAAATAATAAAAAAAAATAAACACTTTTTTTTTTTTTTTTGTTTTGTTAATGCAGCAATATTGTTCCCATTTCAATTATAATGTGAACAATGATGCTGCATTAACGATTTTTGTATGCGGTGCGTTTGTTAAAAATGGTGTCATTTTCCCCAAAAAAAAATGTAACGAGACCCCATCTCTAATTTTTTTAACAAGCGCACCCCATACAAAATATAACCGCAATTGCTCGCATGTTAAAATGTGGAAAAAAACACTTTACACGCTGTAAATTATTGAAAATACATATTTTATTGCATTTTTTGTTATAATATACAAACATGACATAACGTATACATATAATAATGACATATTATGAATCTACCGAGTCTGACGGAAAGAACGATATATAATATGTCGGTGTCATATACTAAAATAAGCCTTCAAAACACGTTTAAACATGATGCGCAAAACAGGTAAAAAATGACCTCAGCACAGGGGCGGGAAAAAGCCTCAGCAGCGAAAGGGTTAAGGGACCAAAGGTAATGGACAATTGGCTTCTCAGCTGTTCCATGGCCAGGTGTGTGATATTCCCTCATTACCCCAATTACAATGTGCAGATAAAAGGCCCAGAGTTCATTTCAAGTGTGCTATTTGCATTTGGAATCTGTTGCTGTCAACTTTCAAGATGAGATCCAAAGAGCTGTCACTATCAGTGAAGCAAGCCATCATTAGGCTGAAGAAACAAAACAAACCCATCAGAGAGATAGCAAGAACATTAGGTGTGGCCAAAACAACTGTTTGGAACATTCTCAAAGAAGGAATGCACCAGTGAGCTCAGCAACATCAAAAGACCCGGGAGACCACGGAAAACAACTGGATGACCTTAGAATTCTTTCCCTGGTGAAGAAAACACCCTTCACAACAGTTGGCCAGATCAAAAACACTCTCCAGGAGGTAGGTGTATGTGTGTCTAAGTCAACAATCAAGAGAAGACTTCAGAGTGAATAGAGGGTTCACAAGATGTAAACCATTGGTGAGCCTCAAAAACAGGAAGGCCAGATTAGAGTTTGCCAAACAACATCTAACAAAGCCTTCACAGTTCTGGAACAAGATCCTATGGACAGATGAGACCAAGATCAACTTGTACCAGAGTGATGGGAAGAGAAGAGTATGGAGAAGGAAAGGAACTGCTCATGATCCTAAGCATACCACCTCATCAGTGAAGCATGGTGGTGGTAGTGTCATGGCGTGGGCATGTATGGCTGCCAATGGAACAGGTTCTCTTGTATTTATTGATGATGTGACTGCTGACAAAAGCTGCAGGATGAATTCTGAAGTGTTTCGGACAATATTATCTGCTCACATTCAGCCAAATGCTGCAGAACTCATTGGACGGCGCTTCACAGTGCAGATGGACAATGACCCAAAGCATACTGCAAAAGCAACCAAAGAGTTTTTGAAGGGACAGAAGTGGAATGTTATGCAATGGCCAAGTCAATCACCTGACCTGAATCCCATTGAGCATGCATTTCACTTGCTGAAGACAAAACTGAAGGGAAAATGCCCCAAGAACAAGCAGGAACTGAAGACAGTTGCAGTAGAGGCCTGGCAGAGCATCACCAGGGATGAAACCCAGCGTCTGGTGATGTCTATGCGTTCCAGACTTCAGGCTGTGATTGACTGCAAAGGATTTGCAACCAAGTATTAAGAAGGGAAAGTTTGATTTATGATTATTATTATGTCCCATTACCTTTGGTCCCTTAACAAGTGGGAGGCACATCTGCAACTGCTGTAAGTCCTACACTGTTCACCTGAGTTGGATGTACATACCTCAAATTAAAGCTGACAGTCTGCAGTTAAAGCACATTGTGTTTGTTTCATTCCAACTCCATTGTGGTGGTGTATAGAGTCAAAGATGTTAGAATTGTGTCGATGTCCCAATATTTCTGGACCCGACTATGTCCTGCGTGTGCAAATGTATGGGCTACAGATTTTGCCACAAAGCCTGTCTGCACTGCTCTACCTGTCCCCAGCAACAAGACGCCCAAGCGATGTTTAACATTTACTATATAGTTTAAATACGCATTGCTGGGAGATTTATTGCTTTGCAGGTCTGTCTTACACCCGCACACCCTGAATATATGGAGGAGCCCCGCACACCCTGAATATATGGAGGAGTCCCGCACACCCTGAACATATGGAGGAGCCCCGCACACCCTGAATATATGGAGGAGCCCCGCACACCCTGAATATATGGAGGAGCCCCGCACACCCTGAATATATGGAGGAGTCCCGCACACCCTGAACATATGGAGGAGCCCCGCACACCCTGAATATATGGAGGAGCCCCGCACACCCTGAATATATGGAGGAGTCCCGCACACCCTGAATATATGGAGGAGCCCCGCACACCCTGAATATATGGAGGAGTCCCGCACACCCTGAACATATGGAGGAGTCCCGCACACCCTGAATATATGGAGGAGTCCCGCACACCCTGAATAGATGAAGGAGTCCCGCACACCCTGAATATGTGGAGGAGTCCCGCACACCCTGAACATATGGAGGAGCCCCGCACACACTGGGATATGCTGCACAGTGGATTAGAGACACCACGCTTAGAGGAACTCCACAAGGTACGCACCATTCATGATCATCGCTTTAGTCACAATGAAAAAATATTTTCCCCAGAATCGGGAATAAGGATGCAGCTCCATGTCACGCGTGAAGACCTTCCTCTGATATATCAAGCTTCACATGCGTCGGGGATATTTCTATGTGAAGGACTAATACCGGTTGGTGAGGAATGCTGTTATCTGTGCTCGTCTGCTCATGACTGTTTAAAAATAAACATTAACACTATCAGGGTTATTCAAAAGGATTTGAAAAGTCACCGCACATTGACTTTTCGTGCTCTTAAATTCGGTGTAAATCGGCTTTCCCATTTCGGCCACCCTGCGGTGTATTCAGCAAGTAGCACAGGGCTGTCGAAGTGCAGGGAAAAGCTTCTGAAAACCAGCCGAATGCATGCCGAAAACCCGCAAAAACATCTGGATTAACCTGAAGACGCCAGAAAAACCTGAGCAGGAGACGATCACATGCAGCGAAGCCTCCAGAAAAAGCCGACACCGTATTAGAAGGCAGTGAATAAATTAGGAAAACCGTTTGAGCGAAAATGCCTGAAATTTAAATATAAGGTCCAGGGAATGATAATAAAAAGGGCGGTTACAGAAAAAATAAAATAATCAGGCCTTAAAAAAAAATAAAAAAAAAAAAATGCTTAAGCAGTAGGAAAAGAGAAGTGCTCATGCCACTGTACAGAGCACTGGTGAGACCTCACTTTGAGTACTGTGCGCAGTACTGGAGACCGTATCTCCAGAAGGATATAGACATCTTAGAGAGAGTTCAGAGAAGGGCTACTAAAATGGTGTACGGCTTGAAGGAGAAAAGTTACCAGGAAAGGCTTAATGATCTTAACATGTACAGCTTGGAAAAAAGACGAGACAGAGGAGATATGATAGAAACATTTAAATACGTAAAGGGAATCCACAAGGTAGAGGAAGGGAGTATATTTAAAAGGAAACAAAGTAGCAAAACAAGAGGACATAGTCTTAGATTAGAGGGGCAAAGGTTTAAAAGTAACATCAGGAAGCATTATTTTACTGAGAGGGTGGTGGATACATGGAACAGTCTTCCAGTAGAAGTGGTAGAGGCCAAAACAGTAATTGAATTTAAGCAGGCATGGGATAGGCATAAGGCTATCCTAAACAAAAGATAAATCCAGGTAAAGTATCCATGTAATTGGGCGACTAGATGGGCCGAAAGGTTCTTATCTGCCGACATTTTTCTATGTTTCTTAAAATTTCCGAAAAAAATCTATAAAGAGACTTTTTGCTGCAGAATTTTATAATGAGCGGTTTATTAGATATTGAATTAAAACGGGAATATTTTTAACATTGAAGCCTATGGGATTCTCCTGAATAAACTTGCCGAATTAAACCACCGAATGGCAGGGCATTTCGGGAACCTTTCACTGCTGGTTTGTGTTCTCTGAATAGCCGAAGCATTGCTTCTCTATGGGGATTTCACTGCCCTCGAACAGGCACCGAACAGGCACCGTATGTGCAGGCAATTCGCCAGGATTCGGCGAATTGCCTGCTCTCTGGATAGCCGAATGGCCAAGAAAGGTAACCGAACGCTGATTTTCAGCGTTCGGTTACCTTTCTCAAGCAATTCGGATCTCTTTGAATAACCCTGTATGTATTTTAACATGAAACAGATATTTTCCATTAGATTTGACACTACAATGATCAAATGATGAGAAAGCGTATCCCCAGTGCTCCGCGACCTTTGATATCCCCTTAAAAATGGGATATAGGACAGCAAAGTTCTCTCAGATCTCTAATATCCCCCCATACCTGTTCAATAAAACAAAGGTTCTAGTCTCACGTTACCTTTACGGCAATGCACAAACAGTAACGGGGATAATATGGATTGTGTATAGATTTTCCACTTTGGATTTCAACACACGAATTGTATCAAGGTTCTCATAGGACTAAAGAAAATAAAACCGCTCTCATTTAAATAGGAGCAGACCTGCTAAATGGTGCAGATGTATCCGGACTTGGCACGTTCAAATCTTAACCACACAAAGAATACAAGCACAGTGTGTCTGTATTGTGCTCTTTACTGCGAGAAAAATCTCTGCGCCGAATCACTGCGACTTGCATATGCGAGCATCCAGCTCAATTTCTCATCTGAAGCGCAGAGACTGAACTGACACCGTCCCTTTAAATACGATTTGCTCTCTGAAAGCGTAAACAGCAGAAACAAACACATTTGATATTTTTAGATTTTTATTAATATTTTTTCGATCTTTACTAAAAAGATTCCACTAGCAATTTATATTTATAGAGGTCGGACGTAAAGACAGCTATGTACATTTAAAAGCTAACCCAGTGTGTCAGTGTTATGAACAGAAAGTGCAGGGCCACATAGAATTCGTTTCGCTAATTACAGTTTGAGTCCCTGATCGATAAATTAAAGAGCTAACCAAAAGAAATCTGCACCTTTATCTGGACCGATGGCTCCTGGGAGGCGGCAGCGGGGATTTGGGATAAGCGAGCCGAAAATCGCGGTGGATGAAACAGATCATCGCCGTCTGCATGGCTTGAACAACCATGAGATAAGACAGCATTGTTCCTTCTTTCAGAGGGGTTTCTGGTTATGATAATGGCGTCAGTCGTACCAAAACGTCATACTCCAACGTCACAGGTCTTGGAAGGTTTCCCTTAAATGACAGTAAGCATATATAGTGCTGTCCTGTCGGTTCCAACTGGAGGATTGAGATCAAGTCACCAAAGTGTTCAGAGTGACAGTTTCCGCAGGTTGGTGCTAATCTGCAGTCGTAGCCTAAGTATACATACGAAGAGAGCCGCCCCTTGGGAGAAGCAAGTCTCTGGCCCTGGAATCTTGAGGACGCCGCTCGGGTTGGTAATCAAGCCCCATGCAAGCCGTAAAAGTCTGGTGGATCAGTACCAGCAGTGGTGAGTGAATTTCCAAAGCTCTCTATTGGCCAGAAATGAGACCCCTAAACATGTCAAGCCATCAGGCTACCCCAGAAAAAGGTAGGATGGTGGGCTGCTTTACTCCGGGGTCTCAAGGTCTTACTGAGCCCCTGGGGAGTCCAAAGTAGCCAATCTTTCCATTTTACAATTACCTTTGCCGATGCCGACGGAAGCATTTGGGTTCTAACAACCGAGCAGCATGACTCCGCTTTAACGCGATGGCGCGTGAACAGCCCGTCTATCCTATAGGAAGAGTAATAGAGATTTGTAACGGAGATAAACGTGGCACGTGTGCAAGAGATGGTCCTTAGAGTCTATTTCCCAGGTGGGTGGTCGTGGTGCATTTCCGGAGTGTAGGTGAGAAGTACAATCATTACCCAAAGGTGCAGCAGCGCCTGAAGAGAGGAAAGCATACCGTGAATAATGTTAGAGATTAGGTAAAGCTGGAGACTTAAAGAGAACGGCCTGTTTTGGTTTAAAACTCCACTTCCCTTTCTATAAGAAGTCATTTTCCATAAAACCAACTGCCAGACCCAGTGGATCTATGGAAAACCAATCTTCCACTACAGACCGTGTAATAATGTAAGAACCATTCATAGGTACGGCAAATTTGACAGCCAGAGTGTTAGCCCTGCTGGCCAACGAGAAGAAAAACTCCAAGACAGCTTCTGAGTAATCCCCTAATTTTGGGATTATATAAAATATCATTTGCCTCTTTATAAAGAAATGGGAAGACCCCATCTTAAGTGGAGCAGTTTTGGGCAAAGGGTTACAATAATAAACTACGGCGCTAGAGACCATGCAGCGGCAGCTCCCGAGCGGATAAAGTGAATGGACGATTTTAATGATGCGCTCATTTACCCGGAAGGAAAAAAAACACGAAAAAGACAGTTTCCCATTACTCACATAAAGTCAATATAAGCAGTTCTGTCCTGTTCATTAACAGCACTGTGCAAATGACAGCTTATTGACAGATACTCAGGGAAAAGATTTCACCTAGAGCAAAATAGAAGCCTCACAGTGCATAGGCACAATAAAAATGATTAAACAATGTACTTGAGCATCAAGTTGTATTTGATTTGAGGAAGGCTGGGAAAGCCCAAAACTATAACAATAAATCTTTAAAACACAAAAGGACTATATGTTTAACTAATGTATTAGATTTAAGCCATTCCACGGCTTCACTCCTGCTGCATTTTATGCATCATCCCCAGGCTGATTATTTTTCCCTTTAATGTCTTCCCTCCATTTTTGTTAGTACAAAAAACTTTTGTTTTCCCACCATGCTTCTGCCTCCCCACCTCCTCCCCCTTGCATCTCATTACCTGCTTGCATACAGAGCCCCTCTGCCAACAGCTCTGCCTTTTCCTTCACTCAGCTCACACAGCCACAGCTCCAGACTCGACAGTGCCACCCACCCACCCAGTCCTAGGCCCACCCGCCCGATCCACCCTCCCACCCAGTCCTAGGCCCACCCGCCCGATCCACCCTCCCACCCAGTCCTAGGCCCACCCGCCCGATCCACCCTCCCACCCAGTCCTAGGCCCAAACTCATTCATTCCCCACCACCTGCAGCCACTTTATTCTAATCAACCTGTGGCTTGCTATTCTCTCTCTAGCCACCTGATCCACACTCCCCCTGCTCCCCTTCTGTTTCACTCACCCCTGTCCTTTAGATTGTAAGCTCATGCGATGTCTAGCTGAGCACTTGTGTAAAGTGCTGTATCAATAGGACAATTATCCTAAGGGCAGGGCCATCTGTTCCTTATGTGTTCTAGTATGTCTCATGACTGCACTCCCCATTGTACAGCGCTGCAGAATAGGCTGGCGCTTCAAAATAAAGAATAATAATTTACATGTGTTTACGACATAGACATAGCGTGCAGGCAAGCGCTGTTTACACTGTCTTTTCTAATCATTGAAAAGGTTACGCAGTCCTATGGATTAAGAGCCTAGATCCTGATCATCTGACGACTACTCACCATGTAAATTATAATAAACACTCTTGCGATGGGATATCTTCTGAGAAAAATTCCTAATCGGATGCTGTAACAAAAAGATAAAACAAAGCATTAATATAATCTATTAGTACATTAGAGCATTGAGGAAACAAGAAAACACATCCGGGTCAATTGTTTCTACTGCTGGAAAAGATTTAAATACATACAAAATCATTTAACACGCTCCAAACTCCCCAAAATGCCCATACTCATCCCACGGTGAAGGGGGCGGCCTGATCCGCCGCCTCGCCAGGGGCAAATTGTTCCTATATTCCCCACGCAGCGCAATCATACGGCCCAGAAGCGTAAGGCTCCATGAGTCCTATGGACTCCAAGAGCTGATCCTTGAGGCGGAGCGGAAACGCTACTGCATGCATCAGGAAGTTATCGCTGCGTTTTGGGGCGAGATGCCAAGATAGCACCTTCCCCAGAATATGACGTTAACACGGAGATGCTAAGGGAACATCTGCAGGCACACATTATCCTGCTTATTGTCTCCGTGTTAGCGTCAGGAATGGAATAGGACCCATGGTTTGTGGACACTTTTCTTCTGACATGATCATACTCACTAAAGAAGCCCTGGCAGGATGGTCAGACAGTATAAACCAGGATTCAGCAAACATGGACCTCCAGAGGTTATTACATTTCCCAGGTGGCTCTGCCAAACTAATGGGTGGCCAAGTATCATGGGAGATTTAGTTCTAAAACATCTGGAGGGTCAAGATTGTTGACCCGTGTTATAGACTATAGCAGGGATCTAAAACGTCACGGACTGCTCCTCTCCGGTGTTGATTTGCTTACAATGCCCAGAATTCATTGAATGCAATAGATTGTCAGAATCTTGGGAGTTGTAGTTGAGAAACAGAGGGAGGCAGGAGTTGAGATTCCTGGATTAAAGCATATACTTTATGGCCGCTTCTGACGTAAAGGATTGCCTTTACAGGGCTTTTACTCCCCATCTCACCTTACAGACCAGGTGTTCTGTTTTGTTATAGCACCTTTAGTCAGCAGGTGGAGCTGTGTAGAATTGTGCTTGTAGGTAGTCCCCATCACACCCGCCACTTGTTACAGGCCCCCATTTTAGTACAAGCTGAGGCCATTGGAAGAATAAAGTCAATCTCCTGTATTTATCTTCCAGCATGGGTAAACTGGCAACTCACAGGCCACACAGTTTATATCCCAGCATGGGTTAACTGGCAACTCGGTTTATATCCCAGCACGGGTTAACGAGCAACTCACAGGTAACACATCTTATATCCCAGCATGGGTTAACAGGTATCTCACAGGCCACATAGCTAATATCCCAGCATGGGTTAACAGGCAACACACAGGGCACACAGTTTATATCCCAGCATGGGTTAACGGGCAATTCACAGAGCACACTGCTTATATCCCAGCATGGGTTAACGGGCAACTACGTTTATATCCCAGCATGGGTTAACTGGAAACTCACAGGGCACAGTTTATATCCCAGCATGGGTTAACTGGCATCTCACAGGGCACACAGTTTATATCCCAGCATGGGTTAACTGGAAACTCACAGGGCACAGTTTATATCCCAGCATGGGTTAACGGGCAACTCACAGAGCACACAGATTATATCCCAGCATGGGTTAACGGGCAACTCACAGGGCACACCGCTTATATCCCAGCATGAGTTAACGAGCAACTCACAGGGCACACCGCTTATATCCCAGCATGAGTTAACGAGCAACTCACAGGGCACACCGCTTATATCCCAGAATGGGTTAACGGGCAACTCACAGGGCACACCGCTTATATCCCAGCATGGGTTAACAGGCATCTCACAGGCCACATAGTTTATATCCCAGAATGGGTTAACGGGCAACTCACAGGGCACACAGATTATATCCCAGCATGGGTGTACTGCTCTGTTAAGATTAAAGGGACACTCTACTCAAAAAAAATCACCCCCCTTTTTTTTATCCTAACCTATCCCTATTCCCTTAATAAATCTTTCGTTTTTTTGTTTTTTTTGTAACTGTAATACTTACCCTAAAATCCTCTTCTTACCAGCGGCGTCTTTTTTTTTAATACTCACCTCCCTCCTCTTCCGCTCCCGTCCTTCATGCTTCTTGGCTTCTGGTTTACGTGAGAAGCGCGCATGCGCGCCTCTCACATAAGCCAGCCAATCGGCAGGCTTCCTCCCGGCTCCCTCTGAGGATTGCGCGCAACACTAACCCTCAGGAGGGAGCCGCCAGCTTCTGCGGTGAGTTGGAGACGTCATCGCGCGACGTCTCCTACTCGGCAAAAGTCGGAACCTGATCCATGTTGGAACCTGATCCATGAGTCAGTGATTCTAAACGGATCTCAGTGATTTAAACACATTGCAGGGCAGAGCCAGCAGAAGCCACTCTAGGATCAGATTACACGTGCAGGTACGGATTCACAGACTAAACGGTTACAAACGGATCAGTCGGAGCTGAATCACTCAAGATCCAGAAGAACAATTCGTTCATGAATCGGACATCTCTAGCTCAGAGGCACAGAACTGAGAAGCTACAGATACACGCCTTGCAGGCAATCACAAATTGGGGCATCGTTTTACCGCTGTCACCACAAAACAACTCATACACGCCCTGGTAATCTCCCGACTCGACTATTGCAATAATCTCTTATCTGGCCTCCCTCTGTCCCGCCTCTCCCCCCTACAATCCATCCTGAACGCCTCCGCCAGGCTAATTCACCTCACCCGCCGCTCTGTCTCTGCCGCTCCCCTCTGCGAGTCCCTTCACTGGCTCCCCATCCACTGCAGAATTAAGTTCAAAATCCTTATCCTTACCTACAAAACCCTCACTAACTCAGCGCCCCACTACCTGTCCTCACTAATCACCAAATACACCCCAGCCCGCTCCCTAAGGTCAAACAGTGACCTGCGCCTAGCTTCTCCCCGCATCACCTCTTCCCATGATAGACTGCAGGATTTCTCACGCGCAGCCCCCACTCTCTGGAACGCTCTCCCTCGTGCTGTCAGACTTTCCCCTAACTTCTCTTCCTTCAAACGCTCCCTGAAAACATTCCTATTTAGGGAAGCCTACCACCCAACTCACTGACGCAACCATCAATCACTCTCACCTTACAGTCCTCTCCTCCTGTTTCCAACCCCAACCCTCCTAGATTGTGAGTTCCTACGGGAATAGGGCCCTCATCTCCTCCTGTACTGTTTGTCAAATGTTGTTCAATGTATTGTAACCCTGTCTATACTGTGCTTATTGTACAGCGCTGCGGAATATGCTGGCGCTTTATAAAATAATAATAGTAATAATTTAGAATCCTGTTATTTTATAGATGTTTATGTTCAACTGTGCCTTTTATCTGTAGGTTGTATTACTCTGTTCCAGGCGCACTGTCTAGTGAACGATGCATCAATAAAGTTATTCAATTCAGAAGTGTGAGGAAAGTCGTCTAGCTGAAGAAAGCTTAGGGAACGATCGTGAGGGCAGAACATTAGGGGGATTGGGGTGTATATTATAACAATTTCTTAAAACACATTTTTCTCTTAAAAATAAGCAGCCCCTCACAGAAATATAATATGAATCCAGATTCCTACCTTTGTCTGTCGTATAGCTTGATAGGAACTTCGTTTTAAGAACACATTATGACTTGGAATATATATTTGGTAATGGTGAAAGTTTACAATATTACCGATTTGAGTAAAGACCGAAGGGATTAGCCCGAATATTGAGATTTTAAAGGGATCTTTTGATGGCGAGCTCTGCATGATGGAGACTTTAATACCTGAACTGATCTATGGTGGTGGCAGCTTTTCGGACCTTTCCATACATGCCGGCCACATATGGTTCGGAATCACTGAAAAGGACAGGCACGTTCCTCACGCGGGCACCTAGGAAAACAGAAAAAAGCGCACAAATGGCAGTCAGTTAACTGGACAGCAGACTGGGAACATTGAGAGTTATTATAGGGAAGGTTTGGCCGAGCCTGGTTTGTAGGTCTCCCTCAAAATCCCAAATATATTTGTATAGTTTGTATCCCTCTATTCGGAATTCCAAAAAGGAATATGGAGCACAGACATTACTCCAAAAGTGGAAAATTCCACCCCTGATCATGAGACCGGAAACAAGTTTACTGTGCAGCTTTCAGGCCACGTCACAAAGCATTAAATGTAAGTGAAAAGACACTAATTCAGAAGCGCCCAAATTGGACACCTCAGCTGACCATGAGCATCACGCTCATTAGCTATAGGGTTAGGAAGATTGTTTAGGTTTGTGACAAGCTCAGCTGTCTCTTGGGTAGTTGGAGGAGCCTGGGGCTAGCCTCCTTCCTACTATGGACCACGGTGCTACCTGGGGTTTGCCAAATGGATTGCCCAGAGAATCCAGCATTTATGTTGAACTGTATTATTCCTTTATTGTAGAGTCTCCTGTTGTATATACGTGTACATTCCCTCTATCCACCCTGTGCATAATATCCACCCTCTGCATAATATCCATCTTCTGTATAGTATACACCCTCTGCATAGTACACACCGTCTGCATTATCCATCCTCTCTGTATAGTATACACCGTCTGCATTATCCATCCTCTCTGTATAGTATACACCGTCTGCATTATCCATCCTCTCTGTATAGTATACACCGTCTGCATTATCCATCCTCTCTGTATAGTATACACCGTCTGCATTATCCATCCTCTCTATATAGTATACACCCTCTGCATTATCCATCCTCTGTATAGTATACACCCTCTGCATTATCCATCCTCTCTGTATAGTATACACCGTCTGCATTATCCATCCTCTCTGTATAGTATACACAGGGGTGTATTTTGGCCTAGGCCGACTAGGCCTAGGGCGGCACTTTACAGGGGGCAGCGGCCCGCACCGGGTGGCCCCACCCCTAAAGAAAATATATATTTTTTTATTTTATTTTTCTTTTGCAAAGTATTTTTCCAGGAAGGATACATTGAGATTTCACAAATTTTCAAGTATGTCCTGGGTAGGCAAGGCCTAGGCTTTCACTTTCCAGAGGGCAGCAAAAAAAGCTCACCACTAAATGGGTTACTCAGAGCACCGAAATGATGCCAATATTTTGGTGTTCTGTAGTTCCCTGCACTTCGGGAATAAAATTTCCCCACCCTGCAGTGAATTCACCATTCACTGCAGGGTCCCCAAAGTGCATGGCGTCGGCCGCTGAATGCTGCCACCGCAAACCCGTGGCCTGCTATTTTCAAAAGAACTACTGAACGAAAAGGTCTGGAATTTACATATAAGATCATATGATTGATAATAAAAAGTTGTTACAGAAAAAAGAAAAACTGCTATAAAAAAAGGGGGGGGGGAATTTTGCCCAAAAAAATCTGATGAATGACTAAAAGGTACTAAAAAAAAACCTGCAGATTAAAATAAATGGTTTATTAGATTATTGCATAAAAACGGGAATATTTTTAACATTGAAACCTATGGGGTTCGCCTGAATAAACCTGCTGATTGAAACCACCGAACATCAGGGCATTTCACTGCCATTTCTCTGCTGTTTGGTGTTCTCTGAATAGACGAACCATTACTTCTCTATGGGGATTTGCACTGCCTTCAAACAGCACCGTACTTACGGGCAGTTCGCCAAACTTGTGTGTGAGCATATCACAGAGCAGTGGTGTACTTAGGGGAGTGGGCCGCCCCAGGTACCAGTGATTATTGCGGTGTCATTAGGGGGTACTAGGAGGTGCCACTGTCACTGTGTGTCAGCTTTGAGCTGGGGAGGGGAGAGGGATATGATTTGTGTGCAGAGAGAGAGAGAGATGACAGTAAATGGCAGGTAAGGGGGGGGGGGTATCAGAATATGAAGCCCTGTCTGCTTACTGCTGTTTAAAGTGGACCTTTCCTTAACCAGCACTGCAGTGATAGAAATTTTTCATTGAGCTGCCTGGCTCCTGGTGAGGCTGCGTACGTGCAGGTCACGCGGTCCGGCCAGTCAGGTGGTACTGAGTCTCAGTACCACCTGACTGGCTGAACCACGTGACACACACGCACGCAGCTGCCCGCCCTTTCGTTAACACGGACTCTCACTCTATTCTGGACTGAACACCCACCAGGAAGGGAATCAAAGCCACGGTGCACCCTCTGGCAGTGGCACCCCACTGCTGACAAGATGGCTCCATGCACAGGCACAGCCGCGATCCTCACGTGGACTGGAGGGACCTCTTGCTGAGTCCGTACACAGTCCCTGCTGACTCTGCACACAGCCCTACCGCCGGTAAATATAGAATAAATAATTGCTGTGTGCTCATATACACTCTGTTTGCTTGGAGTTTTATTGCAGTGGATTCTGATGCACTCATACACACCGCACATTGCATTGCTGGGAGTTTTATTGCTGTGGATTCTGTGATACACACTGCATATTACTGAGAGTTTTATCGCTGTGCAGTTCTGTGATATGCACACAGTGCACATTTCTGTGGGTTTTATTGCTGTGCAGCTCTGATATGCTCATACACAGTGCCCATTTCTATGGGTTTTATTGCTGTGCAGCTCTGTGATACGCTCATTTGCAGTGCACGTTTCTGTGGGTTTTATTGTTCAACCAATTAGAGCGGCTGTGATCCAGTATACTTGACATGCGTCAAAACAATAAAATAAACTCTGGATACCACAACATTATTTCAAGTGGATTTATTCCAAAACCAAGTAGCGACGTTTCGACCACAACTGGTCTTTGTCAAGGCTTGACAAAGACCAGTTGTGGTCGAAACGTCGTTACTTGGTTTTGGAATAAATCCACTTGAAATAATGTTGTGGTATCCGGAGTTTATGTTATAGTATTGGGGCTGCACAGCAAGAGACCTCTACTCCGTTGACCCACCAAGGGGGATGGTGCCCAAGTTTACATTTTTACTTGACATGCGTGGCTGTTCTTTGTAAAAATGCTTGAATTTAAACATTTCATAATTTTCTTTATCTCAATAGATACATTTGAAATGGTATACAAAATATACAAGTAGGCACTTGGTATCCACTTTTAATATGAGAGGAAAAGGCGGAGCTCTAAGAGGAAAAGATGGATCTTAAAGTGGAAGGGTGGGGATTAACCAGGAAGAGGTGTGCCCTTGACAGGAAGGGGTGCCTCAAATTTAAATCGGGGGGTGCACGAGTTTAGTCAGGCCTAGGGCAGTACAAAACCTAAATACACCACTGAGTATACACCCTCTGCATTATCCATTTTCTGCATAGCACCCACCCTCTGCATAGCACCCACCCTCTGCATTATCCATTTTCTGTATAGTATACACACTCTGCATTATCCATCCTCTGTATTATCCATCTGTATAGTATACACCCTCTGCATTATCTATAGTACTATGTAGTGTACACCCGCTGTTGGAATATATTCCTTTGTTTTCACATGCTCTGCCCCCCTTCTCCCAGGACCTCGCAGGACGTTTAAGCTAAAGGTTACCTGTGTAAACTGTCCATTGTTTTGAATGTACCTTCCCATTGTCCTGTTAGTGGATCTGTTGTATTCATATATGGGGTTGTCCCTTAAATGCATATAGATGTATGTTTGTGAAGAAAGTTCTGCTATTGCTACTCTGAACACTGGTCTTGCCTAGTGATTTGTGGTAAATATTTTGGGACTGACATTGCTGGATTTCAGGCGCCAGCTTGAAAAAGCCAGACTGACGGAAGCACAAAGTCAGGTTGCCAGGCGGCCTGTCACAAGTGTGACCCTTAAGAAAAGCACAAATAGCTTTAGAAATTGGGTTTAAATTAATTATTTGCGATTAAGACTCCGTTTCGACCAAAATCAGACGATACTGGAGCGTCAAAATTTGGCCGAGGATCCCGACAGGCGCCCAATTCAGTTGCGTCCAAATTAAAGTGTCATTTTTTGATTTGGTTTAAAAAGCCGCATCTTAGTCATAGGATACCAATAAAAGTCGATAAATACCCTGTATAAAATGCCCTTCAGCCTGTGTGTATAAGGAGCTTATGAAACAAATTAAAATGTTTAGCTGTGGGTTCCATCCCTGAGATCATGCAAATATTCTAAAATACTGAAAGGAAAAAAATCACTTCTGGTCCCCAGCATTTCAGATAAGGGACATTGAATTACTTAAGGGTCGCTTTATCCCCGCCAGATATTTTAACAGTGCATGAGGTGTCCCAGGGGATAAGATTTTTTTTTTACCTTCCCCGCTTTCCACAGTAGACATATTGATGGTTGCACCGCTGGCTCCCTGCGCATTCTTGAGTTGTGTCTCCAGTCTCTCCAGTTGATACACTAGGGAATTCTTCTCGGTACTGAGGTTTTCCAGCATGGTTTGCTTCTGAATCAGAGTCTCCGTCAGCTGGTGCAAGCGGCTTTCCAGCTCCCCCTGACTGCTGCTACTCAGGGCCTTATTGGTCAACTGGGCAAAGAAAATAGAACTACAGTATCCATTATACTTTTCCCTCTTTAGATCATTAGGCTACGGCGAGATTACAGTATCATGTGTTTATGGAAACCTTTGAAAGGCTAGATTCCGAATCAGGTGTAAACTCACAGCCATTAAAGTCTATGGAGATGCTAACCAGAGGCCACGTTTGATAATCTATATTACTCATTCCATTTCCTTTATACAGAAGATTAGCGGGTTAAAACCAGTGGAGGAGTCCGTCAGTCATGTTAACCTGCATCAAAAACAGACAAACGTTCGGCGGCGGCGAGTCAGCTCACGTTGCTACCAGTCCTTACCTGATTTCTCAGTTTCTGGATCTCGTCTTCTCGGTCCCGGATCCTGCCTTGCAGACTATTCTTGGTTTTGTAAAGATCCTCCTGTGTGTACTGTAATTCCTGTAGGTTAAAGATTTAGCGACAAACCGAAAATGAGTTGCGCCATCCACTGCAGAGCCCCCAATCCAGCCAGGACACCTGGCGCTGCTCCGAAGGGGTCCGCTTCCCCCAACTATCAAACTGGCCAACACAGGTAGATTCCACACAATGACTTTGTTTAACCACATATATACAAAGAAAAAATGTGACATTTCGGACCGTAGTAAAAAGGTGAACTTTTTCTGTTTGGTTAAAGAGATCAGCTACCCTGATTTAGTATTGTTATCCCCCCCCCCCCCCCCCTTTATTAGGGCCAGGTTACCTGTTTCTGACGCTCTAGCTCAGACTCGATATCTTGTTTCACTCTCCTCTGCTCAGAGAGCTGCTCATCGAGATCCTGCAAATGCTCCCGGGCTGATTCAGCTTCGCTAACCTGCTGGGCTTCCGAATCCTGGGGAAAAAAAATACACAAATATATATCTGGAGTGTCTCATTTAGTAATAAAATACACATATCAAGTAAAGCCTCTGAAATAAAGCTCAACAGGTCCAAAAAGAGAAAGGAAAAAACATACAATACGTTGACAAAACGCAGATTTTGTTTAAAGCGTTAAGCTATGATAAAGCATAGAATTCTGTCTGTACATCTTCATAAAATACCTCTCATCCACCTGTCAACAGATTTTCCCAGCACACACTGCTCTTCCATTGGCATGCCAACAAGAAAGCGGTGCATGCTGGGACAATATGTACCCATATTACAACTTCAGGGTAACAATGAATGGCATTATGGGATATTGCACAATAAAAATGCCTTGATCTGTGGCAGGGAGGTTTCTACATACGAGAGCTTTTTTGAAGCACTGCATGCTTTGCGGAGTTGGGTGACCTCTATACAGATCACATGCATCGAAGACATTAGTTTACAAATGGTATATTATGGGATATAAATAGTATGAGCCCCACCTGCAGCTCTGCTTTCAGTTGCTGCATCTGACCCATCAGTCTCTGGATGTCCTCTTTTTGAAGGTCACGCTCGTGCCGCAGCTCCTCCAGCTCCACCGTCGAAGCAGCGAGACTGTCCAAGCCTTCAATCCCAGAGCCTTCCTTTAAACTGTTAATCAGCTTCTCTTTGGACTGAAAAAAGACATTGGAGTCAAAGCGAAATCAACCTATGTACCCCAAAAGAGAATAACCGCACAGAACCAGTATTTTCCCCCAGGTTTGTCAGAGTTCATGACTGCTTAGCTGGTCAGGCGGCTGTAAATTGTAGGTGACAGCATCAAATTGTGTTAAAATTGTGCTTCCCAAGCCTTTCCTGCAGAGTTACACGTTTTACAGGCCGAAAACCAATCCATTTACAAACTGACAGGGACCCATGCAGACAAAGCTCAACAGCATTTACCTACAACCACCATAGGTCTAAACCTGTAAAGCCACCAACACTGACTGGCAATAAACTTGTTTAATGCACACTATGGGGATTAAAGCGCCAGTGTTTGCAGACTACATAAAATTCAGGTTCAAAATTCAAATGTGGTTAAAGGAACCTGTATTATATCAAAATATATGTGCGTCCTAAGTGCGGATAGGCGCGGGACAGCTTGAGATGCCATGAAGCTTATATTGTGTTGGATTGTAACTGGGGATTATAAATCAGTAGGGCGCTTGCAAACCACATGTGCACTGAGAAAAAATCAACAGTAATTCCAAGGTGCGGCATCAAAAATATCCAAGGAGTAATGGCGCCATCTAGTGTCTCAAAATTCAATGTTGCAGCAAAAACTGGAGCCTCACAAGATAAAAATCCGAGCAGCAGCAGGAGAACCTTCACTGCAAATTCTAGAAGTCAGTGACCGAGCAGGGATCTAAACGCCAGCCTGCCAGATGTTTCTGAACTACAACTCCCATGATTCTCTGGCCATCTATTGCATTCAAATAATTCTGGGAACTGTAGGCAATAGCTGCGGGGCTGGATTTTTTCATCCCTGGTCTCGGATAAAGCTCGGCAGGCCAGACAGACCGACGCTCGTTGAATGCAGCTGAGTGGTCAAGATTCAAGCTAGACCAGACCTACAAAAAAATTCAATTTATGGATCGGGTACAGGTAAACTGAAATGTGACTGCCTGGCTGAGTGTTTCCAGCTGAAGATCTGAATCAGGGTGTGCTGTGAAATATGCAGGAATCTGTCTAAGCAGGTATACCCACCTGCAGGATTCGAGATGCCTTCTGCTTGTAGTCTGCCATTTCCAGCTTGGCAGATTCCAGTCCGCCCCTCGCCACTTTCAGCTGCTGCTGCAGATCATCGCCCTTTCTCTTCTCGTCTACGAACTTCTTATCTGCCGCCATGACAGCCTCGGCCAGACTCTGGCGCTCTGCCTCAATTTTATTCATCCGATCGGTGAACTCATTCTAAGTACAGATTTATGAAGAATGTAAACAAAAATAAACCTGGACAGTTGTCGTTACAAAAAAATAATGTACATGTATTATATACTGGTATACAGACTTTTCACTTTCTAAGTCAAGGCTCAACAACCTTGACACTCCAGATGTTTAGGAACTACATTTCCGCTAATGCTCACTCAGGTTGCTGAGCCTCAAGGGAAATGTAGTTCCAAAACATCTGAAGGGTTAAGGTTGCTGTCCCCTTATCCACTTTTTTCTGTGACTGTCAAAACGTTTTACAGTTCCTAAGGCAGAATCCCTGTGAGCCGCGCAATACACACAGGTCTCAAAAGAGCAGACAAATCGCATTACCTAAACTTATCCTGGTGCAATAACGCTGAGGCAGATTGACAATCTTGAAAGGAGCCTGCTTCTCACGGAGCAAAGTATAGTTGAGGAATCTAGGGGTGTGGGAGGAGTGGAGTTAACCGGGGAACAGGTTGGTAGCTGGGTGTCAGTGACTCGTGGTAGCAGGGGGGCAGGGAAGAGGAAAAGGTTGGCTAGTCCTGATCTTGCGCACACCAACAGATTTGCCCCTTGAGCGAAGATGTTGGGTGCAGCAGCTCAGGTGTAGCAGTACTGGAGGCTGCTCCCTCTAACAGCCGGGGATCAGCCCACCAAGTAAGGGAGGGATAAAGAGGGCAAGTAAGCCTAGACAGGTTGTGGTGGTAGGGGACTCTATTATTAAGAGAGTAGACAGGGTAATCTGTCGCGCTGATCGCCTTAACCGGACAGTTTGCTGTCTGCCGGGTGCCCGTGTTAGGCATGTGGTTTACAGAGTTGATAGATTATTGGGAGGGGCTGGAGATGACCCAGCTGTCATGGTCCATATTGGTACCAATGACAAAGTAAGCGGAAGATGGAAGGACCTGAAGAATGATTTCAGGGAATTAGGAAGTAAACTGAAGAAGAGGTCCTCCAAGGTAGTATTTTCTGAGATCCTACCTGTGCCACGTGCTACAGTGGAAAGGCAGCGGGAGATTAGGGAGGTCAATGCGTGGCTTAAAGCTTGGTGCAGGAAGGAGGGCTTTGTGTTTTTAGAGCACTGGGCTCATTTTGCACTGGGGTACAATCTGTATAGTCGTGATAGATTGCATCTGAATGGAAGAGGGTCTGCTGTGCTAGGGGAGAGGATGGTTAAAAGGTTGGAGGAGACTTTAAACTAGTGGAAGGGGGGGAGGGATACAGTATCTTACAAAATGGAGACAGAGCAGATAGCGGAAGGGTTTCAGTTCAGACTAAGGGGGTTGGAGCCGGGGGATGGGTAATGTAAGAACAGTGGAGGCATGTAATGTAAAGTCGCATTCAGCATGTGTGGGTAGAGACAACATTAAATGTATGCTTGCTAATGCAAGGAGCCTCAATAACAAGATGGGGGAACTAGAGGTAATAGCATACACTAAGCAATACGACATTATAGGAATAACAGAAACATGGTGGGACGAAACGCATGACTGGGCTGTAAACTTAAATGGTTATACATTGTTTAGAAAGGATAGGAAACATAAAGGGGGTGGAGTGTGTTTATATGTAAATCAGGATTTAAAGCCTAATATTACACAACTGGAAAGTGATGAGGGAAATGTGGAATCCTTATGGGTAAATATTTCGTTAGGGAATAAACAGGGAAGTCAACTATTGGTTGGCATATGATATAAACCACCTAATATAGATAATGATGAGGAAGAACAACTGTTAGAACAAATTAGGAAGGCTGCAGATCATGGTAGCACTTTAATTATTGGAGATTTTAATTACCCGGACATTAATTGGGATAGTGGGACTAGTAATTCAGCAAAGGGAATTCGGTTTCTGAATATTTTAAATGATACCTTCATGTCACAACTGGTAGAAACACCAACTAGAGAGGATAACTGTTTGGACCTGGTTATAACAAATAATGTGGATCTTTTCTCAAATATTAATGTAAAGGAACAGTTGGGAAACAGTGACCATAACATGGTGACTTTTGAAATAAACTCAAAAAAATATTCATAAGGTGCATGCTAAAACATAATTTTAAAAAGGCCAACTTTATTAAAATAAAGGAAGCTCTCAATGTCATTGACTGGCAGAAACTCTTTCACGGGAAAAACACTGAGGATAAGTGGAATATCTTTAAACTAACACTAGAAAAGTACACGTCACAATATATTCCACTGGTTAATAAATATAAAAGAAACAGACTGAAACCAATGTGGCTTAGTAGGAAGGTAACTAAGGAAATGAAAAATAAAAAGGCATTTAACCCTTTCGCTGCTGAGGCTTTTCCCGCCCCTGTGCTGAGGTCATTTTTTACCTGTTTTGCGCATCATGTTTAAACGTGTTTTGAAGGCTTATTTTAGTATATGACATCGACATATTATATATCGTTCTTTCCGTCAGACTCGGTAGATTCATAATATGTCATTATTATATGTATACGTTATGTCATGTTTGTATATTATAACAAAAAATGCAATAAAATATGTATTTTCAATAATTTACAGCGTGTAAAGTGTTTTTTTTCCACATTTTAACATGCGAGCAATTGCGGTTATATTTTGTATGGGGTGCGCTTGTTAAAAAATTAGAGATGGGTCTCGTTACATTTTTTTTTTGGGGAAAATGACACCATTTTTAACAAACGCACCGCATACAAAAATCGTTAATGCAGCATCATTGTTCACATTATAATTGAAATGGGAACAATATTGCTGCATTAACAAAACAAAAAAAAAAAAAAAAAAAGTGTTTATTTTTTTTTATTATTTTTTTTTTAATTTTTTTTTATTTTTATTTTTCTTTTTTTTTTTTTTTTACAATTTTTTTTACTTTCATGTTTGGTATCGTTGGAACGGCCATGCTCTGGCCGATCCAACGATATCAAAATTTAACCCCTAACTGCCACGGATCGGGAGATAGGGAGTTCATTGGAACTCCCTATCTCCACACTTCGTGGCAGTTAGGGGTTAATGCTAGGACTGGCGTCATCGTGCTGCGCACGATGACGCCAGTCCTCTGGGGGAGTTCCCGGAAGCTTGGCCGACATCCAAGATGTCGGCCAGCTCCCGGGAAGGATCGCAAATCGGCGCTTCTCAGCGCCGATTTGCGATCCAGCTCCCCAGGGGTTAATGCCAGGCATCATTTGGAAGGGCAGGCTGTGCCCTTCCAAATGATGCCTGGGTTAAGCCCCTGTGAGCCGCCGATCGGGAGGGAGAGAGGTCCGAAGGACCTCCCCCCTCCCTTTCAGGCGCCTCCTCCGCACATGCGGGGGGGCGCCTGAATTATGTGTCATCGCGGGGGCGCGATGACACATAATAATGGCGGCCACTGCTCCGGATGCCGGGCTGACATCCAGGATGTCAGCCCGCACCGGAGGGGCCAGCGATCGGCCGGAACCCGGCCGAACGCTGACCCCAATGCGAGGACGCGCTCAGCGCGTCCTCCGCATACCAGGGGGAATGCTGAGGACGCGCTGAGCGCGTCCTTAGCATTCAAGTGGTTAAAGCTTTTAAAGTTGATAAATCTGAGGCATCCTATAAAGCATATAGGGCAGCCAATAAAGCATGTAAAAATGCGATTAGATGGGCTAAACTAGAAAATAAAAGAAATAGCCAAAGAGAGCAAGACCAACCCTAAAAGATTCTTTAGGTATATAAATTCTAAAAAACACAAGAGTGAAAATGTAGGTTCACTAAAATCTGAGTCAGGGTTATTATTAACTGAAGATCAGGATAAGGCAGAAATTTTAAATGATTATTTTTCTTCAGTATTTATCAAAGAGAAACCTATAACAGGAGACATGCAATTCATTAATAAAAACTTACTAATACAAAGTGACTGGTTGACTCAAGACAAGGTTTTGCAGAAATTAAACAATGTGAATGTGAATAAAGCCCCAGGGCCAGATGGAATTCACCCGCGAGTACTGAGAGAGCTATGTGTTGAAATATGTAAACCTCTGTTCTTAATCTTTCAAGATTCTTTTCTTTCAGGAATAGTACCAGAGGATTGGAGAAAAGCTGACGTGGTCCCTATATTTAAGAAAGGTTTAAAATTTGTGCCTGGGAATTATAGACCTGTGAGCTTAACATCTGTGGCTGGGAAAGTATTTGAGGGGTTACTAAGGGATAATATTCAGGCATTTATTGGGAGGTATAATGTAATTGGCAAAAATCAGCATGGTTTCATGAAACACAGATCATGTCAGACTAACCTAATTACGTTCTATGAGGAAGTAAGTAGAAGTATAGATCAGGGGGTCGCAGTGGATGTGATTTACTTAGATTTTGCCAAAGCTTTCGACACAGTTCCACACAAAAGGTTACTATTTAAATTGAGAAAAATTGGTCTAGATGAAAATACTTGTTCTTGGATAGAAAACTGGCTAAAAGATAGGGTACAGAGAGTGGTCATAAATGGTACATTTTCAAGATGGACACCAGTGGTAAGTGGTGTCCCTCAGGGGTCTGTTATAGGACCAATACTATTCAATTTATTTATAAATGACCTTGAGATAGGCATTGAAAGTCATGTATCAGTGTTTGCAGATGACACAAAACTAGGAAAAGTAATACAATGTGAGCAGGATGTTACTTCGCTGCAGAGGGATTTAGATAGATTGGGGGACTGGGCACTTAAATGGCAGATGAGATTTAATCTAGATAAATGCAAAGTTATGCACTTTGGAGTGAAGAACACACAAGCAATTTATACCCTAAATGGTACGGAGTTAGGGAAATCCAAGCAGGAGAAGGATTTGGGAATAATCATAGACTTCAAACTAAGTAACAATGTGCAATGTCAAACAGCAGCCGCCAAGGCCAGCAAAGTATTGGCATGCATTAAAAGGGGAGTTCACTCAAGGGATGAAAACATAATTTTGTCTCTGTATAAATCAATGGTCAGGCCGCACCTTGAATATGCCGTGCAACTTTGGGCACCTGTCTTAAAAAAAAGATATTATAGCATTAGAAAAAGTGCAGAGACGGGCAACTAAATTAAGGGGAATGGAAGGGTTAAGTTATGAGGAAAGACTAACAAGCTTAAACCTGTTTAGTTTAGAGAAACAGCGCCTTAGAGGGGATCTGATAACCTTATATAAATATATACGGGCCATTATCAACCATTGTCTGATAACCTATTCATTAACAGGACTATACACAGGACAAGGGGTCATCCATTTAGACTGGAAGAAAGAAAATTTTGCTTAAAGCATAGGAAGGGTTATTTTACGGTGAGAACAATAAAGCTGTGGAATTCTCTGCCTGTTGAGGTGGTTGGGTCAGTCTGTACAGACTTAAAAAACGATTGGATGACTTCCTGCAGACACAGAATATTAAGGGTTATAATATTTAATATGTGGGTAAAAGCTTCTTGATCCAAGGAGAAATCTGACTGCCATTCTGGGGTCAAGAAGGAATTTTTTCCCAGTATGTTGCATATTTCAGACTGGGTTTTTTGCCTTCTTTTGGATCAACAGCAGTAGGTTATGTGGGAGAGGCTGAACCCGATGGACGCATGTCTTTTTTCAGCCTATATAACTATAACTATAACAATAACAATAACAGTACGTATCTGGTAGCGCGATGGTTGTCGCTCTCGGGATTCAGGTGGTTCTCTTAACCCCTTAAGGACCCCTGACGTACCCTGTACGTCCTGTCCACAGGTCTCCCTTAGACCCGCGGACGTACAGGGTACGTCAGCGGCGCCTAATCCCCCTCCCGCCCGATACTCCCCTCCCTCGCCGGATCCCACGGCGATCTGGCAGGGAGGAAGCCTGCCCATGTGATTTACATGGGCAGGCGAGGCTGATGACGTCGCCACGCTGCGTGGTGACGTCATCAGCAGGCGTCCCCATGGATTTCAATGGAGGGGAGGGGCTCCTTCGGAGCCCTCTATCTCCCCAACCATTGAAGCTAGGGAGATGCCGTTTGCACCGCTGGAGAGGGGAGAGCCTCCCCTTTCCAGCGGTGTATGGCATTAACCATTTTGCCGCCGGATCACGTTGCGGCGCCAATTGGCGCCAAAACGCGATTCAAACCTGGAGGGGGGCTGACATCTTGGATGTCAGCCAAGCCTCCAGGTCCCCCCCACCCACTGACAACCTCACCATATGTGTGAGGATGTCAGTGGGCCAGTTAACCCTCTAGCTGCCATGTAGAGATAAGGGGATCCTAAGGATCCCTTTATCTCCTGATCCATGGCAGCTAGATGGTCATATTTGCCATCATTTGAAAGGCCTGATTATGGCCTTTCAAATGATACCAAACATGACCAGGTTTGGTTTTAAAAAAAAAAAAAAAAAAAAAAAAAAAATTATAAAAAAATTAAAATAAATGTTTTTTTTTTTAAAAAGTTTTTGTCTGGGGGGGGTTTAATTAAATAGGACCTAGGCTGTCATCTAAAAATAATTAGCACAAAATGGTCAGAATGAGCGCAGCGCACATAGGTGAACTGTCTCAGCAGTGAAGGGGTTAAAAAGCAAACGCATGTAAAAATTGGGTATTTCTAGTCTCGGGACAAAATTTTGAACCTATTTAGCCGGGGTCTTTTTGGGTGGTTGTAGATTTTGGGGATTAAATTACAAAAAGTGTGTTTTTACCATTTTTTTTCCTCATATTTCATATTTTTTTTCATAGTAAATTATTCGATATGATGGAAATAATGGTATTTCTAGAAAGTCCATTTAATGGCGGGAAAAAGGGTGTATAATATGTGTGGGTTGAATAAACGAGTAAGAGGAAAATTTGACCTAAACACTAACAGCGCAGAAACGTAAAAACAGCAGCGGTCACTAAAAGACAGATTTGTGTAAAACCGCCCGGTCACTAAGGGGTTAATATCAGTGGCGTAGCGTGGGTTGTCAGCGCCCGGGGCCAGCCAAGAATTGTGCACCGCCCCCCCCCCCAACCTGTGGACACGTTATCATGCCCTGATTCCCTTCCACCCACCATTAGGGCATTGAACCCCTTAACTGTGATACAACAACCACTCAGGATACTTGGTTCCAGCCAAACAACATGGTGCTCTAGGCTAGGGTATAAACAGCCGCAGACTTGAAGTTGTGAAAATGAAAGGTCTTTTTATTCCAGCATAAACAAACACCACACTTGCCTTTAATCACCTGCAATAGTGATTCAAACAAAAACTACAAATGAAAACTAGGGATGCACCGATACCACTTTTTTTTAACACCGAGTACGAGTACCGATATTTTTTAAAAGTACTCACCGATACCGAGTACCAATACATTTATTTTATGTCATGTGAACGCTTTCCAATAAGAACAGACCTCCTATAAAAATGCCCCCAGCTCACAAGTATATATCCCCCCCAGATACATATACACAGAATGTCGCCAGCTCTCACGTGGATATTGCCCCAGCCAGCTCTCACGTGGATATTGCCCCAGCCAGCTCTCACGTGGATATTGCCCCAGCCAGCTCTCACGTGGATCTTGCCCCAGCCAGCTCTCACGTGGATCTTGCCCCAGCCAGCTCTCACGTGGATATTGCCCCAGCCAGCTCTCACGTGGATATTGCCCCAGCCAGCTCTCACGTGGATATTGCCCCAGCCAGCTCTCACGTGGATATTGCCCCAGCCAGCTCTCACGTGGATATTGCCCCAGCCAGCTCTCACGTGGATATTGCCCCAGCCAGCTCTCACGTGGATATTGCCCCAGCCAGCTCTCACGTGGATATTGCCCCAGCCAGCTCTCACGTGGATATTGCCCCAGCCAGCTCTCACGTGGATATTGCCCCAGCCAGCTCTCACGTGGATATTGCCCCAGCCAGCTCTCACGTGGATATTGCCCCAGCCAGCTCTCACGTGGATATTGCCCCAGCCAGCTCTCACGTGGATATTGCCCCAGCCAGCTCTCACGTGAATATTACCCCAGCCAGCTCTCACGTGAATATTACCCCAGCCAGCTCTCACGTGGATATTGCCCCAGCCAGCTCTCACGTGGATATTGCCCCAGCCAGCTCTCACGTGGATATTGCCCCAGCCAGCTCACACGTGGATCTTGCCCCAGCCAGCTCACACGTGGATCTTGCCCCAGCCAGCTCACACGTGGATCTTGCCCCAGCCAGCTCACACGTGGATCTTGCCCCAGCCAGCTCACACGTGGATCTTGCCCCAGACAGCTCACACGTGGATCTTGCCCCAGACAGCTCACACGTGGATCTTGCCCCAGCCAGCTCACACATGGATCTTGCCCCAGCCAGCTCACACATGGATCTTGCCCCAGCCAGCTCACACATGGATCTTGCCCCAGCCAGCTCACACATGGATCTTGCCCCAGCTCCAGATGCCAGCAGGGGTTGGGGGCTGGATGCCATGCAGCGGGTGTGCCACTGCACGGTCCTGAACAGTGTGAGAGTCTGTGATGAAGGGGAGGCAGCTGCGTGCGTGCGCAGGTCACACGGTCCGGCCAGTCAGGTGGTACAGAGACTCAGTACCACCTGACTAGCCGGACCTGCGCCCACACGCAGTGGCCTCCCCTTCAACACGGACTCACGCTGTTCAGGACCTTCGACCGGGCTCTCCCGCTGCACGGCATCTGGGCCCCCTCAACCCGCGGGCCCTTGGGCGGCGCCCGAGGGCCCGGCGGGTCAGTCAGGGCCTGAACTTTTAGGGGCGCAAATTTCTTTTGGAATTATGCGCCCCTAAGAAAACTGCGCCCGGGGCCACGGCCCCCCAGCCCCCCCCCACGCTACGCCACTGCTTAATATGCATCATCTACATGGATAGAATATGAAAAAGCAAATCGCATATTATAGTGCGGAGCGTACTGATAAAATGCAAAATGCCGTTATATATTCAGATAGCACTCACAAATATAGAGCCACAACACTGGCTCTGAGTGGGTAAACACTGTTGGGTACTTTGCTTCTCAAAATCTCTAAGGTGACCCACACCTATAGATCGAAGATCTTCTTCCAATGTGGATATATGTGGAAACCTAAAGAACAAGGGAACTCCCTTGCGCAAATCCACTACAAATTTTTAGAACTTTGTTAGGATATAAAGTATCCAACTCACATTTGGTGGAGCTTAACCCAGCTCTTGGTAGGAACGCCTGTGGACTCGTTGCATAGGTCGTGTCCACGAAACCCTTCCGGAAATCAGGACTTCGGGGATAAAGCTTAAAAATCATTTTATTTAAACATAAAACAAATTGCAGTGAACCTGGCACTGCCAGATGGCCAGGACGCGTTTCGCCACAGATTGTGGCTTCTTCAGCTGGTTTACCCACTCAGAGCCAGTGTTGGGGCTCTATATTTGTGAGTGCTATCTGAATATATAACGGCATTTTGCATTTTATCAGTACGCTCTGCACTATATACTTTTTCATATTATATCCATGTGGATAATGCATATTAAGAGAACCACCTGAATCCCGAGAGCAACTACCATTGTGCTACCAGATACGTACTTTGTTACTTGTCACACTGGTTTGGGGGAAACCACTGTTTATCTGGTTTGGCATCGGGACACTGGTGATGGTACATGCTTTGGGCGCCTACCATTTTTTCTGTGTATCCTGGTACAATGTGTCCAGGCCACCAGGTTCAAGAAGCCAAGCATAAAGATGGAGTAGAATTACAGAGGTTTGGATCCGTTGCCTCAAGCTTCTGCTTAAATTTGAGATCATTTTAAGTTCCCTTCAGGTCGTGGCACATTTAGGTCAGAGCTAGGGAGGCAGCCATGGGATTTAAAGAGCCAGTAAAGTGTTGTACATTGATATGACGTGAATAGAAGTGGCGAGACGATTGGTGAGTTTTAGACCTACTCTAGTATGTAATACGTTTGCACACTGAGGCCGCATTCACAAGCGTGGAGGGAACGTCTGAACACCTGTGTGACCTCACTGACTACATGTTATTGCGCTCAGCCCTACAAAAGCACGAGCCTCCTAGGATCGATTTTTGAAGGCACGTCGAGTGACCGTTGCAGCTTTTTGACGGAGCATGTCAGCACATCCAGTACTACACACATCACATCATGTGGCCCTCCCAGTTGAGCCGTAGTAACGCTACGACGGATGCAGGGAGGAGGGGACACTATAGATGCACTCCATGCTCGTGTGACCGCGACCTAATGAAATAAACCGTGCAGGCGTGTGACAACGTGTAGAAGTATTCTGACATGTGTAAGTCATGGTAGAGTGTCTGGCTCCACACCTGCATGTGTTTGTAGCTCTCCTGTTCTCGTTTAAGCATTGCTTCTGCATCCCGAAGTCTCTCCTGCGCGTTCTGCAAGGCTTGGCTGTGCAGGCTGCTCCCTTCGCTGTGATCCTGAAGGATTCTGAGGGGTGAGAAAACCAAGAAGAAAGTTTAATCTCATTTGGTGAAACCTTTCTTTGCTTTGCAGGAAAAGACCTAACGAAGCGTCACAGCACTGAGATGCATTAATGCTCGTTAATGTGCAGAACCAAGATTGTTATGGCTGGGGTGTGGGGATGAATTTGCAACAGCAATAAAGGCTCAGAACAGCACCCAGAGCTCATTACAGCGTGCCCACACAATGCAAGGCCAGCATGCACAGAGCTCATTACAGCGTGCCCACACAATGCAAGCATGCACCGAGCTCATTACAGCGTGCCCACACAATGCAAGGTCAGCATGCACAGAGCTCATTACAGCGTGCCCACACAATGCAAGGCCAGCATGCACCGAGCTCATTACAGCGTGCCCACACAATGCAAGGCCAGCATGCACCGAGCTCATTACAGCGTGCCCACACAATGCAAGGCCAGCATGCACCGAGCTCATTACAGCGTGCCCACACAATGCAAGCATGCACCGAGCTAATTACAGCGTGCCCACACAATGCAAGGCCAGCATGCACCGAGCTAATTACAGCGTGCCCACACAATGCAAGGCCAGCATGTACCGAGCTCATTACAGCGTGCCCACACAATGCAAGCATGCACCGAGCTAATTACAGCGTGCCCACACAATGCAAGGCCAGCATGCACCGAGCTCATTACAGCGTGCCCACACAATGCAAGCATGCACTGAGCTCATTACAGCCTGCCCACACGATGCAAGGCCAGCATACACCGAGCTCATTACAGTTATAACACAATTTGAGGCCACTGTGTGCTGAGCTCAGTACACTGACATAATGCAAAGTCACAGATCTAGTTGAACCTTTAAACTTAATCTGCGCCGCTTTAAACATCCCTCTTCAGCAACTCCCAGGTGACCGGCAGATTACAACTCTATTTACAAGCGTTTTTCACATTTAAAAGGGTCTCTACCACTTTAGATTATAAAGCACCTGCTGTTTTTTCCGTTGAACTGCATGTAAAAGTACATTTTTTATCTGTTTCCATTTTATAGAATTTTCCATGAGGCAACGTTTACCAAAATCTGTGCAAAGGTTTTTCTTAAATACTGTAGATGAGCCACAGAAGTAAACAGTTAATGAGGTGGAGGGAATGTTTAGACAAGGCTTCCCGGGTCTATTCAAGCTACTCGAGAAGAAATCGCAGCTGAATGAGATAAAGGAGCATTGTGATTGAGTTATTCGAATATACCTTTAAGCTTACCTGGATTTCTCGCTCTGGAGCGTTTCTAAGGCCTCTGTTCGGCTGCGAAGTAACTGGTCGGCTTCCTGCAGCCGTATTTTGAGAACGGCAAGCTGGGAGTCCTTTGCAGACATGGCTTCTGTCAGGTCGTCCACTTGAGCTCTCAGTTCTCGAGCCGATCTGTCAGTTTTTGAGTTGTCATTATTCCACTTCTCTATTCGTGCACGCGCTTCGTTCAACTCTACAAAGTAACACAAAGTGTTGAATGTGATCCATGTACCCGGAGCAACTCTACTGGCACATCACCTCCACACAAGTCAGTAAGTAGATACATCACCATTAAAATCTATGGTTTAAACTGGTTTTGAGATGCACGTTACCTTCCTGGGTCTCTTTAGACCTCTGAATCAATGCAGCCATTTCTTGGTTCAGAGACTGGACCTCGTTCCTCAACAGCTGGTTCTCCAAGCGAAGGTTGGAGAGCTCGTGGGATTTTTGGTCTCCGTTTGTACCTTGGTTTGAGCCCTTTTCAGTTTTTGGATCCTTGCTCTCGCTGACCACATTCTCCTGGATACTCGGTTCAGATTGTGTGTCAATAGACGTGTCTGCAACCACACAAACACAATGGCGTCACATGATGCGCAGCTGGGGACGCTCTCGACTGAGCGTTTGCGTCACGCCTCCCCACTGATATATTAAGTATATATTACACTATAGTGCAAGGGTGCACAACCTTTACCCTCCAGAGGTTTCTAAACATGTTCCATGATGTAGCCTGCCTTATCTGAAGCATCATGGGAGATGTAGTTCCAAAACATCAAGGGTGCCAAGGGTTGTCATCACTGCGATAGTGCAACAGTGCTCAGCCTTTGCCTTCCAGATGTTGAAACTATTTCCCATGATCCTCAGCCAATCATTAGGCCGTCAGCCTTAACGGGAAATGCAGTTTAAAACATCTGGAGAGACACGGCTGAGCATCCCGGCTATAGTGGTTATTCACTAACCTGTTTTTGCAAAGGCGATAAACGTCAGCGTCTCAAAACATGGAAACTCAAACAGTAGCAGGAGGAGATTCAGGATGAAGCTTCTCGTCGCCGTTAGCTTTTGGGACATGCAGAAGATTGTAGTCCGACGGTGGTAACCTGCGGTCGTGAATAACCCCCGTACGCTTTATTTTCTTAATTTTGGAAAAATTAAGGTTACAACTGCAGCCCGATTTGGCGGTTATATATGGTCTGGGTTTGTGGTTTCGCGTAATCTCAGTGCTTTTACACCATTTGTGGTCACGGGTGCACCCATCTTTGAACATTGAGGTTAAGGCACCTACAAGCTCCTTCACCTGATATGACATTTGCACAGCAAGCCAACACTCATTGGTTGAGTGGATGGACACCTGCAGAAACGCAAGTGGAAGACACGGCCTTCAGGTGGTTTTCCTGCTCTGTTGCCATTTCTGTGACTGTCGGTGAAACCAGCTCGCGTCAGTCGGGAAACTCCAGACCTGGACATGTGTTTCTGGCAGGGTCAGTCATGTGCGGGGACAATGGCCACAGATGTGAACCACTGAGTGCCCAACAGGTAACGACAGATTTCACTTTAAGACCACCACTTCCTTGCCAACGCAACGCTCAATTCTCTAGCACAGTGGTTCCCAACCATTGTCCTCAAGTACCCCTAACAGGTCAGGTTTGCAGGATATATGAAGCGCAGCACAGGTGATCTTATTTGCTGCTCAGTGATTGCAGGATTCAGTGCATTTCCCCAAAGGAATCCTTGAAACCTGACCTGTTAGGGGGACTTTAGGATTGCTGATGGGAACCACTGTTCTAACAGTGTATTGGAAAATGTAAAGCAGGGGCTCAGCCAACCTGGAACCTCCAGATATTTTGGACCTACTCCCATGATGCTCAAACACATTGGTCTTGTTGAGTCTCATGGGAGATGTAGTTCCAAACATCTGGAGGGCCGAGGTTTTGACCCCTGCCATAGTCTCAAGTTATGTGGCCTCTTCGTGGTCTCATCCTGCAGGACACAGACTGCAGAGCCCGTTGCACCCTCATGTTTTTACCTGGTGTCTTTGGGAGTTGGTTTTCAAGCTTTTTGTCAGGAGTACTGGATTTTGCGGCAGACTGGCTGAACAAGACCGTCTCTTTCACAGCCTCTTTTTTAGAGTCGAAGCCCCCGTTGTGGATCTTGTCCGAACTGTTGAGGAAATCAAACAGGAGCTCGTCGTCCGGCTCGGATTTCTTCCTCCTGACAAATTGGCTGGAGGTCCTGTGTGAGGTTGGATTTGCAGGGACAACATGAGATGCGTCCGGAGAGGTCCTGGCAGTTGTCTTCATGTTTGCGGTGCCAGCTAACACTGTTGCCTTTTGGTGCTTTATATTTTCGGCAGCAGAGGAGATGAAGCTGGACTTTCTTGGGGGCTGGATCTTGTCTGCGCTTTTCTCCTTTTCCTGGTCATGGCTTGTATAGGAATATGTATCTTCAAAGGAAGCTTCGCCGTCTTTGCCCGTTTTTAAAGCCGTGGCCGCTCCCTGATCAACTAAATTCAGCAGATCCTCCGCTTTCCCTGCCAGATCGGTAAACCAGGACATTGTTAAGGGCTCTGTAATCCGCTACGCTGGAACCATGACCTGCAACAGAACATAAATCATGTGATCATATTCAGACTTTAACCTCCCTGGCGGTATTCCCGAGTGTGACTCGGGGTTAAATTTCACTACCGTGAACGGTAACCCCGAGCCACACTCTGGCTGGATGCATACTCACCTCCTCCTGGCTCCCTCGCTGTCCCCCGCAGTGTGAACCCGGCGAGCTGCTTCCTGGTAAGGCTCCCTGCGAGACACACCATGCAGGGGGGCGGGACCAGCAGCAAACTTAGAAAAATATAATTTTACACTGTAGAATCCAAAGTGCAATGTTTATGAACGGCCACTAGGTGGCAGTACATAAGAAATAGACCATACATCCTCTCACTCTTGTTTTCAGACAGATTTCAGTGTTTTTTGTTGTATTTTATTGAATATTATTTATTTGCATTATTTTGGATAATTATTTTGGGATAATAAATTATGTCGTGTTTAAAACGATCGGACAAATTATTTACAATTTTTTTTATTTATTTATTTATAAAGGATTTTACCAGTAAGGACTCTTGATTTCACGGATTTCACTGCGTGATTCCTAATTATTACAGGCCAACTATGTACAAAAACACATTTCCTTTAAAAAAAAAAAAAAAATGGAGACGCTTTTAGACACGAAATTTTGAAAAAATTAGACCACTAGGGAGGTTAAAGTCAACCTGTCATGTAGTGATTAATCACCTTAAAGGCAAATATCTTGTAAACCCATCTCCAATTGTCCCTTCAGTGACATTTTGGCCCGGTAAGTCTATTCACTAAATCGGTCAGTTTGCCAAATACAGGTGATTTGACAGAACACCAATTCATGTCAATTCGGCAGCACCGAAATTGTTCCATAGATCGTAATGTCTTCCATTCACTGAAAGCTGAACTGCACCGAAATGCTGATTTCGTTTCAGTTCAACAGGTTTAAAAAGGCGAATCCCATAGCTTTTCATGTAAAAAATTATTTTCTAAGACCGTTTATTCTATTTTGTAAAACACTTCTAAAAGTTGGGTTTTTTCACTTTTTTGGGGATTTTTTTGAAAGACTGTTTCATTTTTTAAAGGTTTTATTAATTGGACATATTCTACACTTGATATTTAGAGAGCAAATAAATTCCGGTGCTCTACTTCGGCACCCTTACACCCTGCAGTGAATTCAGCATTCACCGCAGGGTCGCCGAACCGATGCATTGAACGCCGATAAATCTGCCGAACCACCACAGTACGCATCTGAAAAAAGCTGACTGTCCAAAAGGGGGTTAAAAAAATAAAGTGCATGAATATGCCTGGAAATATGTAAGGTCCTACGAACCATAAAAAGGTCCGATACAGAATTTAAAAAATCCAGGATACAGAGCCGGTGTCAGTCGCTTGCAATTTCTTTCACTTCAACTCCGGTCATGGCTCTCCTGGCCCACTTGTATGTCCTCCAAGGGTGAAAATAATGAAGTGATGGGAAAATAAACAGAAAAAATATTGTGCATGCTGTATTACTCCAATTAGGGTAGATACAAAGAAAGATGTACTCACACTTTGAGGTGCCAATTTAACCAAATAAGCACCAAACCGCATGCAGATCGGTGGATTTAGAAGTCAGGGGCACCGATTCCCCTATCAGCAATCCAAGGAGCAGAAGTCTCGAACCTTGGGGATGTCTTTTCAGGATACCGAACGGATTAAATCACCAGGAGTCACTCGAGATGAGAGAATCCATACATGGTTTAATAAATAAAGTATTAAAATACACCTCAAACGCGTTTCGCTATGAATAGCTTCATCAGTGGGTGTCACCCACTGATTGAGGTGTATTTTAATACTTTATTAAACCAGGTATGGATCTCATCGAGTGACTCCTGGTGATTTAATCCGTTCGGTATCCTGAAAAGACATCTCCAAGGTTCGAGACTTCTGCTCCTTGGATTGCTGATAGGGGAATCGGTGCCGCTGACTTATAAATCCACCGATCTGCATGCGGTTTGGTGCCTATTTGGTTAAATTGGCACCTCAAAGTGTGAGTACATCTTTCTATGTATCTACCCTAATTGGAGTAATACAGCATGCACAATATTTTTTCTCTATTTTCCAATCCCTTCATTATTTTCACCCTTGGAGGACGTACAAGTGGGCCAGGAGAGCCCTGACCGGAGTTGAAGTGAAAGAAATTGCAAGCGCCTGACACCGGCTCTGTATCCTGGATCTTCTACTTCAGCCGACTTGGGGATTTGACGCTGTTCCTGGTTTGTCCGGCTGCTGCACCTTCTCTCCGGCCAGTATCGATTTTAATAGACATTTTTTCTCTTTTTCCTCCTTTCTCCTGGACTTATTGTTCGGTAAAGTGTCCATTCGAGCATTGCACTTTACATAAAATGTTGATCTGAGTATATATTGCACTTTATAGGGGCTAATTTATAACCCCTCTGTATAAGCTGGGTTAGTTTTTTCAGACACTTCGTTCGTCTTTGTAACTGTGTGTGTTTTTTTACCGTTATTATCTATTCATTTTATTTTAATACCTTCCTTCATTTACTTATCCTTGTATTTTTACCAGCATTGTATATTATTTATTTCTATCACTCCATGGCACTTCCACACGGATTTAATCCCTTTGTACTTTTCAGTGCTTCATTTTGTGCACTATAATAGCCTTTCAGCACTTTTATTGTGGTTCACAGCACCTCATCGCTTAATTGAAAACTCTGCCCACACCCTGGAACTTTTCCATTGCGTTTATCGAGAGCTTTGCTCACACTCCACAGCTACTCACTGCCTTTCTCAGGCGTGTATTTATTTTTTAATATTGCCGTGCCTCCGGGACATCACCCTTATGTTTATACACACAATTTTATTGATTCAAATTTTATCCTCATCGTAGATGCCATTTTTTAGCATCTTGCACGTACACCAGCTTTTACCCAGTTATCTCCATTAGATTCTGCATATAGTTACATAGTTACATAGTTATATAGGCTGAAAAAAGACATGCGTCCATCGGGTTCAGCCTCTCCCACATAACCTACTGCTGTTGATCCAAAAGAAGGCAAAAAACCCAGTCTGAATGCTTGCCAATATGCAACATACTGGGAAAAAATTCCTTCTTGACCCCAGAATGGCGTCAGATTTCTCCTTGGATCAAGAAGCTTTTACCCACATATTAAATATTATAACCTTTAATATTCTGTGTCTGCAGGAAGTCATCCAGTCGTTTTTTAAAAGTCTGTACAGACTCTGACCCAACCACCTCAACAGGCAGAGAATTCCACAATATATACAGTCTATGTTCTGTGTGTGTCTCGCCGTTCCCTATCTTGACAATAGAGCCATCTAGTGGCGCCACACAGATATTGTACTCTTCTATAGAATTTAAAAAATGCGTGTGGGGAAAAAAAAAAAACTAAAAATATACAAAATGAGACCTTGCTGCAAATGAAAATATTTGATCGACAGGATTTTTACATATAAACCTAGGGAATTCGCCTGTTTAACCTCTTCCCTGCTGAGCCATTTCACATCTTAAAAAAAAAAAAACACATTTTTCTTTTTTTAATCAAAATTGTTATTTTTTTTTCAAAGGAACCCACTATCTTTCCATAGGAGTCAATGAGGACGTTCCCCACACGTCCTCAGCAGTGAAAGGGTTAAACCTGTCTGAGCGGAACGACAATCCGGTAATTTTCACTGACATTTCTCGGCTGTTCATAACCCCTTACATTTTCATTGACTGAAACTCCTATGAGAATAGACTTATTCAGTTCGGTTCAGTGGAACACGCCCATACACACCTACAGTTGTGTTCAAAATTATTCAACCCCCAATGCTGTAAAGGGTTTTAGGGAATTTTGTGCACATTTGTAATTGTATTCAGAATGAAATCCTACAAGGACTTTTTAAAGAACCATATGCAACTAAAATGACATCAATTGGTTTCTTAATACAGTAGTAAATGTTTCTTTTGTGAATTCTTCATTGACACAATTATTCAACCCCTTAAAGACCACCACTCTGAAGAACAGAGGTTCATTCAAGTGTTTTCAATCAGGTATTGAAAACACCTGTGGATGTCACGGAGAAGCAATAAAGCATAATAAGCACCAATTAGGCAGCTTTAAAATGACTGATTCTCAGCTCCTTCTAGACATTTACTGGTGTGGTTACAAACATGGTGAAGTCAAGAGAATGGTCCAGGAAGACAAGAGAAGAGGTGATTACTCTTCACAGGAAGGGCAATGGCTATAAGAAGATTGCAAAGATGTTAAACATACCAAGAGAGACCATAGGAAGCATCATTCGCAAATTCAAGGCAAAGGGCACTGTTGAAACGCTACCTGGTCGTGGCAGAAAGAAGATGCTGACTTCGACTGCTGTGCGCTACCTGAAGCGTAGAGTGGAGAAAAGTCCCTGTGTGACTGCTGAGGAACTGAGAAAAGATTTGTCAGATGTAGGTACTGAAGTTTCAGCTCAGACAATATGGCGCACACTGCGTAATGAAGGCCTCCATGCCAGAACTCCCAGGCGCACCCCCTTGCTGTCTCCAAAGAATAAGAAGAGTCGTATGCAGTATGCCAAAAGTCATGTGGACAAACCACAGAAGTTTTGGGAGTGTTCTGTGGACTGATGAAACAAAATTAGAACTGTTTGGGCCCATGATCAACGCTATGTTTGGAGGAGGAAGAACAAGGCCTATGAAGAAAAGAACACCTTGCCTACTGTGAAGCATGGCAGCGGGGTCAATCATGCTTTGGGGCTGTTTTGCTTCTGCAGGTACAGGGAGCTTCAGCGTGTGCAAGGTACCATGAATTCTCTTCAGTACCAGAGAGCTATTGGATGACAATGTGATGCAGTCCGTCACAAACCTGAGGCTTGGGAGACGTTGGACCTTTCAACAGGACAATGATCCCAAGCATACTCCAAGTCCACTAGAGCATGGTTGCAGATTAAAGGCTGGAACATTTTGGAGTGGCCATCGCAGTCACCTGACTTAAATCCGATTGAGAACCTCTGGTGGGACTTAAAGAAAGCAGTTGCAGTGCGCAAGCCTAAGAATGTGACTGAACTGGAGGCTTTTGCCGCTGACGAATGGGCGAAGATACCCGTAGATCGCTGCAAGACACTTGTGTCAAGCTATGCTTCACGTTTAAAAGCTGTTATAACTGTAAAAGGATGTTGTACTAAGTACTAAGATTGAATGTCACTTGGGGGTTGAATAAAACTGATAATGATGTGAGCACAGAAAGACATTTGTGGTTATTTCATTATAAATGTTATGTTATATTGTCTGACCTACACGTGCCTCTTTGATTTAATTGTAAGCAAGATGACTGAATGATCAAAATCAATGTCAAACTGGCCAAAACCCTCAATTTCAGTGGGGGTTGAATAATTTTGAACACAACTGTATATGACGAGTTAGATCTATGTATCTGCCTGCTTATTAAATGCCTATACGACCAGATATATGTATCTGCCTGCTTATTAAACGCCTATACGACCAGATATATGTATCTGCCTGCTTATTAAACGCCTATATGACCAGTTAGATCTATGTATCTGCCTGCTTATTAAATGCCTATACGACCAGATATATGTATCTGCCTGCTTATTAAACGCCTATACGACCAGTTAGATATATGTATCTGCCTGCTTATTAAATGCCTATACGACCAGATATATGTATCTGCCTGCTTATTAAACGCCTATACGACCAGATATATGTATCTGCCTGCTTATTAAACGCCTATACGACCAGTTAGATATATGTATCTGCCTGCTTATTAAACGCCTATACGACCAGTTAGATATATGTATCTGCCTGCTTATTAAACGCCTATACGACCAGATATATGTATCGCCTGCTTATTAACGCCTATACGACCAGTTAGATCTATGTATCTGCCTGCTTATTAAATGCCTATACGACCAGTTAGATATATGTATCTGCCTGCTTATTAAATGCCTATACGACCAGATATATGTATCTGCCTGCTTATTAAACGCCTATACGACCAGATATATGTATCTGCCTGCTTATTAAACGCCTATATGACCAGTTAGATCTATGTATCTGCCTGCTTATTAAATGCCTATACGACCAGTTAGATATATGTATCTGCCTGCTTATTAAACGCCTATACGACCAGTTAGATATATGTATCTGCCTGCTTATTAAACGCCTATACGACCAGATATATGTATCTGCCTGCTTATTAAACGCCTATATGACCAGTTAGATCTATGTATCTGCCTGCTTATTAAATGCCTATACGACCAGATATATGTATCTGCCTGCTTATTAAACGCCTATACGACCAGTTAGATATATGTATCTGCCTGCATATTAAATGCCTATACGACCAGTTAGATATACGTATCTGACTGCTTATTAAATGCCTAAACGACCAGTTAGATCTATGAATCCGCCTGCTTATTAAATGCCTAAACGACCAGTTAGATCTATGAATCCGCCTGCTTATTAAATGCCTATACGACCAGTTAGATCTATGAATCTGCCTGCTTATACACACCTATATGACCAGCTGTATAAAATAGAATGGGTTTTCATGTTACACGACTCCAAAAATAGGCATGTCAAAATCTACAGCTCCAGGCCCATAGAGATCTCAATCAGGCCCTGTATATAGTGTGACAGCCCTGTGTACAGGGAGATATAGGTCACGGTATGCAGGGCTCTGTCACCACTATATATGTCTCTGTATAAGGGGATATATAATATATCCATTTAGGATAAGCCGTGTTAGCCCAGAATATAAATTATATGCACTCTGCAGGGCATCATATTCACCATTATGCTTCGAGCCCTGCACACAGCATATCCCATACACACAGCTCTATGTCTCCCCTCAGAGAATCCAGGATGACCGGAACACGTACCTATTCGGAGAGAGTTGGGGTGAGCAGGTTCCTAGGTCACAGACTGCCTTGGATCTCCAGCTCCAACCCCCTCCGGAGACGTGGACCCGGAAGTGCTGACATCGACAGGTCCCCAAACAAGGCGTACACGAAGCTGCGGGAGGGAGGAGCCAGTAGGCGGAGCAGATAATGTAAACAAGGATAGAGCGGAGCGCCGAGACGCTCTATCCGCGACGGGATCATAGAGAGCGGTCACCATTTGTTAGGTTTACTATGGTGACTGGTGTCACGTGACAGCTGCGCGCACTCATGACGCGTATTCGTCGTTTGAATCAGTGACTTCCGCTTTTCAAGTCAACCGGTAAAACGAGGAAAACAGCAGCTCAAGTCTGAAGAGCCATACAGCAACAGAACCATACATACAGGGGACCTGAACGTATATTCCATGGGAACCCCATACACAGGAGGGCACTTTTCACATCGCCTGGCATGACATGAAAAGTGCTACCCTGCCTGTAGGCTTCCCGTGCTGCCTGGCATTCCATGAAAAGTGCTGCTATAATATGAGCAATTTCACGAAGTGCTGCCCTACCTGTAGGATTCACATACTCTCAGCATTCCCTGAAAAGCGCGTCTTACCTGCAGAAATGGTGTGATGCCAGACTTTCCATGAAAAGTGCTGCCCTACCGGTAGGATTCTAATGCTGCCATGCAATCTGTATAAACGTCTAAGTGAAGAGCCATCAGCCTTCACAGGGTCAGCCGTATATTCCAGTTTGCAATGCAATTTGATAATGCACACATCTGGTCGTTGCCGCCCGCGTACAATGGCTTCTGGGGGATAAGACGGGCATCCAGCCCATAGACAATGCAGAAAAATTCAAGTGAATCCGGGCCTGAGCATTATGGGAGTTGTAGCTCAGAAACATCTACATGGGGGGCGTGGCCTGAATGAGCGTGAAGATGGATGCTTAGTGCGGGAGCTCCTGAGACCGCCGCTAACAAATCCGTATTTTCGAATCTGCCCGTGGCTATGGTACGCACCACAAGTCGTAGATCGACTAGGAGAATCCCCCACACCCTCGAAGATAAACGAGCCCCATAACGGCGTATTTTGGAGCATCACAAGGACGGCCTAGTAACCAGGCTACACCAAGATGGCGGCTGCTTCCCCGACGACGGAGACATCAGGTCAGACAGCGATAGCACGCTTAGAAATGCCTTATTGCGGAACTCCCAACACGTGCTGAGCTGCCCACAAGAGCTGACTTTAAACATATGCTCGACCAAATGCAAGCAGCAGTGGGGCGCGAGATAGCTGAAGTCCGGGCCGACTTGTCCGCCGTAGACACGCGGGTGGTGCGCTTAGAGGAAGCTGCCGCCTCACACTCAATCTGCACCACTAACCCATACCTGCTCACGAACCAGCACCTATCGGACATGCAACGTCGACTAGACGATTTAGAAAATCGATCGCGGAGGCACAACATCAGCGTGAGAGGGGTCCATGAAGGGGTCACAGAAGTGAAGGACTTCCTCCTTGGCACCTTTACACATATACTGGGCGGCCCTACCCTACACTGCAATTGACAGAGCGCATAGGGCCCTTCGGCACCCAGTCTGCAATGGACTCGGCACCACCTAGAGACATTATTTGCCACATCCCAGACTTTGCACTAAAAGAGGCAATCTTGAAAGCGCGCATACGCCGAAAATAGCGTTTTGTGAACGAAACATTCAAACTTTTCCAGGATCTCTCGCCACATACGTAAACCGCACGTCGTGAGCTACGCCCAGTTACCCAACTTTTACAGGAGGCGGACATACCGTATAGATGGGGTTTCCTTTCTCCTTGCAAGTCCGTCGGAACAATAAGCTCCTAGCTATACGCACCCCTTTGGATGTGGCACCCTTTTTGGCGGAATTGAACCTCCCGACAGCGGTTCTTGATTGGGAACACTTATCTGGCTCGACACCATCAGCTGATAATCTCGCTGGACTATCTAGGCCGCAAAAATCACCGCGTAAAGGGAGTCGTGCTGAAGACCAGCATCTAGTGGACTCCCAACCGACTACCTTGCAGGACAGCTTGAGCATGGCAACCTGAGATCGGAGAGCGTTGAATTCTCTGTGCATTCACATGTTGAGGGTCTCATTTTTCAGAATTTACAATTTTGATAAAGACAGCTGCTCTATTTACAATCTTCATACAGACAATATGGAGTGGTGATGGGTAGCATTAACTTCTTGAGGTTGATGGGGTATGGAACTTTAACAGTGGTGCTCAGTTAATATGCCCACATATTGCTTGAGAACTACTAGCAGAACAACACCTTTCATTCTCTACTGATAACCTGGGATATGATTAGGCTGAAAGTTAGTTGCAGTACGGCTTCCATTATGCGCCTGTTTGTGGGTTTGGATAAGTTTCCTACTCATTCGCACATACACGCTTTGAACCTTATGGAAATGTTTAGATACGTGTTGAAGGGGGGGTTTGGGATTGGGAGGTGGGCGGGTAAGGGTGGGTAGCTGAGGGCAGGAAGACGAGATGGGTGGCGGGAGGGACTGTTTTTGCACATGGATTTCAAACTCTGCGACCTTCATATTGTTTTATCCGCTAATGTTTTGAGACCCCGTATGGGACTCCAGCTTTTTATACATGTTACAGTTATACGTATTACCAACGAACATGTAAGTTGATATTTTTTCGGATGTTATGGTTTGATGTTCATTGAGCACTACGCAACATAGATGACTCAGCCTTATTTCGGTTGCCAGACCCGTAGAACGGACGTAGACTTGGCAGCAACTCTTTATAGTCACACATTCAGCTCACACTCCTGCATTGTTTCCAGATGACGTCCCCCCCCCCTTTGTTCCCTTCCTCATTCCTCCTACATAGATACGCACTTATATTCTAGATAACCATATTCTCCTAGTCACCTACTGGACAACAGCCACGGACCCTATTGGTAGCAACACATGTCGAAGTAGACGGACACAGGTAACACCGTATGAGCTTCATCTCTGTTCTTATAACAACTATCCTATCTCGCTACACAGATACTGTAGAGCAGGCGTGTGGCCGACTAAGTTTCCCCCGTGAGGTTTAGTGCAATTTTCCTCCAACTGCGGATCCTCTCACCTGACCTGCGGGTTTAGTGGCGAGAGGGGTATCCCGGTTGGCGCACTTAACACCCCCTGATTTTCACACTCTTTCACCTTCTCTACTGGTCGCTTCTGTTTCTCCCTCTCTTCCTTTTTTTTTTAACACCTCTCTTCTCACCTCTCCTCTCCCTAGCCTCTGATATTTAACCCCCCTTGTCTGAACCTACCTCTCCCTTCCCTTAACCTCACCTGAAATTCAATTTGAGTACTAAGTTATTGTTTGGACTTTCACTATGCCGAATGGGATGTCCCCGTATGCTACTCGTGATTGACAATTGCAATCTCACAATGTACGGGGCCTTAATCTACCCGAAAAGCGTTCCTGCTTGTTACGCGACTTGAGGACCGCGCGTGTGTCCGTTGCCTTCCTCCAGGAGACTCACTTCCGCTCAGGGTCGTCTCCGACCCTGGGAGACACAAATTACCCTGTGGGTTTCTTCAGTAACTTCTCATAGTAAAGCCCGGGGAGTTGCGATCTTGATATCGAAAGAGGTGCCTTTTGTGGTGGACGCCACAATGACTGATGAAGGGGGTAGATATTTGTCAGAGGATCGATTCTTGATACGGTTTACACCTTCGTATCCATATATTTACCCAACAAAAAACAGCATTCTTGTCTGACACGGATTCTTCGAACTTTAGAATCCTTTCAACAAGGGACAACTATCATAGCAGGAGACTAATGTGGCGCTGGATCCACAGGTTGACGCGTCAGTGGGCCGTTCCGCCACCCCTGCTCATGTCCTACGCAGTATACGTCGCTCGCTACATGACCACCAGCTGGTGGATGTATGGCGTGCATCACACCCCACGGAACGAGATCACTCTTATTTTTCACAGGTACATGCGACTTATACCCGAATAGATTATTTTTTTATGCACTATCATAATCTTCATTTAACAAGTTCAGTGGATATGGCGCCCACGACGTGGTCGGACCATGCGCAGATTAATTTAGCGATCCACTCCCCATTGTTTGTTCCGCGAGAACGCCACTGGCGACTCAATGTATCCCTACTGGAGGACCCCCTAATCTGCGAGGAACTGCACGTCACTCGAGCGCTTCTTTGCAGAAAATAGTATATCCGACACTCCTATCCCAACGCTTTGGGAAGCACACAAGGCAGTAAGAGGATTTTTCATTTGTAAGAGTACGGCTCGTAAGAAATTGCAGGTAGAAGAGCGACAAACGCTTGCAGACAGTATCAGAAGCTTAGAACTTGAACATATTGCAACTAATGACACCACGGTATATCAGCACCTTATCCAGGCCAGACAGGCCTTTGATAAATTGATAAACGCCTCCCTTCGTTTTCAAGCCTTGAGGTCTCGCTCGTTCTTTGCGTTAAATGAGAACAAACCCGGCAGATTCCTGGCAAGGATACTTCGGGACAGACGTCTTAAGTCTTATATCCCGAAGATCCTAACAACGGGGGGGGGACACTGGTCACTGACCCAAAAGACATCTCGGGAGAGTTCTTGAAATTTTTTACAGACCTCTATAATCTAGAAGATGCTGAAGCCTCAACTCCGACAATGGATAGTATAGATTCCTATTTGGCACGAACGGTACTTCAACCTCTTAGCTCCTTAGATCGTGAATCATTGAACGCCACAATCTCTGTGGAGGAAATTCTGGATGCGTTGAAGACGACCAAACCTGGGAAAAGCCCTGGCCCTGATGGCTTACCCATCGAATATTATAAAAAAACCTCTAAAGACCTCCTGCCTACTATGGTGAAGCTTTTCAGTGCACTCCAGGAAGGGACCCTACCTCATTCACTAATGGCCACGATCTCTCTAATACCAAAGCCCGGAAAAGATCACGTTAACTGTGGCAATTATCGCCCCATCTCATTGCTGAACTGCGATATGAAACTATTGGCACGGGTACTGGCTAATCGCCTGAAACGATTTATGCCCCAACTGGTCAAGCCTGATCAAGTGGGATTCATTCCAGGACGTGAAGCTAGGGATGCCACTATTAGAGTCATCAATGCCATAACATACTCTAAACATACGGCGCGTCCACTATTGCTCCTTTCAACGGACGCCGAAAAGGCCTTTGATCGGGTCTTATGGCTGTATCTGTTTCGAACATTGAAACACTACGGAGTTGGGGAAAATTTTATAAGCTGGATCCGTGCTCTATATTCTACACCGTCGGCACGCGTAAAAGTGAACGGTGCTCTTTTACCGCAGCTTTTCAGATACGTAACGGCACGAGACAAGGCTGCCCTCTTTCCCCGCTCCTCTTCGCTCTCAGTTTAGAACCACTGCTATCATCGATCCGTCAGAACACCAGCATCACAGGAGTACAGGGACACTCAACTGTGCACAAGGTCTCTGCATACACAGACGATCTTCTGTTTTTGTTAGCGGATCCGGTGGGGTCGATGCCGGCAGTAATCGTGGAACTACAAGAATGCAGCTCGCTCTCTGGTTTCAAAATAAATGTAACAAAATCTGAAATATTGGCGATCGCCCCACAAAAGAACTGGAAACGTATGTTACAGGCGCAATACGCTTTTCGCTGGTGCCCCTCCTCACTTACCTACCTCGGAATACGTCTCTCCTCTGATTTCTCGAAACTATTCACTCTGAATTTTACCCCACCCTTTGACGTCTTCAAGCAGGACGTGGCGAAGTGGTCCCCCAAATTCTTGTCTTGGATGGGCCGCATAAGCGTTATCAAAATGAACTTCCTACCTCGACTGCTATATTTGTTTCACACAATCCCTATCTTTATTCCTTTGTCCTTCCATAAGAAGATACGCACCCTGTTCCTTTATTTGGCCACAGACCCATCCCAGACTTCGGTATGAGACACTGTAAATCAAAACTCAACGGAGGACTTGCACTCCCGGACACGCGTCTATATTATTACGCTGCACATATCACCCGGGTGGTCGACTGGATGACTAGTTCGCCAGAACAAAAATGGCTAGATTTGGAAGAAGCGCATGCAGGTCGCCCGGTATGGTCTCTTCCATGGTTATCATGGACCGCGATTAAACACACTGCCAAAGCATCATCACCAGTGGGTAGCACACTTGTGATCTGGCATAAAATACGAATAAAATATTCTTTATCAACGTACCCGTCTCCTCTACTGCCCTTAACATACCCGTCTCTACTGCCCTTAACATAATTCGAGGAATTATATAGCCCCTGCATAACTGCCGTCATGATGCCTCTCCCTGCGCTCTTATCAGGCATCATCTCTGCTTTTTTTAATACACCAATCAGAAAGCATTTTCTCCACATTATATGAAGGAGTCAGATCCCTTTAAAGAATTAAAGTTCCAACACAATCCCGCAAAATAGAATTCGAGTTTATACCCATAAAGAATAACTGATACACATCAGAAGTACAGAACTATATGATGCCCCGGATAGACGCAGCTGTCCCCAACGAACGGAGACAATATGAGAACTTTTACTACGTCTCAAAGAAACATTCCACTACGATTGGACAGCACCTCCACGTGACCGGCCCAATCGGACTCACACCCGGGCGCATGCGCCATTTTCGGCGCGCTAAATCGAAAATGTAAGTTGCACCAAGTTTACCTTATTCTGTATAAAATCAGGTACACAGAGACTGGGAAGCCATCCAGCAGAAGAGGCCTTGTTAGGCGAAACGCGTCCTGGATTACCCCATCCACTTTTAGAATAAATCCCTTTAACCCCTTATGACGGAATGGGATGTTGTTCCGCCTGCGGGTGTGCTCAATCTGCGTGACCCCTTCGCTTACCGCTGGCCCGACTACCGAGTGACGCGCACTCGGCGTCTCGTGCGGCCTGGCGTGACCCTGGGGAAGGGTTAGCGGGCGGTGGAGGGGACCCCTGCCTAGAACCAGCCCGACCACTGAGCCATGCGGCACTCAGCGTCCCGAGCAGCTGGTTCACTGACCTTGCGGGTGTGGGACGTCCGTGGAGATCGGATCTGCCAGCCGCGGAGGAATCTTCGGTTCGATGTGGGAAACGTTTCGGATCTTGCGGGAAACGTTTCCGATCGCGGTGCGGGTAACTTTTCGGAACTAACGGAGATCTCGGTGGACGACTTTTCGGATCGGACCAGGGCTGAAGGAATCTTCGGATCTGCCGGGTTGGGCGAGGGATTCGGATCGCACCGCAATCCCTCGCAATACCGAAGCGCGGTACGCGGCCGCGCCCTTCGGTTCGGATCTCTGAATTTCCCCGATCGAATCTTCGGATGTAGCGCCGCTGCCCTGATGCTCGATGCAGGGTCAGCGCGCTCGATTCGGATCGGATGGGCACCGTATTCTGAGGCCGCGGGGACACTCAGATCCGAAATACGGCGGAGAATCAAGCCACACCAGACACAGCTGAATGTACTGCAGGAACTGCCTTTATTGTTTACATTACAGACTTTTATTACTTCTCATTATAATTAGAATACAATGGGACTCCTTGCCCGCCCTCGGGACCCATTGGCCACCATCCTTCAGGGAGTCGCCAATTCGGACCGGATGGTCCGAATCGGCCATTTTGCGATCCGAACCGGATGGTTCGGATCGGCCATTTTCCGAATCGAAATTCCAACTGCGCCACAAGAATCGGAAAATGGCGGCGAGCAAGGCAAACAAAGAAAAATACATTACACCATAACCAACGGGGAACACTTTATTACACCACACAATAATCACATCTAACTAAAAATACTGGTAAAACGGGGTGCGTGCCACCACACCCAAGTGTCCATGTCACCACTGTCACTGCGCCGCCCCTGGCTGAGGGTGCTGGGCCATCCCGTGACACTCCTCCCCTCCCCCAGTTCGACGCACCTGGTCTGACCCCACCGGGTCATACCGGGGAAGTCGGTGCTCCCAGGCCCATAGTCAGTCTGGGGAGGCCGGTCACCAGGCCTCTCCATTTGGCCTTGCGGCCGTGCCAGCCTGGTCGGGACCCCATGTCCTGAGGGTGTCCCCGGCTGGGCGAGAAGACATGCCTCTGGGCCGGAGGGCCTCCGGTGCCCCCCCCAGGATTGTCACTCACCTGGGGAACCCGGGTGCTAACTGCACACGCCCCAGGTGCCCAGGTCAGCCGTGGGACAGGACCGTGGCGGGGTAAGGCTCCCGAGCCCAAAGGTTGCAAAAATGGGCAGAGGCCAGCGGCGCTCTGCCCCGTTGCCAGCTCTTCCACTGGAGGGCCAGGTACGGACACGGCAACTGAAGGAACCACAAGAGCCAGACCTGGCTGCTCCTCCAGCCAGCTGGAAGGGAGAATCACAGAATGCAACAGCAGTCGCCCAGGGTCATCCACGCTCTGCCCCTCGGGGCGAATTGGGCGGAACGGGCAGAGGCCAGCGGCTCTCTGCCCTGGCGTCAGCTCTTCTGCTGGTTGACCGGGTACGGAAACGGCAACCGGGAGGACAAACGAGGTCAAACCCGGCTGCTCTCCCTGGCCGCCGACGAGGGGACTGAACCGCTGCCGCGGCAGTCGTACAGGGTCATCCTCGCGCTGCCCCTCGAGGCAAACTGAGAGGGATGGGCAGAGGCCAGCGGCGCTCTGCCCCGTAGCCAGCTCATCAGCTGGGCGAGGATCTCCCTGCGGGAGGATGGTTTCTTCACCCCCCGGGGCGATCAATGGTTGCGCGCAACCCGTCCCGGGGGAACCATCCGTCTGCTCCTCCGGGCAGACTTTGAGTAGTGGGCAGAGGCCAGCGGCGCTCTGCCCCGTAGCCAGCTCTTCCGCTGGTGAGAGATCTCCCTGGCGAAGGATGGTTGCTTCACCCCCCGGGACAACCAAGGGTTGCGCACAACCCATCCCGGGGGAACCATCTGTCTGCCCCTCCTGGCAGACTTTGGGCAATGGGCAGAGGCCAGCAGCACTCTGCCCCGTAGCCAGCTCTTCCGCTGGTTGGAGATCTCCTTGGGGAAGGATGGTTGCTTCACCCCCCGGGACAACCAAGGGTTGCGCACAACCCATCCCGGGGGAACCATCGGTCTGCCCCTCCTGGCAGACTTTGGGCAATGGGCAGAGGCCAGCAGCACTCTGCCCCGTAGCCAGCTCTTCCGCTGGTTGGAGATCTCCTTGGGGAAGGATGGTCACTTCACCCCCGGGGCAATTGACGGTTGCGCACAACCCATCCCGGGGGAACCATCCGTCTCCTCCCCCGCTGGACCCGTGGCCTCGGCCACCCTGTCCTCTTGCGGGGTGAGGGGGGTAACTTCCTCAGACGACCCCCCACGGGCACCCATGAGTCCGCCTCGGCTTCCCATAGGTCCCAAACCTGGGGACTGTCGACTTCCTCCGCCGACCCGTCCCACCACGGGGAGCTCAGGCTCGACTGCGGAACGCCGTCCAACAGTCTCCGATAAGCCACCTCGAGCTCCCACTCTCGCTCAGCCAGGGACTCCAGCTCCTCAAACACTGAGTCCCTGCTGTCTGACGGGATTTCCAATTCCCGCCGCTCCAGGATGTCCTCCATCCGTTCCTCGGTCTCTTCTCCAAATCGGGGTCGGCGGCCATGCCCTCGTAGAGCAGTCCTGTGCCTCCGTAGCGAGGCCCTGCAACGGAACTGCCTCCCAACGGCCGTACTGCCGGAGCGGCAGTTAGCCACCGGAGCGCGCGGTACGCGGCGTCCAGTGCGACCTCCTCCTGCACCAAACTCCAGAGCTCGTCCTCCCACCCTTCTGGGGCCCGGCCCTGCAGGAACGCTGCTCGCACAGCGTACTGCTCCCGGTAGACGTCGGCGTCGGAGGGAATGTCCACGTCATGGCAGTCCCGCTCATGGTCCAGGGCCTCGTACCACAGCTCCTCTGTGGACCCCTGGTCCTGCTCCAGGCCCTCCTGCAGCTCTCTGGCCAGCACGACCTTCACGTCGGCGTATGTGCCAGCGCAGGAGCACCGCTCCTCAGTGGGGAAGGTGGCGTCCTCAGATGCAGCTCCAGGCGGGCTGTGAGTCTCCATCCGAGGGTCGCTGGGATGAGTGATGTCCTCAGTACAGGCTCCAGGCAAGCTGAGAGTCCCGCAAGCGTCGTCACTGGGGGTTGTGGATTCCCAGGGTGAAGCTCCAGACGAGCTGTGAGTCTCGACCCAGGGTTCCACGGGGTAGGGTTCGGGGTCATTGTAATCAGTTTCTGCTCCGCGGAGCTCTGCCAACCGCAGCTGGTGCTGGCGTTCCTTCTCCAGCTCAACTCCCCGGTAGAACTTCCGAATCACCTCACATCGGTCCTCTGTCGTCGGGGCATCTCCAAGCAGGGCGATCCGGCGCCGCACCTCTCTGAGATCAGCGCCTTCCTCCACCTCTGCGTAGACAGGGCTGGGGACGGGCGTCGTCGCCTCGTCCTGATCCATCCTGGTCAGCTCCTTGATCAGCGTCTTCCGTTTCTTGTTACCCGGCGTTCCTCCCCGGTTCTCCAACATCCCACGCAGGGTGTCCCGGTTGTAGGGGTTGTACACCGCCATGGCGTAGGTCTCCTAGGGGTCTGCAGAGAGCGATCCCACCGCTGCCACCAGTATGACGGAATGGGATGTTGTTCCGCCTGCGGGTGTGCTCAATCTGCGTGACCCCTTCGCTTACCGCTGGCCCGACTACCGAGTGACGCGCACTCGGCGTCTCGTGCGGCCTGGCGTGACCCTGGGGAAGGGTTAGCGGGCGGTGGAGGGGACCCCTGCCTAGAACCAGCCCGACCACTGAGCCATGCGGCACTCAGCGTCCCGAGCAGCTGGTTCACTGACCTTGCGGGTGTGGGACGTCCGTGGAGATCGGATCTGCCAGCCGCGGAGGAATCTTCGGTTCGATGTGGGAAACGTTTCGGATCTTGCGGGAAACGTTTCCGATCGCGGTGCGGGTAACTTTTCGGAACTAACGGAGATCTCGGTGGACGACTTTTCGGATCGGACCAGGGCTGAAGGAATCTTCGGATCTGCCGGGTTGGGCGAGGGATTCGGATCGCACCGCAATCCCTCGCAATACCGAAGCGCGGTACGCGGCCGCGCCCTTCGGTTCGGATCTCTGAATTTCCCCGATCGAATCTTCGGATGTAGCGCCGCTGCCCTGATGCTCGATGCAGGGTCAGCGCGCTCGATTCGGATCGGATGGGCACCGTATTCTGAGGCCGCGGGGGACACTCAGATCCGAAATACGGCGGAGAATCAAGCCACACCAGACACAGCTGAATGTACTGCAGGAACTGCCTTTATTGTTTACATTACAGACTTTTATTACTTCTCATTATAATTAGAATACAATGGGACTCCTTGCCCGCCCTCCCGGGACCCATTGGCCACCATCCTTCAGGGAGTCGCCAATTCGGACCGGATGGTCCGAATCGGCCATTTTGCGATCCGAACCGGATGGTTCGGATCGGCCATTTTCCGAATCGAAATTCCAACTGCGCCACAAGAATCGGAAAATGGCGGCGAGCAAGGCAAACAAAGAGAAAAATACATTACACCATAACCAACGGGGAACACTTTATTACACCACACAATAATCACATCTAACTAAAAATACTGGTAAAACGGGGTGCGTGCCACCACACCCAAGTGTCCATGTCACCACTGTCACTGCGCCGCCCCTGGCTGAGGGTGCTGGGCCATCCCGTGACACCCCTTATCTGCTGTTTGTGGTTACTCCGGAGGAAAGGGAGGCACACCATCGGTAGCCACACATCTACCATTGGATTACCAACCCAGAGGACCAGGAGACCACGGAAAACTTCTGTTGCAGCACAGGAGGGTTCGGAAAAAAGAAGGGATCCAGTCACCTTTATGGACTGGCCGAGCGAAAAAGTCTGAGCCTGACATTTTCACTAGGCTCTAGACCACGTGATTTCATCCTACTTTTCCTTTAAACACCACCCATTGTGATACAGTGTTGCACTATGTATGCCTTCTCTGTTTTTCTTATGAGGAGGATGGGAGAAAAGGAACCAGCAACATATTTTCTTTCTTCACCAACATAGACTGCGATATTAAGGCAAGCCACTAGATGGCAGCAGGGTACTGAGGAACCTCTTTTATTCAGACTGAAAAATCTGTCCCCTGCAATACCATATTGAACCACTAGATGGCAATTTTCAACTATTTCCTATGAGAATTTTGCTTTCTTATTGATTGTACTGATTGTATACCATTGTACTGACACCCAAAAGAGTTTTTTGTACACGGCGAATATTATCAAAATTTGTACACAAGAAGCACCATCCATCCCACCACCATTATCTCCCACTTCCACCACATTACCGAGGGATTCCAACCCCACGAATATCACACTTCACTAAGTGCGAGATACCTATTTACAGGCAGCGCCCGACACAGATATACCATCCATTTCTTGACATATATTGGCAGGTGTGTAACACTGCCCCTCTGAGTTAGGCAGCAGCCCGTACTATTGTAGACAGGCGCCATATAAAGGATTATTCCCCGTGAATTTATTTACATATGCCCTTAACATATAACCCAGACTTCCCGGTCACGATTTTACATACTTTATCACGCATTACTGACACCCCAATCCTCAGGGCTCATCATATGTTTAAAGACGGTGTCTTTGTCAATTTAGAGACCCCAGATCAGCCGGCACTTTTGCGGAAAGCTTCAATTTTCATCAAATCCGCTAATTTTTAAGAAGACTGCCGGGTAATACATCACTGACTAGACCACTTACCACTTTTGAGGCTCTCTGCAAAAGGACTTTGCCGTTGGCGCATAGTGTCTCATCTTTACAGCCTGCTTCGGGAAGTAAACAACAAATCCCCGGCATGTCTCGCTGGGAACGCATACTCGATATTTCTATTCCAGATGAAGACTGGACCAAGATACTGACCCTTACCCACTCCGGCTCACAAACTACCAAACTACAAGAATCATCCTATAAACCTAACTTTCTGGTACCGCACACCTGCACTTTTGGCCACTTTTAATGTCACAATATCCCCGTTCTGCTGAGATTGGTACGTATATTCACATTTGGTGGGAATGTGCTATTCTCAAACCATTCTGGACAAAGGTCCGGAACCTTATCCAGAGCACCACGGATGAGAACCTAGATTTCACACCACAAGTATTTCTACTCCAACTTCCTTTTTCGACTAAGTCGATGAAGAAATCATTACTGTTGCGCATTCTTTTGGTGGCTAGATCCCTGATCCCACTATATTGGAAATCACCTTCCGCACCTCCCTTCAAAACACTGATCGACAAGCTAGAAACTTTACGGTCGAATGAGGAACTCGCTCTTTCTCCTACAAAAGCTGCACAGCACTTTACCACGGTGTGGCTTCACTGGTCCACGTTCTGCTCCTCGGCTCAGTTGCGAAGAGTCCTGGAGGAGGGTGACGGGCAGCATGCGACCCTTATTACGGAGGACGCCTAATCTTCCGTGTTCCAGACCTGATACAGTTCTGCGCTAGTGGCAAGGGGATGGCTCCTGTGATTGACTTAGTACACCAGCTCCCGGATCCGTGTATACCTCTCCACCTCCTTCATTACCACCTCCCCCCCCCTTTTTTTTTTCTCTTTTCTTTTTTCTCCTTTCTCTTCTCTTTATTGTCCGAATTACTTTCCCTCTGTCATGATTCTTATCTAATAATACTGTTGATCAATGTAAGCGTTCTAAGCTGACGGGTGCTTCCCTTGGGAGCACTGACTATAGAGCAAGATTCACGAAGCGTACTGGTCTTCAGATTTCAGTTTCCTACATATATTTCTACGATACTTGTGTTATTTGTTCTTGCTATGTAACGATACACTGTTTTTATTGTAACGGAATTGTCTTTTACCTTGACCTGTACTATGCTTATTTACCGAATTGCATGGTGTTATATTTTTACTACGGAATAAAAACTTTTCATTAAAAAAAAAAGAAACATCTACATGGGTCCGATTTTGACATCTCTGCGGGTACACAAAGTCATATGTATTGATGGGAGAGTCGCAGCGCTGCGTATAGTCTTCTCCAGCACATTATCCTAAAGATTCCCAATGGGATTAAGGTCTGGACTGTGTGGTGGCCAATCCATGTGTGAAGATTATGTCTCATGCTCCCTGAACCACTCTTGCACAATTTGAATGGATATGCAAAATAAAAGAATGGGACAAAAAGCACCAATAGTTGGTTAAATATTGTGAAAATAAAGCTGCTCATAACTTGAGAACCCTTGGACTTCTCTCCACGTGGTTATTGACCATTGAACAACAAAAAACATTCCCTTAAGCGCAAAGTTAATTTATAAACTTTTCTTCATATAAACAGCAATACCAGTATGACTTAAATCATTGATAATTGTGCAATACAAGGGAGTCTTGCTAGATACAAGAAAAAAGCTTTTTACAATTATTTAGGCCACTATCTCTTTAGCCCTAAAGGCAAGAGGGACATTAGGCATCATTGGAAAGCACAGATTATGGCCTTCCCAGTGATACCAACTATAACCAGGCTAGATGTTTAATATTTTGCTCTTTTTTAACAGCACTTTTCAGTTTACAATTCTAAAGTGAACAGTGATGCTGCACTGTCTCATTTCCCACACTGAAAGCAAGTGTGGAGCTGATGCAATGCATTGCTTCAGCAACAACCTAGACCGTGGCAGTGCAGTGAGTCAGGGGGATTTTGGAACCTGCATCTGATTTATACACCGTACAATGGTAAGTGAGGTGTCATTGGAACGGTCAGAGTTTGGTCTTTACAATGATACACATTACATGGTCATATTTGTTCTTGAACCCAGGACATACTTGAAAACTAGAGAAATCTCAATGTATCCTTCCTGGTAAAATCCTTTAGATATAATATGGATATAAAACTGAAGTAAATGCCAATTTTTTTCTTTGTTCTACGTTAGAGGCAATATATGCTTTTACATATAAAACAAGCAATGCCCTTGCACTAATTCGACTAAGGCAACAAACTCTGCACCTTCTGAGTGCAGAGAGAAACGGTTTATAAATTTTAATCTTTAGTTTGACCCAAAACGGAAGTTTAAAAAGTCATTTTGCCTTGCCATTTTTTGTTGGTGGGGGTAGGGGCACTCCACATTTGTGCCTACAGGCCGAGATGCAAATCTGGCCCCGAGTATGACAGAATGAAAGTCAGAAATCGCAAAGTCTAAGCACAGATTATTCCACTTTGCAGAAGGATTCATCCCTTGATACACGGTTGTTTTAAAATCTTTTTTATCCAATGAGCATGAGATTTTAAGTCATTACCATCACTGGGTTACTATATTTTGTAAAGCTTAAGCATTCAATAGTTTCACAAATAAAATTTGTTTCTAGATACTGTAACACGTTCTTTTAAAACCTTTTCATAAACCTATAAACCTTTGACTAGAAAAAAATTATTTAATATCCAACAATGTAAGGCATCTAAATTTAATGACCTCGTAGCTTATTTTTCTTTAGCAAACAGGATAATGTCGATTGTTACACATAATCTGACAGGATAAGATCAACATTGTAATAAGCCTGGTTTAGTGTAAAACAGTTCTAACAATTTCATTTCCTATTTTAAAAATAGACAAATTAGGAAGGCGCAGAACTGTATCAACTGTATCCAATTGTCAACTGTATTGATCATAAATTAAAACGTATCATCCGATAAAATAAAACATTTAGTATTAAGTTAATCCATGAAAAGAGCCTTCCTATCCTAACCCTGATTATTATCTTTCAGATATTGGAATGAAGTTGTTCTTTGTGCCAATGGTGAGAATTAAGTCTGGTAATTGTGAATGTTAAAGAGGATATCACGAATTAATGAATCAATGTATGTCTGCAGGATCCTCTCATATACACATCCCTGTGGATGTAAGTAAAGGGGGATGAAATGCACACACGCCGTGGCGAAGTATGCCGGCGATGCCACAATAGAAATAAATTTTGATTTGTTAATAAAATCTATGGAGTCCCGGGATATAGGAATAAAACGACCCCAAACCAGTAAAAGATTGGGCAAACACATAAATTAATTCCTGCAGAAGGTTGATGGTAGATCTGAGAGAGCCATCTGCTGGCCAGGTAATATAACACCTGGACAGACCCCTGGAGTTGATGAATATATATATCCTCCAATCAAATGAGGCCACATAGTGATGGGTTAGATCTAAAACTGGGCAGAAGACCACTATATAAAGGGGACAATCCAGATCAGAAAGAGTAACACACTGAGAAAAGCTTGGGGAGAGACCTGAGGGACCCTTGGAGGGGAGAAAAGGGGGGGCTGATATTTGCCCTAACACGCGACCACACCCTAATCTTCAACCACTCTATCTTCACTAACCAGATGGTAAAGTATGAAAAACAAAAAATTGGTGGTGTTGCGCTAAAAGTAAAAAAACTTTTATATGGTCTATTTTGGAGGCATGCTGTTCTGCACAGCAAGGAGAGAAAGAAAGTTCTATTTCTCTATAGTTCGTTCAGTGGATATCCAGTCCCTGTTGTAGAAAGGATTTTCAGTAAAATCTTCCAAAACTTTGGAACGAACGACCACTTCTTTGGTGAATCTTCATTAAAAAGTATATATCTCGGAAAAGGAAACTCGATAGTGTTATACCGTTTATTAATATATATACAAATCTACTGACATAATATACGTACAGAAAAAAGGGGTAGTGGGTTTAGGATTTGATCTCACCCACTGCCAGATAAAACATTGCGTCCCGTCAAGCCTTATAAAACAAACCACCCGGAGCTCCCGGGCTGCTTCCAAGGTGGTCACTCAATACCAAAGGTGGGACCGCGATGATAAAGTGACGTAGTGCTGACGCGTTTCGCCCCGCCCACGGGACTTCATCAGAGCATCGATGCTCTGATGAAGTCCCGTGGGCGGGCGAAACGCGTCAGCACTACGTCACTTTATCATCGCGGTCCCACTTTGGTATTGAGTGACCACCTTGGAAGCAGCCCGGGAGCTCCGGGTGGTTTGTTTTATAAAGGCTTGACGGGACGCGATGTTTTATCTGGCAGTGGGTGAGATCAAATCCTAAACCCACTACCCCTTTTTCTGTACGTATATTATGTCAGTAGATTTGTATATATATTAATAAACGGTATAATACTATCGAGTTTCCTTTTCCGAGATATATACTTTTTAATGAAGATTCAAAGAAGTGGTCGTTCGTTCCAAAGTTTTGGAAGATTTTACTGAAAATCCTTTCTACAACAGGGACTGGATATCCACTGAACGAACTATAGAGAAATAGAACTTTCTTTCTCTCCTTGCTGTGCAGAACAGCATGCCTCCAAAATAGACCATATAAAAGTTTTTTTACTTTCTTTTAGCGCAACACCACCAATTTTTTGTTTTTCATGTTATATGCTTTCTGAATTTGGTGGATATCAGGGTGGTGTTTTTTGCTGCTCATTGTTTTTGGGTGTTTCCACAGTATAAACCCTCTTTAGATGGTAAAGTATGCCTGAATAACTTGATATCTATTTTTCAAATTGCATAGTCCTTACTTTAGATGTCCATCACAAACTAAAGGAATATAAATGAATTATTTTGCTGTTTAAGCCTACTCAGACTAGTAATCAACCTTCCAATCCCCTGCAGAGGATTGCTAAGGAAGAAACTATTCCCGGCTGAATACTTAAGCCATTATTAGTGAAATTATTTATATTCCAAGAATACTGGTTGTGGACATCTAAAGATCAATTATATACCTATAGTGAGATACGCTGGGACAGTGAAATAGCTTTTATATGTCAAGTGCCGTCAGCCCCATTCGTAAAACTAGCATAACTCCTTCCATATCCATCTTGCAGCCCTTTCGATTGAATGCATGTACTGTAAGTCAATAAGAAGTGTTGGGTTAACGTATATTGAATGAAGTGCTGTGATTGATCTGTGGAAGAGATATTCTCCCTATCGAGTGTGTTATGTATCTCCCTGAAGGAAGTTGCATTTAGTGAATAGGCCCCCACAATAATAAATTGTGCTGCAGGTGATGCCCAGTAACTGAGTGTTTATTTTAGCCAGGTGGAGGATTGGTTTATAATGGGAAAGGTTTAAGTGAATAGAATAGAGCCTGGTGTTTAAGAATTGAGGCGTGTATATCTGTGGTGCGGTCTATAAACCTAAAGTATTTGTCCATTAGGTTATTGCGTGTCGCAGTATCGCTACTAATCACGATCTATAATCACTTGTAAATTGTATCTTGGTAATCCGTTGATAACATGATTGTATGAAACTTGACGTGTGAATAAATTTTGGTTTGAATTGTTTTACCGTTACGCAGTCTCATATCATCTTTATTGATTTTATTGTGTCTAAAAATATCTAGATAGCAGCAAAAGAACTCGGGATAACGCGCCATATATTTGTCAAGACGTATATTCATTGATTGGTTATTATCTTATTTTCTTAAGGGTAAAATACCAATTTATACCACTGGTATTGGAGGCACTGTCAATAATATATATCTATCTACAATAAGAAAAATATAGGTCATAATTAATATATCCCTGACCTATTAAAGAAGTCAATAATCTCTAACAATGGGTATAGAGTCAGTGTCATTTATTGTTCATGTGTACTAACAAAACCTTAGTATAGGGAAGATAGATTACTGAGATGGGTAGGTAGCACGTTATTTTTTTAGATTGCTTGTCAAGACCGGTATTGAAATACTGGTTTAGGATAAGGACTCCTAATTATCAAGGAAAGGATTTAGAATTTTTATTTATCAATGCAGCATATGAATTCACACACTGCTGGGAAGCGCCTCTGCAGTATAATTAAAGCAGCATATGAATCTGCGCACTGCTGGGAAGCTCCTCTGCAGTAATAATGCAACATGAATCCACACACTGCTGGGAAGCGCCTCTGCAGTAAAAATGCAACATGAATCCACACACTGCTGGGAAGCGCCTCTGCAGTTTAATTCATGCAACATGAATCTGCGCACTGCTGGAAAGCGCCTCTGCAGTATAATTAATGCAGCATATGAATCTGCACACTGCTGGGAAGTGCCTCTGCAGTATAATTAATGAAACATGAATCTGCGCACTGCTGGGAAGCACCTCTGCAGTATAAATGCAACATGAATCTGCACACTGAGGGGAAGCGCCTCTGTAGTATAATTAATGCAACATGAATCCACACACTGCTGGGAAGCGCCTCTGCAGTATAATTGTGGATTATTCCAGCCTTGGTGTTAGAATAATCTTAATTTTAATAAAGACAGGAGGCGAATATTTTGCATTCTCTTTTTACTAAATCACAGCAGCAAAGAGTTTTACATAGCAACAGTAAAAAATAATAAACAAATAGCATTCCCACAAGAGAGCAGTAAGTCCCTCCCACAGCCTCTTTTCTTGCGTGCGGGACAAGCAGGAATGTCCATGAAACAAAGTCTGGAACAACTGAAGATGAAGAAACCTAAGTGAACTTAACGTCAACTGGCCGAACAGGAGGAACCGGAGTTCAACAGGCGAGTCGCAGACCAGCGGAGCAACGGAGTCCAATCAGGCTAAAGAGAAAACAGGATACTTGAAAGTACCATGCAATGGAAACATGTCAATCAGAAGGTAAGTAACTCACTAGCGAAGAGCTATCAAGAACACTATGAACAAGGTCGAGAAGACTAGCCCTAGACTAGACTAACTAGAAATGCAAACATCCAATCCTACTAATGGAGGAAAAAACAATTAGATAAATGGACACAGTCGTAGTGTTTTTTCTTTTTTTTTATTCAGTAGAAAATGCGGTAAATGTAAAAAACCAGGGCATGGGCGGGAGGGAAAAATATTCACCTCCTGTCTTTATTAAAATTAAGATTATTCTAACACCAAGGCTGGAATAATCCACAATTTTATATCAAGTCAGGCTTCATATTTTGCAGTTTTAAAGCTGCACTAGAGCCCCAGATGCATGGGAACGAGGGCAAAAATAGAAGGTACGGAAAGTAACTGCCCTGAACCAATCAGCAGCCGCCAGTATATCGGACAGAGAACCCCCGGCGTCCGCAACAGAGGAAGCCACAGTGCCCGCAAGTGAGGAGCAACGCCCGCAAGGGAGAGTAGCCAGCAAACCCATCTAGAGAAGGTAGGTGAAGAGACAGGTTTGTAAGGGGTGACATAGGAGACCAAAAGTTAGCCAGTAGGAGAGGAGCGCAAGGGACGCAAATGAGAGAAGTGGAAACACAACGAGCAACACACAATAGGGGAATGGAAGCAAAGTAAGGATAGGAAACCTCCGGTGAATAAGTGTTTTAGTACACCTGGTAAGTGTGAAAACTACGCCCTCAGGGGAGAAAGCCACAGCGTGCGCATCGAAGGCCCTAATATCCGAGACACGTCGAAAGGACACCAAACCTAAAAGGACTGTTAGTTTAGCCGAGAGCTGACGGAGGGACAGCGAATCATTATCTGGCTGGCTACGCAGGAACTCGAGCATCAGCACAACAGCCCAAAAATGAGCATACTTAGGGGCCGGCGGGCGAGCGAGCCAAATGCCTTGGAGGAGACGACACACGGAAGGGTCCCGACCCACAGGAACACCACCCAAGGGAGCGTGAGCTGCCGAAATGGCCGAGCGGGACAGATTAACCGTACGGTAGGATTTTCCGGTCGTGGAAAGGTCCGCTAAAAAATTAAGTATTAGAGGTAGAGGGGCTGTAGCGGGATCAGCCTGTTGTTGCACACACCAACTACACCAAGTTCTCCAGGTGAACGGTAGCTCTTGTGCCAGGAGCCCAGAATCCCCATAATCAGGAGCGAGCTGCATCCGGTAGCCTGGCAGCATGCAGGGTCCCTGGAAATCATCCACGCCACCAGGGGAAGGTTGCCCTCCAAAACCAACAGGTGTGGCCTGCCTTGAGGGTCCAGCAGAATTGAGTGGAAGGACGGTAGCAGAAGCGGGTGGAGACAAGAAAGTTCCAACGTCAGGAAACAAGGGCTGAGCGTGCCACAGGGGTGAGATTAGGAGAATCTGAATCCTCCGTCTGCGGACTTCCTGGATCGTGCGCGTGATCATCGGGAATGGTGGAAAAGCGTAGGCTCCCGACGGTGGCCATGGTTGGAGGAAAGCGTCCACTGCTGTCGCCTGCGGGTCTGGAAGCCAGCTGAAGTAGGCCTGCGTCTGACGGTTCAAGCGGGAAGCGAACAGATCGAGATGAAAAAGACCCGCTCAGCATCGACAAGTGTTGGAACGTCGCATCGTCCAATTTCCAGTCGCTGGAGTCTCTCGTATCTTGAAACCCAATCCACCACATAGTTTGATGAACCGGGCAGATATTTCGCTGTGAGGGAGATGTTCCATTTCAGGCAGTAGTTGAAAAGGAAGAGCGTAAGGTCCAACAGGAGCTTGGAACGGGAGCCCCCTAGCTGGTGGACATATTGGACCGTGGAGATGTCCATTTGGAGGAGTAGAGAGCAGTCCCTGAGGTCTTGGGTAAAACTGCGGACAGCAAAGGAGCCGGCCATGAGCTCCAAGTAGTTGATGTGAAGGTGCTGTTCCTAGGGCATCCATGCACCTCCTGTGGACATGGACCCGCAGGTCGCTCCCCAGCCCGATTGGCTGCCGTCCGATTCCAGTACGACGTACGCCCATTCCATGCTTCCATGTGTCGCAGCCACCATAGGAGCTCCACTCGAACCTCCGGGGTGATTGAGGCAGAGGTATGTAGTCTTCAGACGTTGCATCTCCCGATAGTGCAATGGGTCCAGGAAAATGGCTTGGATGGAGTAAGAGTAGGCCCACAACTCTCGCCAGATCTCAGAGGCAGAGGGTGTCCGTCAGGACGCCTCGTAGGGTCTTCTTGATGGTTCAAAGCTTTTGCGAAGGGAGACGTAGTTGGCAAGAAGTGGAGTCTATTTCGAATCCCAGGAAGGTGACCTTTTGGGCTGGATGAAGTGCCGACTTGTCCACGTTGATGAACCCGAGGTCTTGCAGGAGTGTAACCACTAAGGCCGTGTGACGGGAAGACTGGACGGGATCCTGAGCCAGTATTAGTATCTCGTCCAGATAGATGATGGTCCTGATGCCTTGAGCGCGTATGAAGGCCATAACCGGTTTGAGGAGCTTTGTGAAGCACCATGGCGCGGAGCTGAGGCAGAACGGTAGGCAGGTGAACTGCCAGAGGTCGTGGTGCCAGTAAAATTGCAGGATTGACCGAGACCATAAGGTACGTGTCTGTGAGGTCCAGTCTTGTGAACCAGTCGCTGTCTCAGAGGAGGTCCCTAAGCAGGTGTATTCCCTCCATCTTGAAGTGGCGATAGGACACGAAGGCATTGAGGGCTTTCAAATTTATGACCGGACGGAGATTCCCAGACTTTTTGTGTACTAGGAACACATGGCTTATGAAGCGTGGGTGGTCTAGTGCGGGGAGGATGGCCCCTTTTAACTGCAGGGAACGAAGCTCCCTGTCTATCAGTGACTCGGGCCGAGGGCTGCTGAAGCCGCGACCGATGGGAACCGAGGATTGAGCTTGGTCTATATTGCACGTCCGTGCTCTGATTGGTGGGGAGGCGAGGTCAATAGGAGTTGTTGTATTGGCTGGCGACCCGACCTCTTTGTGCGCCAGCCCAGGAGGAAAAACGAGTCTGTGGGTGGAAGACTCTTTTCATATTATACTGGACCTTCTGCAGGTTCGTATAGACCTTAACCTTACAGTTAGCCCTTTTAAGAAGAGATCCCCAAACAGCAACCCCTTAGCTGCAGGACCCAACTCCTTGGTGCACATACTGGTAAGTTTTGCATCAAAACGAAAAAACACCGCCTTGCGGCGTTCGGAAGAGATGCCAACATTGGCGTTACCTAAAAGGCAGAGAGCACGCTGTGCCCATTCTCGGACAATCGCGGGGGTCTAGCGGAGTATTGTTAGTTAATGCTTTGTCCGCCATGACGAAAATAACGGAATGGGGGCCAAAAACGTCTAGCAGTTTGTCCTGAGCGACGCGGAGGCCCTGTTACAGACCACGACGAGGATCCCTGCCAGCCTTACCCATGAAGGTGACGAAATCCTCGAATTCCGGGGTAAGAGACCTTGTCTGGCAAGGTCAGGCGGGGGCATTTTGCGCAAACGTGCCCTGTCTGCTTTTTCTAAGGGACAGCGTAGCCAAAAGCACAGGAGCTCGGCTACGTGGTCGGGTGGGAGCTAGGCCGAAGACCTGGGGTGGGTAGTAGTGCGCGGGTCGAAAGGGTACTCCGAGCATCGAGTATCTACAATGGGGTATCCGAGGACACCAGGGAGCGTGGCGGTACTGGCGCGGCAGAGAGAGGCACAATGGCCATGGCATCAGAACGGGGCTCACCCGTTGAGCTAGGAGTAGCCGATGGGTCACCGGCGGTCTCTGCTTTTTCCTCCTCCGGGTAATCAGCCCGGTAATCCTCCAGGTCGCAAATATCGTCCCCTTCATGGTGGGCAGACATGCGAGAGGATTTTTTAGCAGGCCCTTGCCTGCGGAGTCAGACTGGCCCTTCCAGGGTCTTTTGCGTGACGGTGCGGCAGCTTCGGACTGAGTCCACAGGTTGAGCCGGGGACTGGGCCTGAGAAAGCACCGGAGGATCCGGCTGTGGAGGTAAAGCTGCCAGGGATAGATATAGATATATATAGATATATATATATATATATATAGTGGTGTTCAAAATTATCCAATGCTGTAAAGGGTTTTAGGGAATTTAGTGTACATTTGTGTACATTTGTAATTGTATTCAGAATGAAATCCTACAAGGACTTTTTAAAGAACCATATGCAACTAGAATGACATCAATTGGTTTTGTAATACAGTAGTAAATGTTTCTTTTGTGAATTCTTCATTGACACAATTATTCAACCCCTTAAAGACTACCACTCTGAAGAACAGAGGTTCATTCAAGTGTTTTCAATCAGGTATTGAAAACACCTGTGGATGTCACGGAGCAGCAATAAAGCATAAGCACCAATTAGGCAGCTTTAAAATGACTGATACTCAGCTCCTTCTAGACATTTACTGGTGTGGTTACAAACATGGTGAAGTCAAGAGAATGGTCCAGGAAAACAAAAGAGGTGATTACTCTTCAATGGCTATAAGAAGATTGCAAAGATGATAAACATACCAAGAGAGACCATAGGAAGCATCATTCGCAAATTCAAGGCAAAGGGCACTGTTGAAACGCTACCTGGTCGTGGCAGAAAGAAGATGCTGACTTCGACTGCTGTGCGCTACCTGAAGCGTAGAGTGGAGAAAAGTCCCTGTGTGACTGCTGAGGAACTGAGAAAAGATTTGTCAGATGTGGGTACTGAAGTTTCAGCTCAGACAATACGGCTCACACTGCGTAATGAAGGCCTCCATGCCAGAACTCCCAGGCTCACCCCCTTGCTGTCTCCAAAGAATAAGAAGAGTCGACTGCAGTATGCCAAAAGTCATGTGGACAAACCACAGAAGTTTTGGGATAGTGTTCTGTGGACTGATGAAACAAAATTAGAACTGTTTGGGCCCATGGATCAACGCTATGTTTGGAGGAGGAAGAACAAGGCCTATGAAGAAAAGAACACCTTGCCTACTGTGAAGCATGGCAGGGGGTCAATCATGCTTTGGGGCTGTTTTGCTTCTGCAGGTACAGGGAAGCTTCAGCGTGTGCAAGGTACCATGAATTCTCTTCAGTACCAAGAGATATTGGATGACAATGTGATGCAGTCCGTCACAAACCTGAGGCTTGGGAGACGTTGGACCTTTCAACAGGACAATGATCCCAAGCATACCTCCAAGTCCACTAGAGCATGGTTGCAGATTAAAGGCTGGAACATTTTGGAGTGGCCATCGCAGTCACCTGACTTAAATCCAATTGAGAACCTCTGGTGGGACTTAAAGAAAGCAGTTGCAGTGCGCAAGCCTAAGAATGTGACTGAACTGGAGGCTTTTGCCCATGACGAATGGGCGAAGATACCCGTAGATCGCTGCAAGACACTTGTGTCAAGCTATGCTTCACGTTTAAAAGCTGTTATAACTGTAAAAGGATGTTGTACTAAGTACTAAGATTGAATGTCACTTGGGGGTTGAATAAAACGGATAATGATGTGAGCACAGAAAAGACATTTGTGGTTATTTCATTATAAATGTTATGTTATATTTGTCTGACCTACACGTGCCTCTTTGATTTAATTGTAAGCAAGATAACTGAATGATCAAAATCAATGTCAAACTGGCCAAAACACTCAATTTCAGTGGGGGTTGAATAATTTTGAACACAACTGTATATATCTATCCGCGAAAGTAGCGCAATATATTGCTGTGTTATCGGGGCTCACCCGATGTGTTGCGAGTTGGTAATAAAATGTCGCTTGGTATATGCGTATGTATCGGGGCTCACCCGAGTTAACCGCGGGGTCCTGCAGGGAAGCGGAGGCTGTTTATTTCTCAGGGCGCGTGAAGTGTGCTGCCGCCTGTCAGCTCCGAATGGCGGCAAACGCATATGTAAAACCCCCCAAAATGGCCACCAGGGTGCACAAGTGCAGTAAAAACACCACGCTCTGAGGAGAAAGGACCGCACGCGCGGTTAAAACTGGGAAAGCCGCACAACGGGTAATTAAGTGCAGAAATATACGCGAAAAACATGGCAAAACATCGCCAATAGTCACCCAATGGTCAGGTGTAAAACGCTCGTCCCGTCGGGAGACCACAAGCAGATGGCAAAGCGCAACCTGCAGGCGGGAGAGTGCGCGCACAGCAGGGACGAACCTATGGAGGAAAACAGATTAAATCCACAGTAATACAGTAGAAAAACCATATAATAAAATTACAGAAAGATCAATCGAAAATACAGTAAAATACAGTTAAACTAGGCCTGACAACCAGGAGCTGGTTCAAAAACGTCTCACCTGGTCGTCAGCAGCAAAGAGAAGAGGCTGTGGGAGGGACATACTGCTCTCTTGTGGGAATTCTATTTGTTTATTGGTTATTACTGTTGCTATGTAAAACTCTTTGCTGCTGTGATTTAGTAAAGAGAAGAGAATGCAAAATATGAAGCCTCCTGACTTGATATAAAATTAATGCAACATATGAATCTGTGCACTGCTGGGAAGCACCTCTGCAGTATAGTTAATGCAGCATATGAATCCGCGCACTGCTGGGAAGCGCCTCTGTAGTAGAATTAATGCAACATATGAATCCGCGCACTGCTGGGAAGCGCCTCTGCAGTATAGTTAATGCAGCATATGAATCTGCGCACTGCTGGGAAGCGCCTCTGCAGTATAATTAATGCAACATATGAATCCGCACACTGCTGGGAAGCGCCTCTGCAGTATAGTTAATGCAGCATATGAATCCACACACTGCTGGGAAGCGCCTCTGTAGTAGAATTAATGCAACATATGAATCTGCGCACTGCTGGGAAGCGCCTCTGCAGTATAATTAATGCAACATATGAATCCGCACACTGCTGGGAAGCGCCTCTGCAGTATAATTAATGCAACATATGAATCCACACACTGCTGGGAAGCGCCTCTGCAGTATAATTAATGCAACATATGAATCCGCACACTGCTGGGAAGCGCCTCTGCAGTATAATTAATGCAACATATGAATCCGCACACTGCTGAGAAGCGCCTCTGCAGTATAATTAATGAAACATGAATCCGCACACTGCTGGGAAGCGCCTCCTGCAGTATAATTAATGAAACATGAATCCGCACACTGCTGGGAAGCGCCTCCTGCAGTATAATGCAACATGAATCCGCACACTGCTGGGAAGCGCCTCTGTAGTAGAATTAATGCAACATATGAATCCGCGCACTGCTGGGAAGCGCCTCTGCAGTATAATTAATGCAGCATATGAATCCGCGCACTGTTGGGAAGCGCCTCTGCAGTATTGAAGTGGAAATAGGCTGGAAGACGGCCGCCATTGTACACAGGCGGCCATCTTGTTCAGAATATTGGTTCACTTGTATATAACTAGGCAGGTTTGTAGCTGAGACTAGAATGAGGTATACGTAGAAATTTAGGAATGCGTTTAGATTAGCAGAAGAGCAATTAAAGCCTTATGAAAGATCTTTGCTGTTTCTGGAAGCGGAGGAGAAAAGCGCCAAGGTCGTTGGGGCCGTGGAAAGACGAAGGAGGATAGAAGACCGGGCCCCAGGCCACCTGAATAAACATAGCCGATAGGGAGGGAGGCACTGCCCGGAGAAAGACAGCACAAACAAATCACAGACTGTCAAACTAACGAGAAGTGTATCAATTTATAGTTATATGTGGAATGTTCTTTGTGTTCGAATTAATGATGGGAGGTATTAACCCACGTGGGGAAGAATAGAGTGTCATAGGGAGGTGGGCTAATGGGGATGTACCTAATTATGTATTTGGGGCATAAAACCTCATGTCTCTGTGTAATCGGGGCTCACTCTAAGCGATTCAATCCTGTGTGAGCACTTGTGTGACGACACAATAAAGATCTTGCCTTTCCTGAAGAGACTCGTGTTTGGACAATCCTTGCTTGTGTCTGGTCCGGCGCCGTTAATGAAGTGAACCTGATTGACTCCGGTAACATTTTCTGGGGGCTCGTCCGGGATAACGGGCCTTTGCCAAGACACAGGCAACGGCTGCTGAACACAGTGCGGCGATATTGACTGCAGCAGTGCCAGAATCCCGATGGTTGGGGGCGGCCTTTGAAGGTGAGCTGACATCTGCAGGCGCCAAGCAGGATTTCCTGTACAGTGGACCTCATCTCGTCCCAAACAGACCCCCCCCACCCGAAGCTGGGACACCAACGAGTCTGAGGAAACAGCAAGCAGCGCCGGCGATAGTAACGTGTCTTCTATGTTTTGTATGTCTAAAGGAAAATACCGGTATCTAAGGGAAACGTCCGAGCTGAGATAGACGGATAAGAGGATGCGATGGCCACCATCCTATTGGCATATCTTTCCCGCCGCTGGTAGCGCTGACATTGCTAAGGAGCCAGAGTGGCTAGCGGGCGTCTGGATTCGGGGGAATTGAATGCCAATCAAAGGGTAGTTCTGTATGAGAGGGAGAAGGTAGCTGCGTGGAGTTGCAGGAGTCATTTTAGTTCAGTGTTTGTAAATAGAGCTTCGCCACGTGGGTAAAAGGGAAAGGAGGAGGGATTTTTCTGTGACTGGGCTAAGAGCCTAAGTCAGTGCCTAGTGTGTACGTCGTATAGTGACAAGGGCTTATAGTGAAGCCAACGATAGCTGCAGAGATAGTGGTGCTGAGTGGGTAGATTATCCATAAGGCAGATTGGAATTGCAGGCGGAAGTATAGACAAAGAACGGGGTGCACATAGCCACAAGCAGTCAAGAGTTAGAGTTCAAATTACGGGGTATAAGGAGCCACAAAGGAGGGAGTAAATCCTCGGCTAATAGAAAGAGTTGAAGTGATATATGTTCTGTATTGTGTTGAAAGTATCTGATACGGTATGTGCTGTGAATGAACTGACTCGAGTGTTGTGAGTGAACGTGCGCCTACTCGCTCCACGAGGAAGCAAACTTGAAAGTGGACCCTGGAACGTACGGTTTCGGCTCAGGCGACTGCAGTCGGCTACTGAAGGGGGAAGCGCCTCAGACACGAAAGGACTGTTGATTGAAGTATCAGACTGTAAATTCTAAACTGTTATTGAAATAATATATCTGTATTGCAAAAAGTATTGTTTTCAGGAGTGACAATGGGTAACGGGTCATCTAAGCCCAAGAAGGTAAAGGAGGGTGAGATGCCCCTAGAATATATGGTATGGAATTAACAAAAGAGAAATTAAAAGTAATGTGTACGGTAGTATGGCCGATGTTAGTCTCAGGATGGCCAGAACAGGGGTCAATGGACCCGGAGTTGGTACAGAAGGTACACTCCCAAGTCACAGAGCATAACCGTATATATAGATATATGGAGATATTGCATAAAAATAAGAGTCATTTTTATAATGATAGCGGGGTAAAGTAAGAAGCAGGATCCCCAAAATAAGAGAGAGGGGACAGAGAGGTCCCACCAGGAAAGATCGAGATGCCCGATGGGAGCATATATAATAATTAATCTATTAAACTGTTCAATTAAAAGTAAAATAGAGAAGAATAATTTATAAGTTAGAGTGTGGAATGTCTCTGTGCTGGTCCCTCTCCCTCCCTCCTTTCTGACACACTGTTTGCACGGAGGGGGGAAGAGAGGGGAGTCAGTTTTCTTTTTGTTTTTTTTTGTTTTTTTTTTTTTTCTCCTCGCTCTCTGATAAGCGGTGGAGGAGAGGAAAAGAAAAATAACCCTTTATATACTTGTGCAGTGAGTTGAGAGTGGAGAAAAATAAAGAAAGAAAAATTACTGTGTTTTAGCTAATTTTAATATATGTCACAATAGAATATTTGTCTGTAGAAAATTTATATTAAAAGAAAGAATAATTCGAGAAATAATTAAAGTAGTTTTTCCTTTACTGGTTTTAAAAGGTATGTTTGTGTTTGATTTTTGAAGGAATGGTTATTTTATTGTTATGAGATTGTTTTAGATAATTACTGATGAGATGTGTGGAGTGGTTTTATGACAGTGGAATGATTATTTTTATGTTTATTTATTTATTTTCCGATGTGGTATTAAGAGTCTGTTTTGGTTACGGGAAAAGATTTCTGAGGATATTGTTTATACAATGTGTATATATGTATATGCCCGAATGTCCCATCCAGCTCCTGGGTGGATATTTTTTTACAAATTGCAAGCCCAATTATGTTTTTTTTTTTTTTTTTTTTCTCCGGGGTCACGCTCAATTAGATCTGCCCGATAGTAGGTGCTCTACTCGACAGCATATTCCAGCCAGTCCGCACAATCCACAATCTGTGAAATCGCAGTAGTTATGTCAAGGGAAGAAGAATGGCGCACGGCACCTACTCTGTCTGCCGCGCCTGATCCGCACGCACTACTCCTTGGAATTCCTGAGGTGGGGGCGGAGGAAACCCGCCCAGATGAGTTGAATCACAGCCCGGCGCAACACCGGTGGCTCTAAAATGATATTATATCCACAAAAAGCCAAGCAGAATATACAAATATATTTACAGAAATTTAAAGATAACGGCATATTAAAATTCTGTGTGTCACCATGGAACACACCTCTATTGCCAGTACTGAAAGAGGGCACACAAGAGTATCGCCCTGTCCAAGATTTACGAGCTGTCAACGAGGCCACAGTAACACTACACCCTGTGGTTCTAATCCATACAATTTACTGGCTTCCCCCACAGAAAAAAGACTGTTTATCTGCCACAAAAGCTTTGCTACATCTACTAAGCAAGCAGGTTACAGAGTTTCTAAAAAGAAAAAACACAATATGAAAACGCAGTGTAAAATATCTGGGCTTCCAGTTAACGGGTACCAAACGTGCACTGGGGGGGGGCAGGGAGAAAAGAAGCGGTGTGCCACATACCCCAACCAAAGACCAGGAGACAAATCCGTGAGTCCAGACCTTTGGCTCATGGCTGAGGCCTGTGGCCTACCTCTCCAAGCAACTCGACCCTGTGGCCTGCGGCCTACCCCCATGCCTGAAAGCAGTGGCTGCCACCGCAATGCTAATAGCAGAAGCAGACAAACTGACCCTTGGACAAGTTCTTCATGTCAAGGTGCCCCATGCTGTCAAGGCTCTGCTGGATGTCAAAGGAGGTTACTGGTTCAGCAACAGCCGGATGACGAAGTACCAAGCCATGATGTGTGAAAATCCACGGGTTCATTTGGACCTCATCGCTACCTTAAACCCTGCTACTTTACTGCCTGACTGTGAAGAGGATCCAAATCATGAATGCCTCCAAGTCATGGAAGAAGTGTTCAGTAGCAGGCCAGATTTGAAAGACGTACCCTAGACAAATACGATCTACAGCTATATGGATGATGGGAAGGAAGTCTCCGGCTATGCAGTAGTCTCAACAGAAGAAGTTATCAAAGCAAAGCCACTGCCAGGCCATACATCGGCACAACTAGCTGAAATAACAGCTTTAACCAGAGCCCTTGAAATTTCTGAAGGCAAAAGAGTAAATATCTACACAGATTCCAAGTACGCCTTCATGACTGTCCATGCACATGGTGCACTCTACAAAGAAAGAGGCCTACTCACGTCTTCAGGACAACAAATCAAATATGCAGCTGAAATCGCGGCCCTTCTGGAAGCAGTATGGAAATCAAGTGCTGTCAGTATCATGCACTGTCGTGGCCATCAAAAAGGCCGTGATGAAATTCCGAAGGGTAACAGACGCGCGGACCAGGCCGCAAAAGCAGCTGCAAAACCGCCACCGCCAACAGAAGATCAAGCTAAAGTACTGATCTGCAAGCAAGAACCTCAACCTCCTATGCCAAATTACGAGTTCTATATGAATTTGAAAAAGTTTGAACCCCACGGCGAGTTCATTGAAATAATACTGCACAAATGGCAAGATGATTACGAACTGTTAGAACTCAATTATGATTATATCCAATGGCTTTTCCCAACACGAACACAAGGCCGAAATTTCTACTCTACTCCCCTGAATCCGCAAGAGACACGCCTAATGATCAACACCTCAGAAGTTCAGCAAAGACTGCGCAGAGCTTACAAAATGATGCTGAAATTCTTCGGCGTAAAATATAGTGGGGGAGGAGGAAGATAAGAAAACAACTGAAGTTGAACGAGCAGAAAATTTCGCGTCAAGATTTGAAAATTTGACCAGTCATCCTCATAATAATCTACGAATCACACGAATACTGCACAGTCTGGGAGAATTGGGAGCAGAAGAATACCAAGTCCCACTGGTGAGGTTCTTCCTCAAGGAGATCCTTATCAAGAACAGACTGCCAAGAATGAAGAAAAGTGCAATGGACTTTTTTATACCAGCAGTAAGAGATTCACAAGACAGACAAGATTTACTGTTTTTCGCATGGCGATACTATTTCCCAAAAGAAGATTTCATCTGGGGAAATCATGGAGAATTGGCACGATACAAACCAAAGCCAGTGGTGGCTGCACTCTTACCGGCGCCACTGAGCGAGTGGACACCTGTGTACTCAGAAAAAGAAAAGAAGTGGCTGACAGAAGAACCTGGAGGTTATGGAGAAGATGGATGGTTCCAGATGGAGAATGGACGAATGGTCCTACCAGCAACACTGGCTCCTGAAATCATAAGAGCACTTCACGCAAGTACCCATGGAGGAAGAGAAATGATGGAGCAACAGTTAGAACCACATTTCTATGTACCAGGATTGTCAGCAATCTGCAAAACAACAGCACAGCAGTGTGTAACATGTGCCAGAAACAACCCAAGAACAGGCCCGTCTCAACCCCCAGGGAAACAGCCAATCGGGCTATCCCCAATGGCATCATTACAAATAGACTTTACAGTACTGCCACCCTGCAAAGGATACAAATATTTACTAGTGATGGTGTGTACACTGACAGGATGGGTGGAAGCTTTCCCAACAAGAACTGAAAAGACAACAGAAGTGGTAAAGAGCCTGATGAAAGAAATAATACCACGTTACGGACTTCCACTTGAGATAGGGTCGGACAATGGCCCTGCATTTATCCAGAACTGTTTGCAGCAACTAGCCCGGCTACTGGGCATCACCTGGAGCTACACACCGCTTACAGGCCCCAAAGTTCGGGAAAAGTTGAAAGAATGAACCGTACTCTAAAGACTTTGATGTCCAAACTGTGCCAAGAGACGTTATTAGGCTGGTTGGACTTGCTGCCGATAGTCCTTTTGCACATTAGGTGCAGACCAACCCCCAATTGAAGCTAAGTCCGTACGAATTTATGTTTGAACGGCCAACCCTCTAATTAATGGACTAAGGGGGGACCTTCGGGCATTGGGAGAAACTAAACTAAATGATCAGGTAATAATGCTGAGTAAATCAATGCAGAAATTAAATACTTAGGTAGGGGATAATATATGTATTTTCTGTATTCTTCACTGTATAAGTATTGTCCGGGTGACTCAGAATGGGTAAAAGAGGGGGAAATTGGTCCACTAGGTCCAAAATGGAGAGGTTTTTATTTTGTCCTGTTATCAACCCCCACAGCAGTAAAGGTTGCCGAGGTGGTCCCGTGGATACATCACTCCAGAGTAAAAGCAGCTGCCAGTCCTGAGCTAACATGGAGGTCGTTACCAACGAAACCAACCCGCTGAGGCTGAAGCTGACGAAGACCACAGCCATGAGCACCTAAATGATTCTAACCCAGATAATACAGGGGATCAACAAGTGGGTGTTTTGATGGGCACAGGTCCTGACCATCCGCCGACGGGGGATACCCACAGGGTGCTTTTTAGGGGCCCGGCCCCCACCCTTGATTCAGAGACAATTTATATACCATTTGCCTCTGTTCCAATGAATTTGAGTATGTTTGTATCAGGGAAAGGACAGAATCAGTCAGTCCCGGGTACCCCATAATAGGACCAGTGTATCCACCAGAATGGTGTTTTCAACTAGGACCAGATAAAGAAACAAATAACGAGGGTGGGTTATGTAACTCAAGTCAGTTCAACTGGTTATTATACATTTATATATTCAAAACAGGACAAAAGGCGAATTATTTATACATACGATGCAGGCAACTCACTAGAGACCAAGAGGCGGTGATTGGGAATGTGACCAATGGGAGACAGGGTGCAGTGGATATGATGAGACGGCTGAGACACCTTGCGATAGAGATATCAAAGGGAACACTATATTTATCACCATTTATAGTGACAGGAGGGTACCAGGTGTGCTGTGAAAGGGTGTGTTACACATGGGTACCACCAACAATAACGGGAATGTGTTATTTAGCTAAGCTGGTCCCAATCCAGAAACTAAGGGGAGAAGACACAAACACAGACACAGAACTACACCCTAGGTACCCACTGGTGTTTGAAAGACCGAAGAGAGGATTGTTTACGAAGATGGATCGAATATGGACATGGTTGCCAGCATGGACTGGATGGGGAGGAGAGATGATGAGGAGATTGAATAGCTATGTCAACCTGATGGATGAGATTCTGAATAGAACCAGTATGGATATCCAGCTGCTGAATCTGGAAATGCGTGAGTTACGAAAGGTGCAAATGATACATGAAATGGCGCTTGAGCAGATCAGTGTGGCCTTGAATGGATTGTGTGAAATGACAATGCACTATGAATGTTGCACCTTCATCAGAAACACTACACAAGAAGTCCCAGATTATTACCAGGTAATTCAAGATCATCAGGAGAAGGTAGCACAGTTGCAGGGCACAGCCAGGAGGATTGCTGCCGAAGGCTGGAATCCGCTCCGGGGGTTTGGGGCAATGGGAGAATGGTTTGGTTCCATCTTGAGATTAATCTCAAAGATTGGATCCATGATACTTATGATAGTGGTGATCTTGACCATAGGGATACTGAATATACGCATAGGGCTATGCATATGGCACTGTGCAAGATAGCACTGACACCCACACAAACACAGAAGATACCACTGATAATTCCACAGGGTATGTTCCCAGTGAAAGAAACCCCCCTTTTTCAGTAGTTCAGAATAGTGGAGTGTAATGGCTACAAGTGCCAGGAAAAGATCCTGACACTTGAGCCAAGGGGGGAATGAAGTGGAAATAGGCTGGAAGACGGCCGCCATTGTACACAGGCGGCCATCTTGTTCAGAATATTGGTTCACTTGTATATATACTAGGCAGGTTTGTAGCTGAGACTAGAATGAGGTATACGTAGAAATTTAGGAATGCGTTTAGATTAGCAGAAGAGCAATTAAAGCCTTATGAAATCTTTGCTGTTTCTGGAAGCGGAGGAGAAAAGCGCCAAGGTCGTTGGGGCCCGTGGAAAGACGAAGGAGGATAGAAGACCGGGCCCCAGGCCACCTGAATAAACATAGCCGATAGGAGGGAGGCACTGCCCGGAGAAAGACAAGCACAAACAAATCACAGACTGTCAAACTAACGAGAAGTGTATCAATTTATAGTTATATGTGGAATGTTCTTTGTGTTCGAATTAATGATGGGAGGTATTAACCCACGTGGGGAAGAATAGAGTGTCATAGGGAGGTGGGCTAATGGGGATGTCCTAATTATGTATTTGGGGCATAAAACCTCATGTCTCTGTGTAATCGGGCTCACTCTAAGCGATTCAATCCTGTGTGAGCACTTGTGTGACGACACAATAAAGATCTTGCCTTTCCTGAAGAGACTCGTGTTTGGACAATCCTTGCTTTGTTCTGGTCCGGCGCCGTTAATGAAGTGAACCTGATTGACTCCGGTAACAGTATAATTAATGCAACATATGAATCCACACACTGCTGGGAAGCACCTCTGCAGTATAATTAATGCACATGAATTCGCGCACTGCTGGGAAGCGTCTCTGCAGTATAATTATGCAACATGAATCCACACACTGCTGGGAAGCGCCTCTGCAGTATAATTTAATCAACATGAATCCGCGCACTGCTGGGAAGCGTCTCTGCAGTATAATTAATGCAACATGAATCCGCACACTGTTGGGAAGCGCCTCTGCAGTATAATTAATGCAACATATGAATCCACACACTGCTGGGAGAGCGCCTCCTGCAGTATTAATGAACATGAATCCGCGCACTGCTGAGAAGCACCTCTGCAGTATATTTATTAATTTTATTTTTTTATTTATTTATTTATAAAGGATTTTACCAGGAAGGATACATTGAGATTTCTCTCGTTTTCAAGTATGTCCTGGGTTCAAGAACATTGAGTGGTTACAGATTAATATGAATCCACACACTGCTGGGAAGCGCCTCCTGCAGTATAATGCAACATGAATTCGCACACTGCTGGGAAGCGCCTCTGCAGTATAATTAATGCAGCATATGAATCCGCGCACTGTTGGGAAGCGCCTCTGCAGTATAATTAATGCAACATATGAATCCACACACTGCTGGGAAGCACCTCTGCAGTATAATTAATGCAACATGAATTCGCACACTGCTGGGAAGCGTCTCTGCAGTATAATTAATGCAACATGAATCCGCACACTGTTGGGAAGCGCCTCTGCAGTATAATTAATGCAACATATGAATCCACACACTGCTGGGAAGCGCCTCCTGCAGTATAATGCAACATGAATCCGCGCACTGCTGAGAAGCACCTCTGCAGTATAATTAATTTTATTTTTTTATTTATTTATTTATAAAGGATTTTACCAGGAAGGATACATTGAGATTTCTCTCGTTTTCAAGTATGTCCTGGGTTCAAGAACATTGAGTGGTTACAGATTAATATGAATCCACACACTGCTGGGAAGCGCCTCCTGCAGTATAATGCAACATGAATTCGCACACTGCTGGGAAGCGTCTCTGCAGTATAATTAATGCAACATATGAATCCACACACTGCTGGGAAGCGTCTCTGCAGTATAATTAATGAAACATGAATCCGCACACTGCTGGGAAGCGCCTCTGCAGTATAATTAATGCAACATATGAATCTGCGCACTGCTGGGAAGCGCCTCTGTAGTATAATTAATGCAACATATGAATCCGCGCACTGCTGGGAAGCACCTCTGCAGTATAATTAATGCAACATATGAATCCGCGCACTGCTGGGAAGCACCTCTGCAGTATAATTAATGCAACATATGAATCCGCGCACTGTTGGGAAGCGCCTCTGTAGTATAATTAATGCAACATGAATCCACACACTGCTGGGAAGCGCCTCTGCAGTATAATTAATGCAACATATGAATCCGCACACTGCTGGGAAGCGCCTCTGCAGTATAATTAATGAAACATATGAATCCACACACTGCTGGGAAGCGCCTCTGCAGTATAATTGTGGATTATTCCAGCCTTGGTGTTCGAATAATCTTAATTTTAATAAAGACAGGAGGCAAATATTTTGCAATCTCTTCTCTTTACTAAATCACAGCAGCAAAGAGTTTTACATAGCAACAGTAAAAAACAAATAGCATTCCCACACGAGAGCAGTAAGTCCCTCCCACAGCCTCTTTTCTTGCGTGCGGGACGAGCAGGAATGTTCATGAAACAAAGTCTGGAACAACTGAAGATGAAGAAACCTAAGTGAACTTGACGTCAACTGGCCGAACAGGAGGAACCAGAGTTCAACAGGCGAGTCGCAGAATTGCAGACCAGCGGAGCAACGGAGTCCAATCAGGCTAAGGAGAAAACAGGATACGTGAAAGTACGTGATGGAAACGTGTCAATCAGCAGGTAACTAACTCACTAGCGAAGCGCTATCAAGAACACTATGAACAAGGTTGAGAAGACTAGCCCTAGACTAGACTAACTAGACATGCAATCATCGAATCCTACTAATGGAGGGAAAAACAATTAGATAAATGATGGACAGTCGTTGAAGTAGTGTTTTTTTTTTTATTCAGTAGAAAATGCAGTAAATGTAAACAACCAGGGCCCGGGCGGGAGGGAAAAATAGTCGCCTCCTGTCTTTATTAAAATTAAGATTATTCTAACACCAAGGCTGGAATAATCCACAATTTTATATCAAGTCAGGAGGCTTCATATTTTGCAGTTTTAAAGCTGTACTAGAGCCCCAGATGCATGGGAACGAGGGCGAAAATAGAAGGTATGGAACGTAACCGCCCATGACCAATCAGCAGCCGCCAGTATATCGGACAGAGAACCCCCGGCGTCCGCAACAGAGGAAGCCGCAGCGCCCCGCACGGAGTGCGCGCCAAAGTGAGGAGCAACGCCCGCAAGGTACAGTAGCCAGCGAACCCATCTAGAGGGTAGGTGAAGAGACAGGTTTGTAAGGGGTGACATAGGAGACCAAAAGTTGGCCAGTAGGAGAGGAGCGCAAGGGACGCAAACGAGAGGTAAGTGGAAAACACGAAGAGCAACACACAAATAGGGGATCGGAAGGAAAGTAAGGATAGGAAACTCTCCGGAGAAAGTGTTTTAGTACGCCTGGTAAGTGAAAACTACGCCCTCAGGGGAGAAAGCCACAGCGTGCACATCGAAGGCCCTAACATCTGAGACACGTCGAAAGGACACCAAACCTAAAAAGACTTAGTTTAGTCGAGAGCTGACGGAGGGACAGCGAATCATTATCTGGCCAGCTACGCAGGAACTCGAGCATCAGCAACATCCCAGAAATGAGCATACTTAGGGGCGCGGCGGGCGAGCGAGCCGAATGCCTCGGAGGAGACGACACACGGAAGGGTCCCGACCCACAGGAACGCCCCAAGGGAGCTTGAGCTGCCGAAATGACCGAGCGGGACAGATTAACCGTACGGTATGATTTTCCGGTCGTGGAAAGGTCCGCTAAAAAATTAAGTATTAAGAGGTAGAGGAGCTGTAGCAGGATCAGCCTGTTGCACACACCAACTACACCAAGTTCTCCAGGTGTAACGGTAGCTCTTTCTTGTGCCAGGAGCCCAGAATCCCCATAAGGAGCGAGCTGCATCTGATAGGCCTGGCAGCATGCAGGGTCCCTGGAAATCGTCCACGCCACCAGGGGAAGGTTGCCCTCCAAAACCAACGGGTGTGGCCTGCCTTGAGGGTCCAGCAGAATTGAGTGGAAGGACGGTAGCAGAAGCGGGTGGAGACAAGAAAGTTCCAACGTCAGAGGAAACCAGGGCTAAGCGTGCCACAGGGGTGTGATTAGGAGAATCTGAATCCTCCATCTGCGGACTTCCTGGATCGTGCGTGTGATCATCGGGAATGGTGGAAACGCGTAGGCTCCCGACGGTGGCCATGGTTGGAGGAAAGCGTCCACTGCTGTCGCCTGCGGGTCTGGAAGCCAGCTGAAGTAGGCCTGCATCTTATGGTTCAAGCGGGAAGCTTACAGAGCGAGATGAAAAAGGCCCTCAGCATCGACAAGTGTTGGAACATCGCATCGTCCAATTTCCAGTCGCTGGAGTCTCCAGTATCTTGAAACCCAATCTACCACATAGTTTGATGAACCGGGCAGATATTCCGCTGTGAGGGAGATGTTCTGTTTCAGGCAGTAGTTGAAAAGGGAGAGCGTAAGGTCCAACAGGAGCTTGGAACGGGAGCCCCCTAGCCGGTGGACATATTGGACCGTGGAGATGTCCATTTGGAGGAGTAGAGAGCAGTCCCTGAGGTTTTGGGTAAAACTGCGGACAGCAAAGGAGCCGGCGATGAGCTCCAAGCAGTTGATGTGAAGGTGCTGTTCCTCTGGCGTCCATGCACCTCCTGTGGACACGGACCCGCAGGTTGTTCCCCAGCCCGATTGGCTGGCGTCCGATTCCAGTACGAAGTACGCCCATTCCATGCTTCCATGTGTCGCAGCCACCATAGGAGCTCCACTCGAACCTCCGGGGTGATAGGGACCAACTGGTCGTAGGAGGGATTGAGGCAGAGGTATGTAGTCTTCAGACGCTCTCCCGATAGTGCAATGGGTCCGGGAAAATGGCTTGGATGGAGGAAGAGAGTAGGCCTACAACTCTCGCCAGATCTCAGAGGCAGAGGGTGTCCGTCAGGATGCCCCGTAGGGTCTTCTTGATGGTTCAAAGCTTTTGCAAGGGAGACGTAGTTGGCAAGACGTGGAGTCTATTTTGAATCCCAGGAAGGTGACCTTTTGGGCTGGACGAAGTGCCGACTTGTCCACGTTGATGATGAACCCGAGGTCTTGCAGGAGTGTAACCACTAAGGCCGTGTGACGGAAGACTGGACGGGATCCTGAGCCAGTATTAGTATCGCGTCCAGATAGATGATGGTCCTGATGCCTTGAGCGCGTATGAAGGCCATAACCAGTTTGAGGAGCTTTGTGAAGCACCATGGCGCGGAGCTGAGGCAGAATGGTAGGCAGGTGAACTGCCAGAGGTCGTGGTGCCAGTAAAATTGCAGGATTGACCGAGACCATAAGGTACGCGTCTGTGAGGTCCAGTCTTGTGAACCAGTCGCCGTCTCAGAGAAGGTCCCTGAGCAGGTGTATTCCCTCCATCTTGAAGTGGCGATAGGAACGAAGGCATTGAGGGCTTTCAAATTTATGACCGGACGGAGATTCCCAGACTTTTTGTGTACTAGGAACACATGGCTTATGAAGCGTGGGTGGTCTAGTGCGGGGAGGATGGCCCCTTTTAACTGCAGGGAATGAAGCTCCCTGTCTATCAGTGACTCGGGCCGAGGGCTGTTGAAGCCGCGACCGACGGGAACTCCGAGGATTGGGCTTGGTCTATATTGCACGTCCGTGCTCTGATTGGTGGTGAGGAGAGGTCTATAGGAGTTGTTGTATCAGCTGGCGACCCGACCTCTTTGTGCGCCAGCCCTGGAGGAAAAATGAGTCTGTGGGTGGAAGACTCTTTTCATATTATACTGGACCTTCTGCAGGTTCGTATAGACCTTAACCTTACAGTTAGCTCTTTTAAGAAGAGATCCCCAAACAGCAACCCCTTAGCTGCAGGACCCAACTTCTTGGTGCACATGCTGGTAAGTTTTGTATCAAAACGAAAAAACACCGCCTTGCGGCGTTCGGAAGAGATGCCAACATTAGCGTTACCTAAAAGACAGAGCACGCTGTGCCCATTCTCAGACCATCGAAGGGTCTAGCGGAGTATTGTTAGTTAATGCTTTGTCCGCCATGACGAAAATAACGGAATGGGGGCCAAAAACATCTAGCAGTTTGTCCTGAGCGACGCGGAGGCCCTGTTCGAGACCACAACGAGGATCCCTGCCAGCCTTACCCATGAAGGTGACGAAATCCTCGAATTCCGGGGTAATAGAGATCTTGTCTGGCAAGGTCGGGCAGGGGCATTTTGCGCAAATGTGCCCTGTCTGCTTTTTCTAAGGGACAGCGTAGCCAAAAGCACAGGAGCTCGGCTACGTGGTCAGGTGGGAGCTAGGCCGAAGACCTGGGGTGGGTAGTGCGTGGTCGAAAGAGGTACTCCTCGAGCGTCGAGGATCTACAATGGGGTATCCCAAGGGAACACAAGGGAGCGTGGCGGTACTGGCGCGGCAGAGAGGCACAATGGCCATGGCATCAGAACGGGGCTCACCCGTTGAGCTAGGAGTAGCCGGCGGATCACCGGCGGTCTCCGCTCCTTCCTCTTCCGGGTAATCAGCCCGCTAATCCTCCAGGTCGCAAATATCGTCCCCTTCATGGTGGGCAGACATGCGAGAGGATTTTTTAGCAGGCCCTTGCCCGCGGAGTCAGACTGGCCCTTCCAGGGTCTTTTGCGTGACCGTGCGCAGCTTCGGACTGATCGGACTGCGAGTCCACAGATTGAGCCGGGGACTGGGCCCGAGAAAGCACCGGAGGATCCGGCTGTGAAGTGGAGGTAAAGCTGCCAGGGCTATGGTAGGGTCTCGAAATAGCAGTAAGGAGCCAGGCCTTAAGCTCCTCCTGATTGATGGGATTTAATTGTGGAGCGTCCATTCAA